>CM024240.1:23017695-23193670 GCA_013421045.1 Propylea japonica | reverse complement strand
TTCTATACTACTATTATAAAGAGGAAAGATTTGTATGTTTGTGTGTTTGTGTGTTTGTGGCGTTGATATGACATCACTCATAAACTACTGGACCGATTTCAATAATTTTTTTCACCCTTAGAATGCTACATTATCCTTGAGTAACATAGGCTATACTTTTCATCCAAGAAAATTGGGGAAACCTACTATAACTTCAATGATAATAATTATGAGTACCAAATCAGCTATTTTCAGGTGCGCTGCGAAAACCGTAAGACGTACATGGAAACAATGTATGACGGAAATGTACCTCTTCAATAGTTCTACAAAAAAGTCCGCGATAGCATATATCTATCTTTCAAGGTTTTATCTTAGGTATCCGAATGTTTCTCAAAATTATGCATTTTTTGGAGTATTTTTTTATGAATACGCTATTGATCTTTATCCAATTAAATACGTCCTTCATATCCAGTATTTAATATAGAACGAAATTGCCTTTTACATCATTCAATTATGATGAATACATCAAAAGATATGGCAGGTTGAAGATGAAATCGCACCCAAAATCGAATTACGTCTCCGAGCACGATATACACAAACACTGGTATGCCGACGCCCACCGAGATGTGACGTCACAGCGGAGAATTTCCATTGCATTTGCGGGATGAAGTGTTAGAACTCGGGAATGATTGGAATAATGCAATTAATCGCAAGTTTCATTGAAAATGCAATCAACTAACTATTTAAATGAAATTTCTTCGATGTCTTTGTTTGTTGATCCTGGAATATATCAATGAAGTTGTATAAATATGGATGTTAGTGCTAAGTATTTACGAGTATTTGTTAATAGAGAATAAATTATTCAAGTGTCATTCAAAAACTTCGAATAAATGAAAATATTTTTATTATATTCAGGAAATTTCTATGAATGTCATTTATAATTCGTGAATTTGGAAAGTTTTTTGTTCATTTTTTTCTTCATATTCTGAAAACTGATCTTATTCAGATCCCGGTGTCTTAAGTTGGTACGGATTCTGCTCAAAACGGTAGGTTTTAGAAAAAAGTGGTCAATAGAGCGTTTGTAGAGAATTAATTAACCTATAAAATGAGGTATCAATCGTCCTGATCGAATGAGCACAGACCGATTTATTTTCATTAGAAGATGAAAAATAGTATATATATATAAGGATTAAAAGTGCATCTTTTTTTACGAGCAATATTTGCAGTTGCGAGGCGCAGCGCCGAGCGAATGCAAAATTGCGAGTTAAAATAGGCACTTTTAATCCGAATAATATATACTATTTTTTCTCCAACCAAGTCAAAATTACAATAAAATTGGTTTTAGTGAAAAATCGTTCATAATTTGGTTATGAATTTGAACACAGAATCATGACAGTGATTGTCAAGTAGACTTCAAATGCATTTACAAGGATTAAAAGTACCGTTTTTAATCCTAGGATTAAAAGTGTTGCTAAGTAACGAGTGAATTTTTGTACGGTAAGAAAATCTATGACTTTTGCACCTGAAAAGAGTACAAAAATGTCAAAATTTTTGATGGTTGGAGAAAAATGAATTTTTCATCTCCTCCCAACTTTATTCGAGATATTTTCAAACGATAGGTTATAGAAAAAGTGGTCAATAGGGCGTTTGTAGAGAATTGATCTCTATCTTTACTAATATTATACTTATACCTATATTATAAAGAGGACAGATTTGTACGTTTGTGCGTTTGAGGGTTTGATACGAGTTTACTCATAAGCTACTAGAGATTTCAATAATTATTTCACCCTCAGAATGCTACACTATCCCTGAGTAACATAGGCTATACTTTTCACCCGAGAAATTTGAGGAAACCTACTATAACTTCAATGATAATAATATGAGTACCAAAATCAGCCATGATGAATACATCAAAGATATGGCAGGTTGAAGATGAAATCGCATCAAAATGTCTCCGAGGTAGGCACAAGGCGGCTAGGAGAGGTACCGAAGTGTGAGGATGTTTTGTGAATGTATTTGGATTGCCTATGCCCGTATGTTTATGACCACACATCAGATCAACAGATGGCGCTGAAGTCGTTATTCAGGTTATTCATCTACTCTGCAACTAAACGGCTCGATCGAATTGAATGAATTTTTGTGTATACAGAACAACGTCTGTTGGGTCTGCTAGTGTTCATATAAAGTTATTTCTTGAAATGGGCCCAGAATTCAACCCAATAAAATACTGACATTCAATTAGAAACACCCTGTAGATACCTAAACTTTGTTTTCATTTCATCTAGTCTAAAATTGTTCTGACCAAAATGGTTGACATGTTCTCGAATGATTCATAATTATAAGAAGAGCAGAAAGGAACACCCTTTCTGGATTCTTCAGTACTCACCGAAAATGCACAAATAAAGTTTTCAGAAAGTGAATTCCTTCCTGAGGTTCAATTTAATTAAAACAACTAATATGTTCACCTTCCTCCTTATAGTCTAAGAGTCCGTGAACCCCAGACCTTCGTTATTTTATAAAAGCTGAAAATTTGTCTACGCATGCTCCCAACACAGGTAAGAACGATGGACCATTATGAAATTTGGGTTACCCTGGCTTTGGCAGATAAACGGTATTAAAGGGGTGTAAATACTGATCTAATTTCGTCAAATTATAAAGTGTGATTTTTTGATATTACCTTCAGAATATCATTAAAAATCACGTCATTAATTGCCAAACACTTACTATAGTGGCAACCCCTTGCCAAACACCCTAATGTTCATAAAATTATATGTAATTCTACTCACGTTATAGTATAAAAGCTGATTTTATATATGATACTTGGACAATAATAAGATAATGTTTCCTCATTAGCCAGACATTTTGATAGTGCCAACCTTTTGCCAGAGAAGCTTGTAGTATAGCTGCAGGTGCGAGCGCGAGACAGTATTTATGAGTGGGTGCGAGTGAGACGGCATGATGATGACTTATGCAAATACATTTTTTGGTACAGATTTATATGACTGATCATTTAAGTGAATCTCAAAAACATCTGAAAGAAAAACATTCGATGCTACAACTAAATTGAATTGTTAATAGAATAAATTAAAATTTTTAACAATTTTATTTAGTTGTAGCATCGGATGTCTTTTCTTCAGATGTTTTGAGATTCACTTAAATGATTAGTTATATGAATCTGTACAAAAAAAATTTATTTGCATAAGTCATTATATCATGCAGTCTCACTCGCACCCACTCATATATACTGTCTCGCGCTCGCACCTGCAGCTACAAGCTACAAGCTTGTCTGGCGAAGGGTTGGCTCTATCAAAAATGTCTGGGTTAATGAGGAAACATATCTCATTATTGCCCAAGTATCATATATAAAAATCAGCTTATATACTATAACGTGAGTAGAATTACATATAATTTTATGAACATTAAGGGTGTCTGGCAAGGGGTTGCCACTATAGTAAGTGTCTGGCAATGAATGACGTGATTTTAATGATATTCTGAAGGTGATATAAAAAAATCACACTTTATAATTTGACGAAATTAGATCAGTATTTTACACCACTTCAATACCTTTTACTGCCGAAGCCAGGGTAACCCAAACATCATAATGGTCCATCGTTCTTAGCTATGTTGGGAGCATGCGTAGACAAGTCAGCTTTTATAAAATAACGAAGGTCTGGCGTTCGCGGGCTCTTGCCCTATTACTCCACCTTCACAAGAACATATCGTGCATATTAGTTTTGTTCACTTTATCACTCTCCACAATCAATGAACCATCAATATCATATGGTTCTGTATTAAGGGCAATAGTTTTTATACACAAAGAGCAAATGTCTATAACTGGACCTACAATTTGTTTTCCAACACATTATAATATGCATTCAAAACTTCTCCTCGAACTTCTTCTACTAGGGCTCTAGAATTAGAGGTTAAAACTCCTTTAATTTCCAGAAATTCTAACAGCTGCACTTCACTTCATATACGTGTATTCATGTACGATATGTCGATATAAATGAACTGAAAGAAATTTCAAATATAGTTTAAGATTGACAACATCTAGGTACAACTAGACTTACTGAGTTTAACCTTATATTGAATAATATAAAATGATTGAAATATTGATTAAATCACAAAATAATTAAACAAAGATCCAACTCCATATTAATTTCCAGATTACACATAAAAATTCGATGAAACTCCAATGACTTATCTGTCCAAAAAAAGATTGTTTACATTTACTATCTTAGCTCAGTTCGGATTCTCGCCACCTTAGCGCTGATATCGTCATGGAATATGCCGATATTATTCAGAAAAAGACAACATTATACGCAGTAGGTAGATCATTCATTTTTGTCAAACGTTGCATGCAAGTCTTTCCAAAAGAGAGGTATAACCTCCCCGTTCTACTGAACTGCTGAGTTCTCTCTCTCATTCATAGAATATCGTTTTTTGCTAAATGAATTTTCATACAGAAACAAAATTACTAAATTTGTACAAACTAAGTGGTTTTCAGATAAGATATTCTTTTGATATTCAAAGAAAAATGCCATTTTTAAGTATAAATGATCGGATGTTTGTTTCATTATGAAGAAGAAGCTTTGCCGTTAACAGTGGAAAATAACATCAGGCAAATGACCACCACGACCACGCTTACATATCCATATCCTCTTGATGAAATTTCCATAACCAAATCGCAAAGTGGCTGCCCTATGTCCTAGATAGCCTCACGAATTCCATCTTTGAGGTCTGAATCGACGCTGGGGTATTGGCGTAGAACTTCTCTTTCACGTGGCCCCAAAGGAAGTAGTCGCAAGGTGTTAAATCACAAGATCTCTGTAGCAATTGTGATCACCTCTTCGAGATATAACATGACCTGAATCTTTTCCGGCAAATGATCACTGGTTCCGTTCCTTATGTGACACGTAGCGCCGTCTTGTTGAAAGTGAAGGTAGTCCATATCAATACTATCAATTTCGGCCACAAAAATCATTAATCATCTCTCGATAGCGCAATCCAGTCACCGTAACTGTTCTTCAACACTTTCGGCTACAGCAGCAATATTCTCGGCTGTTCTTAAGCGACGTGCACGGGTTTCATTCTTCACATCACTAACTTGTCCCATCACCTCGATTTTTTCCCCAATGTATTTATTGCGGTTCGACAAGGTGCTTCACGGCGATCCAAAAATGTTCGAGGTTTTCGAACCGTCTCTGCCAGAATTCACCATTTTTATAGTGAATTTCAGTAATTTCAATGCGTTCTTGAAACGTTTATCGTTCCATTTTTATTCATGGCATAGTTTTCTTATCGAATGTCAAAAATCACCTTCAAAACGTGAAATGGCGGGCCTATTCAAAATAACAACTCTTATTGGAAAACCCTTCATAAGAAACTCAAGCACACATTTGGTAGAATGTTTACGTTTCGCAAAAAGATTCCATAACAGAATCCAGGAGCTTGAGTTAAGACTCATCTCTAATACATTAGAAGGCTGGTGGACGCTTCTCGGTCAAATGCACCAGAATATCTCCTCCAAGAAAGGCACAGTTCCAATTATCCTCTGTTTAGACCAAGAACAAGACAGTTCAAGACACAAAAACGAATTACATCAGGATTTCAGTAGAGCAACCTGCTTTTGTGGAATATTTGTCCGAAAGGAAAACGTATCCTGTGCCAGGAGGAAACAAAGCCTTTGTTAATTGGGAGAAATGGCAAGGAATTGTGTCGAGACCTGAGTGGATCCGGATATCGTTAGCTACAGTTTCCGGTTGTTCCGAAACTGGGCTTCAATTTCGCAGCTTTCCTTCGGAAAAAAGCCACCCTCCTAATTCTTTTTGATGCGGATTTGATCTTAATTACAGCTTTATCGTTTAGCGATTTCTCACATCTATATCTATTTTCATGAAGTTAGTCACTTCATGTTGTCTCATCAATTTTTCCTATTTTTGAAGGATGTTAAAGCTGTTCGCGTCCGTGGTATGATGTCACACGTGCCTCTAGGGTAACTCTGAATGGACAGCAATTATTATTGTTTGAATTTCGCGCTGTAAATTCAAATTCATGAAATTATATTGTTGCGCGCCGCCCTTCCACTGTAGCTTCCATCTCTCCTCTATCTAATCTTGATAATATTCATTGTTCGATACATTGTCATATCGAACCTATATAAACTACGCAAAATTTATGTATCTCCGAGAGTGTGTAAAAAATAAAGAAATCTGATATCTTCGCCCCAGAAGACAGAGTTTTAATAAGAACCCCTCTTTTATGTACGAACTGTGATTTCGTTACATTATAACCTGACTGTCTCCCGGATCTCCTGGTGAACACACCGCCATTTCAAAAATGCCAATTTGACGAACTCAAGGCTCTTCCAAGAGCCACTCATGATCGGACCTACAATTCGAATATCTATTCCAGATTGAAGTAAAAAGTGAATACATAATGTAGGTATATTGGAAGACTCCTTATAAATCTAAGAAACTCACACAGTAGACGATTACCAAATCAACCGAAGAGTAGAATTTGATTATTTTCATTAGAATATGGCAATGTGTAAATTCATACGAATAAATAAATAAATAAATCTATTTTCATTTTGAGATTTTCCACATCTATATCTGTTTTCATTTTGCATCTCAGAGGCGGTTGGTCTTACAGTTCATTTGAATACAGGGTGTTTCGAAATAACGTCATAAAACACAAGAGGGAGATTATCCAGTTCATTTTAAGTAGATAACTTCACAAAAACTTAACGGCTTCGGTACAGAGATATGAAATGTCGAAATTCAAATTTTTTTAATATTTCGGAATATATATATTGATTTTGTCTGTTAATTGATCGCAATTCGCCACATAATTCGAAAAGCAGCAGTTACAGGTTACAGTGTTATTCTACACGGTTGCCAAAAAAATATTGTGAGAAACACTTCCGAAAATAATTTTTAAGTAGGTGCTCATAGACTTACAGGACTTACCTACCTCCTAGAATATTGTATATTCTTCTTTAAAAAAATCTCAGTTTTCAGGACTTGTTACTGAAATTACTATTCTCGAACCATAAAAAATAGCAACTGCGTGACCAGCCTGCACAGGGTGATTCACTTATCTTGGTAACCTAAATTTACTCGAAAAGGAAATGAATACTTTTTTTTTCTGTTGACGGTATTTGGTACGAGTCAATGTTGAGCCGGAGAAAAAAAATAAGGATGTCAGGCGTCGCGGTGCTATAATTTTTTTCCAGGAACATACCTTTTTTGCTGCATCCTTCAAAAGATAATTCAATTCTGAATGTTCTTCTGAATACCATTTCTCTATTTCTTACCGTCAGTGACCTGCAGCGTTTTATGTTGATTCTATTCCATTTATTTTTTTCTGTTTTGTGACAGTGTGACTTGATTTAGAGACATGGATACGATTTTGTTTTTTAAAATCAAGGAGACTTTGAAGCAACTATTTCTCAATTAATATATTCATCAAATGTTATATTGTATAACAATAAACATTTTTTAACAGCAAACGAAACATGTCAAATCATATGTGCTATATATCGGCCATTAGGATCCATACATAAATTATATATTTACCTAATTTCATTACACCTAAGGTACTTCTGCAAAAATATTAGGGTTCACTTGGACAAAGTGACTTATAATGAACTAAGGAAAAGATTTATGTATGGATCATAATGGCTTCTTTGATTTTAAGAAACATAATCATATCTATGTCTCTAAGTCAAGGCATACTGTCACAATACAGAAGAAAATAAATGGAATGAAATCAACATAAAACAGGCTGCAGGTCGCTGACAGTAACGAATAAAAAAATGTTTTTCAGAAGAAACGTTCAGAATTAAATATTCTTCGAATGACACATTAAAAAGGGGTATGTTTCTGGAGAATGAAATTTCGATAGTGCCGCGACGCCAGGCGTCTTAATTCTTTTCTCTGACTTTTACGCACATCTCAAGTCAACATTAACTTCTATCAAATATCGTCAACAAAATAAAAAAATATTCATCCCTTTTCGAGGAAACTTAGGTTACCAAGGTAAGTGAATCATCCTGTACAATAAACGACGAAGGACTTCGAAATCACGGCATTTCATTTCACCTCCAGTATTCAAATTTAAAAGCCGCAATGGCTTTCAATTCAGGGTTTCAATAAGACTCGAAACATCGTTGTGTATCAAAAAACGGTCTTACGCATTCATGAGGAGTTTGAACGAAGCCTTTGCCATCGAAATGAGGGAAGGCAACGGCACGTGTGCCTCTAAACTTGAATTGAAAGAATTCCGCCCTGATTTCCCGAAACACGAAAGTTCACCCTAATTTCTTCCCCATTTTCACCTCCACTTCCCCCTAACGCGAACCAGGGAACTCGCAAATGAAACTGGAATAAGGAAAAATAATATAGCGATATTTTTCGCTGGATCGAGATTTTTCAGT
Organism: Propylea japonica; assembly: GCA_013421045.1. Lineage (NCBI taxonomy): Eukaryota > Metazoa > Arthropoda > Insecta > Coleoptera > Coccinellidae > Propylea > Propylea japonica. The sequence goes on along the minus strand of CM024240.1, from coordinate 23,185,251 downwards.
CTGGGCGGAATCGAAGCTTCGCTGATTTATCTATTTGTTTGTGAAATCCAATTTCCCTGCTCATACATCAGGGTGGCCTGGAAGGAAACGAATATCGAGTTTAAATATTATCTGAGCGTGCCCGAACCTATTCGGTTGTTTACGCGACAGTTGCTATCTTCATCAACTTTGCTACTCCGGTATCTCTGGCTTTTCCTCCGAATTAATCTGACAGATTATGCCAACGGTGCCGCTTTTTCCTATCTTTCTGAAGTGCGCTTGTGGGATGAACTTAGGGTATTGAACTGGTTCGAGAAGTCTCTCGGTGAATTTCTTTCGCTGCTCTACTGCTCTATTATTTCGTCTGGATATTTGATTTTGTACATTTCCTTCTAGATTTATATGAATATGAGCAGGTGCTGAACTTTTGAGGAGAAACCAGAAAAAATTTTAGGTTTTAAGGAGCCCTGGCGATTAACTGAATAGAAGAATATTTTAGGGCTGATATTCTGTTATCTCTCTTTTCTTTCAATTGATTTTGTTGGACGACGGTGTTGTAAAGGGTGTACAACTAATAAAATACAAAACATGAAACAAAAAAATCTCTTTTACTGCAGTTAGTGCAAAACGGGGGTACCAGACTATAGACTACGTATGACACCATCAAAGCTCAAGGAAAAACTGAGTAGAAAAAACCCTGTCTCATGGTATTTACAAAATCTCAAAACTATTCGAATTCATGAAGGGTTTTCCAATAAGAGGTTTTATTATGATATTCAAAGAAAACTGCCATTTTTTAATATGAATGATCGGATGTTTATTTCATTATGAAGAAGAAGCTATGCCGTTAATAGTGCAAAATACAAAGGCTAATTAGCACCACGACCACGCTTACAAGACCATATCTTTTAATGAAATTTTTTATAACCAAATCACGAAGTGGCTACCATATATCCTCGATAACCTCACAAATTTCATCTTTGAGTTCTTGAATCGAAGCAAGGATATGGCGTAGACCTTCTCTTTCACGTAGCCCAAAGGAAGAAGTCGCATGGTGTTATATCACAAGATCTCGGTGTCCAATTGTAATCAACTCTCGAGAGGCAACACGGTCCGGAAACTTTTCCCGCAAAAGATCAATGGTTTCGTTACGTGTGGGGCACGTAGCGCCGTCTTGTTGAAAACACAAAATTCTTGCTCTTTGGCCAGGAGGGTGTTAAATCAGGACTGGCCTTTCAATTGATGATTTTTGAATCTTCTGTTCGTCTAAGACCGCCACAGGACCTACTGAAGGGACATCATCATAAATTTAAAAAGCGGTATTTCATCCTAAATATCGAATTCAATTTCGAAATAATGATAAAACTATAGCTCAAAAACGTGAGACAAACTTCTGTGTACAGCTGAAAGATTTGAATGAATCAATCGATTGTATCATAGGAGGAATGATCATTACTTTTCAAATTCAAATTTGGGATGGCTTCGAAAGGCGTAGGCAATGGCGATACCTACATTAACTAAGTGGTTATGAATTTCGTCCTCTTTGCCACATTATACTCTAATGAGTCAATTCTCATCATATGATATTTAAGGCGATAATGTTCTGTTGAATAGTCAGTGAAGAGGAACTTATTCTTACTGATATCCAAATAATTTTTGGGACTTTGCACTTTTAAAAGCTGCATGAAAGTATTCTTGCCGAAAGATTCCTTCAAACTGCTTCTCATTTAGTTTATCCTTCTTCAAAAACTCTCAAACAGGTGCATTTGCCAGTTGCCTATACCACAAAACGGTTCTGATCCACCTAGTGAGTTTTGTGCTTCATTTCTGCCTAGATTGTTAGTCTCCTCATGCTCTCTGACTCCTAAATAACCAAGAACTCCCTACGGCTCGTAGCCTAACCTTCATTTCGTGAAAAATAGCTATCATTATTCGCTCATAGCATAACATACTATTTTGTTGACACCTTCAGCTTTCAACAAAGCCGTATACGAAAGCCTTACTAACTGCCATCTATTCCTTTTTGAACAATATTTTTTTTATTGCAATGAAATTACTGCTTCTCCTGCAGCATTTGCTTCTTCTCCAGGCACTCGGGAACTGAAAACCTTTTGAAGTGTTAACAGATCTTTTTGCGAAACGAGCATCAAAAATCTTTGAAGATTTCATTATTTTCATAGACACCTACAAAAATAAAATATATAGTACTCTAGAAATTTATCGATGGGATACCTCGCTATAAATTGGAATTATATATGTCGTCAAAAAAGTATTCATTATTTGAATTTTCATCGAAATGGGATGAAATGTTCTAGGCGACAGGTGAATTGAATGTTTACTCATTCGGAGAAACTAACTTTTTCCACATAAATGAAACATTCATTCGATTAACTTGTTGTATGAATAATTATTGATACCATTTCAGAATATTATACCGAACAAAATTACTGCTCTTGAGATCCTTACAGAAAAAATGAACAGTCAAGCTGCTCATCCATTTCTCGAGCACTTATTATTAACCGCAATCGTTATTCCTAAGTTTAAAATATTCGCGGTGGGTAGAAAACAGCGGGATATAATATTATTTTATAATTAAAACGGAAGCCTGGAAGATAAACAAGACGCCACCTGCAATCGTGTAGAGTGTTGTTGCAATTCATAACCGTATTAATTAATTCTGTAGCATCGTCCCTACAGGTGATGGAAACTTGTCCCAACCTGTGAGCGAAACTATGGATTTTGGTGGTGAACTGCATCGAAGGCAGTGGTGAACTATTTCGAAATTGCCTTGATGCAGGCACTCACTATTTGTCTTTAATAAACTCTACGTATATTGGATGGCAATTACGATTATGGGGAAGGTCAAAATTAATTTGTTTTTCGAACTAGTGATCTGCTGTGGTAGCTGCAAGTTGATACTGTTATTCGGCTATGAAAATTCATATCGAAAACAAAGAGTATTGTTGTAATTTATAACCATATTAGTTGAAACAAATCAGTAAATTTATCGGCACAAGGAAGCAGAACAAAAACTTAATATCCTTTCAGCGACGTTTCGGAAATTTTATTACCTTCTTCAGGCTACAAAAATATATAAAATACAATCGGTCGAGCACTCAGAGAGAATCATAAGGAATACAAACGTCAAAAAATAATAAAAAATAACAATGGTGAATACGTCATAAAGATAAAGATAAATATCTATAAAAAGTCCAAATTAAAATGAACAATAGGGAAATATTCAAAGACCCACACTATATAAAAAAATATTTCAATTAAATATAAAATATATCAAGAAAAAGAACTCACCACATCAGAATTACAACTATAAAACATGATAAAATGTACGAATATATAATCTACAGGGAAAATAGGATCTAACGCAAATAACATCGTGATATGAAACAACAAAAGATGAAATCAAAGCGGCAAACAACAATGAATGACAGGTACACATATGTTCACTATCTTAGTCCGACTTCTTTGATCAAATTGCAATATACAGCGCTCAACGTATCTACATCTGTTCTAAAATGTACTGTTTTAGGTGTGCGTCTAATAAAAAATCATTTCATTAATTAATCTTTTAGACAAATTTTGTTCTGTACACAACACCTTAACATTATCAAAATCGAACGAGTGATCATTGTCAACCACGTGTGTACAAAGTGCAGTAGCCTGCGATAAATTACGACAGTCCCTACTATGTTGTCTCATTCTGGTTTTCAAGTACTGCTTTGTCTAACCAATATAACAACCATTGCAATCCCGACAATCCACCCTATAAAAACATTAGAAGTTTTTCCAATTCATCATGATCTTTCAACATTCTATAAAACTTCCTAACTGTTTTTCTATAATAACTGTATATCCTATTCTCATTTGACTTCATCACCCTCACCAAGTCACCCCGTCAACCCAGGTACATACACAAGACCAAAGCACTTTCTCTCCGTCACCAAATCAGACTCCCCACCAGACACCACAACACCAGACGACAAATACCGGAGGAATAAAAAATGAGATTGACCAAATATTCCAGGTATCCATTATCAACCAAAAATCCTACGCAGCTCAACAAAATTCTTGCTATAAAACGATTCATAACTCAATGCCAAAATCTTGTGTTTGATAGACATGGCGACCTTCTGAAATCTTTCATGTGTCGAACTGAAATGCAGCAAACTATTAGAAGCGATAGGTTTTTATATAAATCATCAAGGAACCACCCCGTCCTATTTAAAGAACATCCAAGAATGGTAAACGACCGTCAACTTCAAGTTCACAAGTAAATTTCAAGTCAACATGATAACTATTAAGAATATGAAGCACCAGTTACAGGCTATCACCGGGAATAATCATAAAAATGTCATCCACATAAACACGAATCAGAGGTACCACGAAGTTCAAACGAGCCAGAAAAAAACCTATAATAACACAATCCATCACAATCTCAGCAAGAGCTGGAGAAGCAGGATTACCCATTGCAGATCCACCAGAACTGTGGACATGGGTGAACTATTTCGAAATTGATTATTATGCCTCGGTCCAGAGCACTCACTATTTGTCTTTGATAAACTCTACGTATATTGGATGGCAATAACAATTTTGGAGAAGGTCAAAATGAATTTGTTTTCGAAACTAGTGATTTGCTAGTGGTAGCAGCAAGTTAATATTGTTATTCCGATATGAAAATTCATATCGAAAGATAGAGTGTTGTTGCAATTTATAACCATATTAATTAATTCTGTAGCATCGTCCCAATGATGATGGAAACTTGTTCTCACTGTGAGCGAAACTATTGATTCTGGTGGTGAACTGCATCCTAGATAGGGGTGAAGTATTTCGAAATTGATTAAAACGCCTCGGTGCAGGGCACTCACTATTGGTCTTTAATAAACTCAACGTATATTGGATGACAATTACGATTTTGGGGAAGGTAAAAAATAATTTGTTTTTCAAATGAGTGATCTGCTTTTGGTGGCTGCTAGTTAATATTGTTATTCCGCTATAAAAATTCATATCGAAAACACAGGATGTTGGTACAATTCATAACCTTATTAGTTATTTCTGTAGTATCGCCCCTACACGTGAGGGAAACTTGTCCCAACCTGTGAGCGAAACTATGGAGTCTGTTAGTGAACTGCATCCTAGATAGGGGTGAACTGTTTCGAAATTGATTAAAACGCCTCGTTGCGGGACACTCAATATTTGTCTTTAGTAAACGCTACGTATATTGGATGGCCATTACGATATTGGGGGAAGGTCAAAATTCCTTTGTTTTTCGAACTAGTGATCTACTTGTGGTAGCTGCAAGTTAATATCGTTATTCCTCTATAGAAATTCATAATGAAAACAAAGAGTGTTGTTGCAATTCTTAACCGTATTCGTATCGTTTGAAACGTAGACTTTGGGGAAAGCCGGTCTCAATGCAATAGGCTCGGGGCTACACTCAGTGAAGAAGGGAGTGAGTTATATATGATAGAATGTAATGGGCACCAGGTAGAGTAATGCCTGCCTATTCAAGGTAAATGAACTGCTTACTCCTCTACCAGAGTAACAGTTAACAAAAATCCCTCAAAAATTCAAGTCACAATTATTTATTACCAAACAAAAATATATGTGCAGTGGTTGATACAATACGGATAAAATTTTCCCCAAGGGGGTAGTCAGAAGGAAAACTCACTAATACACACTAAATTATATGAAAACGAATCATCTAAGCTAACAATATAAACCGACCTAAGTCAATAACTACTTTACATAAACAATGGTTCCTGAAAGGAATACCGATCAATTATCCTATAATAAAATCCTGAAGGGATACACAAGCACCAGTGTTGGTAAAAATATTCAGCAAACAGAATCCTGAAACATGTCAATTTTGTTGAGCTTTTACCAAATTGTATGTCCTCTGGTGGGTTTTTTTCACCCTGTACCATTTCCATCCATCTCCTTTTTCAAAATCAATCAGTTCAAAGAGTTGTTCATTTACATTGAGACAGTTTTGTTCATGCACAACTTTTAACCCCCTCACGTGAAAAATTAAAATGTGTGGAATAATTTGTTCCATTTTTTGACACGCACTTCATTTTTATATACAACAATAGTATTCTGGTACTCAATCTCATTTCTTACTGATTTTTATTTTCTTTTCAGGTAAGCATAGATTGGATTACTGATTCTCAGCCTAATTGAAATCCACAACCGTGAGTATGACAAAAATTGTTGTACAGTGGAACCTCGATTATCCGTGCGCGCTTTATCCGGGTGGCGGATTCTCCGTCCAGTATTCTGACAAGCTTAGAAGCTTAAAAAAATGAGGGAGATTATAAAGTGTAGAATTTACGAAGCCGAAAAACAGACAAAAATCGGTGATTTTTCAAGCGATTTTTTAATGTGACATATAGACACTGTTCAATGTACGTTTAGACATTATGTTTAAATATTAAAACTGTTATTTCTTATTGTTGCATGTATCTAGTATTACGTTTTTTTGTTTGTTTGACACATAGCTCTGTCTAAATAAATGGTTGAAAATTAAAACTAGGTCTTTGGATTATCCGTGTTTTCGATTATCCGGCGAAGGCTTGGTCCCGACTGGCACGGATAATCGGGGTTCTACTGTATGTGGAAAAGGTTCGCTCCACATCCACTGACGTAACTGGTGAGGATTTGAACCTTGGTGCTATGTTCTCTATTATAGTTTCAGGTAAAACTTCTGCCGTTTCATCAATAAAACTTTAGATTAGAGATAAATCTGCGAAACCTGGATTTCACTTTAAATCCTTTCAAGCTTTTCTTGAAGTTTATTCGGCAATGCCAATGACAACGTGGAGTTAATTTGGCGTATTTTATTTATTACTTGAATACTTTCATAGCGCACGGCTACTAATACTGCGTTCCGAAATGTGATAAAAGTGATTTGCAAATTTGACAAAAGTCTCATCAAACCGGATTTCATTAAAACTCCGATCATAGACTAACTTGTCTATGACTCCGATCACCTTGATTATTGAAATGTCATAATTTCTGTGCAATATTCAGTTCATTTTTGACATAAACCATAGACTTAATTCAAAAACAACGATTTTATTGCTCATCAAGCTTTATGAAACCCACTGACAACAATTATTAGTAAGGCTCTAAAAAGGGGAGTATACCAGACAGCCATGCTGGGTCCAACCACAGACTCGAAAATTACAGAACAATTCGAATGAAATGAAATCTGTAATCGAATAAATGCTTATGCTTACCTGTCTAGTCTCCAACTTTATTGTTTTGAATAAAAAATCAATACTTTCTATTAACTATTCTTCAAAAAAAGCACGCAACTAACAATAGAGCACAATAACTGAGAAATTGACATTACCATTTGTAATTTTCGAGTCTATGGTTGGACCCAGTCAGCCTGTCTGGCATACCTATCTTTCTAGTACTCTATTATTAGTATAATCACTCAATAGACCTCATATTTTTTAGAATTTGGTCGGATTCAGCACTTTATCGCATCTCGGAAAGCAGGGAAGAAAATTTATACTGAAAATAAGCATCATAACTGGATTTACGCTTAAATATGCAAATACCGTGTAAGATGTCTTAAATATGCGAAAGCATATGCAAATAACCAAATGCTATAATCGGTCTATAAGAATTATCATTTCCCATGCTGTCATGATTTACAATGACTCAGATCGAAATCCGTGGTAAAACATAATATGAGTGAAATGTTCCACATAAGCGTTAACTGTTGAAGCATTAAAATGAAATTGCACTAACTTGAAATAAACATAAAAAACGGAATACAAAAACACAAAGATGCACATAACAACACGAATGCGAATAAAAACATAAAAACGCTCTTTACTTTACTACCGAAATCATTAGTCATTAATGCTAATTATAGGCGTTAAAATTACAGGCACATTCCTCGTTCGATGTGCTCCAATAACTAAATAATTTACGACAGTATGCCTTTTATGTCTGGAATTTATATCAGCGTAATTTTCCAAAATTGTATAGCCTGTATTGCTCCTCAACAAACGGTTATGTTCTCCACGTTATGGGCAATTGAATAGAATAGAGAAATGTGTAGCGTTTCATACTGCTAGGCCATAGTTCCCGAAATTCCAATACCTGCGGTTGTAAAGCAGTCTGCAATTGATGTTTTCCAGAAACAAGGGAAATAATTAATGATTTCACGCTGTTGGATCCGATTTCTATTGAAGGGGTTCAGATTAAACCGATTACATTGATTGTCAGTGATGATAATGGCCTCGTATATGACGATATCAAAATTATTATTGGTCATCTACGTGTGTTGCGGTTTAGATTCATATCGCGATGGAGTAAAATGATTCGGCTCTTATGTATTCCTCATACATTTGATGAAATTTTTATTGATATAGATTTGTGAGATTGGTATCTTAACTATGTACTATAACATGTGTGGGCTGAACATAAACTCAAACAAAACTGTAGTAATTCCGTTCACTCGAAAAAGAAACCTTCCCGAAATGAAAACGTTATATTTAAACGGAAATATCTTGGAGTGGAAGTCGGAAGTTGAATATCTAGGATAACACTGGATAGTAAACTTCTGTGGAATAATCATGTTGATACTGCTACTGCCAAAGCTAAAACGTCTCTTATGGCTTGCAGAAGTCTATGCGGCAAAAATTGGGATTTTAACCCGAAAATACTGTGATGGATGTATGTCATGATTGTGAGACCTCTAATCACATATGGAGCAGTAGCCTGGTTTGCCAAGGCAAGTCAGATAAGTACGAGGAAAAGGCTCGATAAAGTACAGCGGCTTTGTCTATGTGTGCATCACTGGAGCTAGGAGAACGTGCCCAACTAGGGCACTTGAGGTCATTACGGATCTCATACCTCTTCATCTAGTGATTGATATGGTGCCCATAAGGCTATCCTCAGAATATCTAAGGAAGATACAGGTAATAAGAGAATAAAGAATCAGAGAGTCTGGTCCTCCCTGAACAACTACATCTCTACTGCGAACCTCCCTGATGTAATGATAAAATTTCAGGACGTTGCTAAGTAAAAGAGAGAAATGGAAACGGGTATACACCGACTATAACCTCAAAGAAAATACCGTAACATATGCAAATATTTCCAAATCTTTATAGGAGCTGGCGCTGGGTTATACGGGCCAAGTACCAAGTGTGTACTGTCGCTAAGCTACTGTATGAGCGTCTTTCAAGCGGAAATCTTAACTACTGAAAGATGTCTAGATATAAATCTGTAAAGAAGGTGCGATTTAACCATACACTATAATGAAATATTTCACGCTGTTGGATTGGATTTCTATTGAAGGGGTTCAGATTAAAACCGATTACATTGATTGTCTTGTCAGTGATGATAATGGCTTCGTATATGACGATATCAAAATTATTATTGGTCATCTACGTGTGTTACGGTTTCGATTCATATCGCGATGAAGTAAAATGATTCGGCTCTTATGTATTCCTCATACATTTGATGAAATTTTTATGGAACTAGATTTGTTTAATTTGTATCTCGACGATAACAAACTCGAATGGAAATAAACAGGATTAACTCGTAACTGGTACGTATTAGGTAACGTTGGGTCAATCAGACCCTAAACTTTTTTCAAGAACTATACAGGGTGTCCTATTACTCGACGTCAACCCGAAACCGGGTGAAAAGGCAAGTAATGCTGGTTGTCAGAAAAATATAAGAAAAAATCTAAGTTGCATGATTTAAAATAATGCGCATTTAAAAAAACACGCAAAATTCCACACCCTGTGACAGTCTTTTCGCTCCTGTTGCCACAAATATCAATGTTTTCCAACTCTTTTCTTTGCTGTGTAACCTTGAATAATGCTTGTCTAAACTGTAATCAAAATTTTGATACCAGCTGCTCTAGGTTTCATAAAAATAGGGCTTACTTTTCAGAAAAAAAATTCGAAATAAATAATTGCCTAGTTTCAACTGACTGTATTGAAAAAAAAATGTACTACGTAGGTTTGGCATGTTTTTTCAAAAGTTGGCGCATTTAGTAAGGATTCCAAAATGGTATAATACTTGTTTAATTGTAGCTGCCGTAGTTCAAATTTATTTTCGATTGCCTTTGAATACACTTTTTCGTTAACTGCTTCCCAGTAAAAAAGTCCAATGGATTCAAGTCCGGAGAACGGGCCGGCCACAAGATTGGACCAGAACGTCCGATCCATCTTCCGAGAAAGAATGTTACCAGAAAAAAAATTTCCAGAGAAAATAATTTTTCCAGAAAAAATTTTTCCGGAGCAATTTCTCTGAAAATTTTTTTTCTGGTAACATTTTTTTCCCGGAAGATGGATCGGACGTTCTGGTCCAATCTCGTGGCCGGCCCGTTCACCGGACTTGAATCCATTGGACTTCTTTACTGGGAAGCAGTTAACGAAAAAGTGTATTCAAAAGCAATTGAAAATAAATTTGAACTACAGCAGCTACAATTAAACAAGTATTATACCATTTTGGAATCCTTACTAAATGCGCCAACTTGAAAAAACATGCCAAACCTACGTAGTACATTTTTTTTCAATACAGTCAGTTGAAACTAGGCAATTATTTATTTCGAATTTTTTTTCTGAAAAGTAAGCCCTATTTTTATGAAACCTAGAGCAGCTGGTATCAAAATTTCGATTACAGTTTAGACAAGCATTATTCAAGGTTACACAGCAAAGAAAAAAGTTGGAAAAAATTGATATTTGTGGCAACAGGAGCGAAAAGACTGTCACAGGGTGTGGAATTCTGCGTGTTTTTTAAATGCGCATTATTTTAAAATCATGCAACTTAGATTGTTTTTATATTTTTCTGACAACCAGCATTACTTGCCTTTTCACCCGGTTTCGGGTTGACGTCGAGTTTTGGGACACCCTGTATGTGTTCGCATTTAAGTATTTAACTATTGACAGTATGAATGTTTATGTATTGCTGAACGTATAGTGTGAATGATATATATTTAACACTCAGAAAATAATTAAATTATTCGAAATAAATGAATCTGGATGCGGAAAAAGCTGAAAAATGTCAAAATTTCAAATAATTCAAAAAAATTCAAATGATCTGTGTTTCTTAAGATTAAAAAAAATGAAGTATAAATTGTACTCTTAATAAACAACTTAATATAACAACATTTTTGTGATATTTAATAAAAAAGAGTTTTTCTGAGCAGTCTTCGCAGATGCTTCATCTACAAGTGCCATACTGGAAAATGGAAAACGGCACATGTTACCAAGTAATTATGTCTTGCTCGTGTGAATATTTAGCGACTCCCGTTTCTAATGTTTTCGATCTAATTCCTTCAGCTTCTGAGAATTGCAAGGATGTTCTGTTTCGGAATCTTAGGAAGATACTTATTTTTTATTCTTCTCTTCATATGGGGGAAACGCTTTCCAGGGCATCCGAGTTTTGAAATGACCATTCTTCAAACCGCGGAACATCCGTTCGCATTCGCTTTCGTGTAAAACTTGATATCGCAACTTCCAAAGCGACATGACTTCGATTACAAAATAATAACACTATTGGTATGGTTGGGTGTAGTATACCCCAACCCAACAAGAATTTCCAGCAGAATAGTATATATATATATATATATGTTCTTTTGAATTGAGAGCTAAAAAATACAATAAATGAAACAAAAAAAGTCCCTAGCTGAGGTTGGTGCAAAACGGGGGGGTACCATACTATTCTTTCGTATGATACCAGAGCACAGGGAAAAACCTCAGTAGAAAAAACCCTGCCTCGCCGTTTTTACAAAATTGAAACTTAAAAATATTCGAATAAATACCTTCAATATTAGATACAAAACACTTAATTGATGCTCTTGGGCCAGGAGGGTGTTTTAAACCAGGTCTGGCGTTCCAAGTGATGATTTTCGAATCTTCTGTTCTTCTAAGACCGCTACAGGACCCTACTGAAGGGTAATCATCTCCCATAGATTTGAATAGTGGTATTTCAGAATAGTAATATGAATAGATTCGCAACACTATGAACTACGCAAGAAATATTAAATGAAAGGTACTGTAGTGGATGGCATCATAAATTGAAAATTACTTGAACGGAAAATAAAATCTTATGGTTCTGGTGGACCCCACCATACTAGTTATGGGTTGAGCGTTGAACTGAATTAGGTTTGGATATTCAATTCATACAATATCAATCATTAAACTTACTTGATACACATCAGGAAATACCAATAATTCTGTGAAGTGCAACTGTTCAGGGTGAAAAATGAGTAGAAAGAAGGAATTGGAATCGAATACACAATACCTAATCTGAAAGTTTTCATGTTTTTCCAAGATTCATCGTACTTACCTCCTTCATGATGTTTTTTCTTGGATATCATTACTCAGATATACAGAATGTTTCTGAATTGATGCAAAAGATTCAAAGCATCAGTTCTCCAAATGATTTTTTGAAAAAATGTTCGCATAATTGTAAGTCCAAAATGCACTGCTCTCAAGATACAGGGTGTTTTGACCTTACAAGTGACTGAGAAGTTGGTACCCCCTGAAATATTTCAAACTTCGAATCATTCGTTGAATTTGTGACCAAAATTTTTTTCTCTCATTTTCCGTGTAGGCCGCTGTTTCGTGAGAATATAAAACATCTAAACCATTCATAGACAAACTCCGTTTAGTTAGTCTATGATCTAAACGCGTATTTGTCCCTACTTTGACACATGTGCATATTAGACATGCTGATACGTTAAAATCTTTATTTGTTTCTCATTTGTAAACGTCAGTTTCCAGAAACACAATATTAATCAAGGAAGTTTATTTTATCAAGTCACTAACTTGTAAAATTGACAGTTAACTTGTAAATTTTTTACAAGTTAGTAGTATTATTTACATTGAAAGTTGTCAAGTACTTGCTTTTAACTTCATTCATCCTTCTAATCTCAGAGTTCCTGGAACAAATGTATTTCTTAATAAACGTTCTCAAACTATTCAAAAACGATATTCGTACCTTGTTTAATTCGTATCTATTTGTTTCTTTTTCACGTACTTGCTTCTAATTTCATTTATCCTTCTAATTTCATCGTTCCTGGAACAAATATTTTCAGTAATAAACGTTATAAAAGTATTAAAAAAGATATTCATACCTTGTTTCATTTGGATCTGGTCTTTTTCGTCAGAAATTAGCAAATATTCTCGAACGACTTCCCTCTCGTAAAGCCACTGACAGTTGTCATAATTTTCCGATGTCATAATAGTTATTTATGTACCAAGTGCGTTATATGGATTCTAACGCCCGGAGGGAAACATTCAGCCCGAGGGATGAATGTTGCCCGATGGGCGTTAGGATCTAATAACGCTCGTGGTGCATACAAGATTTTATTTTTCACGAATATATCATTTAATTACAATAAAATTCGATTGCTCCTATGATTTTTTTTCCATTTAACTTTCAGTAGTAACCATGGCATTTGTTAATATTTTGAAGTTCGTTATTGCTGTCATCATTTTATTAAGTGAATGTCATTACTGTTTTCGTTGTGAGCGGGCGTTATGATCCATAATGCCCGCTAAAATGCCCACGGGCATAATGAGTGTATTTATAGCAACCGTTTCTAAGGTAAAATAAACATATAATGTACAAGTGAAAAATAAATAATCATAAATAGCTTACGACATTTGCGACAAATTATTGAGATTTTTTTGGAATTTATCTCACCTTTTTACAAACGAGAAACAAATAAAATATAAAACAATACACGCAAGGTAACGGGTTTTACTGGCTCAAGGAGGTAACTGACTCGCCTGCGGCTCGTCAATTATATCCTCCATTCGCCAGTAAAAACCCTCTTACCTTGCTAGTAATGTTATATACTATTACTCTACGCAAAAAACGAAATCGTAGACAAAAAATTGAGAAAATCCCTGACTAGCAGCTTTTAAGCGCTCGTTATTTGGTGGTGACTATTATCTTAAAATTTTATATAAGATTTGCGATTGATACAAAATATCTAAATGCAGTGTCTCGGCACAATCGGAATCATATTCTGGAAATTATTCAAAAAATGAAATATATATGAATTGAATAACTACAAACATTAATTTCTATGGTTCTGATGATGCGGTCCTACTGAAATTCTTCATGAATATTCGGTATATCAGTTTCGATTCACAAAATAGATTTCACTTGAATCAGTTATCCTCCAATGGAAATATATAAATTCTACGTTTCAATATTCCAATTGAATTTTCTATGGTTCTGTTTACACTTTAGCCACAAAATTTTGCACGAAGCTTACTATGACCATCTTGCGTATGGTTGTAACATTTCATTTCGATAGTTTTCATTTTGTCTGAGATATTGAGGAACAAAGATTTTGAATGGCCATATTTTATGGAACACCCTGTACGATTTGGCCGGTTAACGAACTTAACCGAGCCATTTGGTACCCGAAATCATCCTGAAAAAGTCCCATCGAAGGTTATTGTGATAATCCCTACGAAAGTAATTGTGATAACAGTTGGCCGGACGGCCCCACGGACAACCATCAGTTCGTCATCGTTTGAAACCACTTTCAACTCAAAATTCAAAAATTACAAACATTCGGACAAAACGAATAAAACGATATAGCACTCGTTTAAATAGAACGAGCGCTCAAAAAGGATTTTCATTTATCTATCTATTTAATTTCATAATGAGAAAATCACACTCCTAAGTCCGTTGGTTCAGTCGTCAAATTGAGATATTAAAGCAAATGCTAGAGATGTTCTCAATCAATTAATTCCATTGGTGCACTTTCCTTCAATTATTCTCGTTATACGATCAATTTTCAGTTGTTCGATCGATAACATAATGCAGGAGAATGCGCCGAATGCGATCAGCTCTAATGAGATACAATAAGCGGATTAAACAGAGATTGCCCCAGGATAGCTTGCAACGGAAAATTGGGTATAATTATAATTTTTCTCTAGGGGCCCGCATCTGTTCAAGGTATGAGTGGATATTGATGAATAGGGATCTTGATAGGAGCTGTCAGGTGGAATTATTCTGTTCTTCATCGAATTTGAGAAAAATTGAATTTTAAGTCTTTTCACTGAGGCAGTGTTTTCATGTTACACCAAGAAGGAATTTGTGCCAACTAAAAAATCATTTTGCCGGCTTGAGTCGTTTAAGCACTAATCTGAATATTGAATAACTTGGGAACCTGAAACTATCTGGACAAAGGACATTTCTTCCATAGAATATTCACATTCGAATGATCATCTTTTCAATATTGGTTGAATTATAATCTGGAGGGATTCTGCATTCTAGAAAACGTTTTAGGTTTTCACTCCCAGTCTCCCAGTGAAATAGAAATAATTGTTACTGGAGCAATGCTTTCACGTAACACAAAGAAGGAATTTGTATCAACGAAGGAATAATTTCTCGCCTTGAGTCGGTCAAGCACTTATATGAATATTAAATAACTTGGGAACCTGAAACTGTCTGAAGAAAAGACATTTCTTCCAAAGAGTCACATTTAAATGATCATCTTTCTAATATGGATCGAAATATAATCTTGGAGGATTCTGTATTTCTAGAAAACTCTTTAGGTTTCCATTCCAGTCTCTGAAACAGAAATATTTAAAAAATTCAATCAAGTTGAAATGCTACTGCGTATATCCTTGCACTAATTTGTCAGGAGCAAATTGTTGCCTAACAGTATAATTAAAAAAGAAAATAAAAGAAAGGAAAATGTTTCGGTGTCTATATCAGACTTTTTCTCTAGATAATCTCGTAAAATCTTTGAAATTGTGTATTTTTTCGTTTGAAGTCTAATTGACATTGAAATTTTCTGAAGAAGTAGTCTGATTTAGACACCGAAATGTAACATTATCTTTTTCATTTATTTTCTTCTTTAGTTTTACTGTTAGGCAACAATGTTTTCAAAACAAATTTGCTCCTGACAAATTAGTTCAAGGATTCACGCAGGAGCATGTCATGTTAATTAAAAAATTTTCAATTATTTCTGTTTCAGAGACTGGGAGTGAGAACCAAAAAAAACTATACTCCGTTCACTAAAGGTTGAGCCGTCTGTTGGCCATGGAATTTTGGCATATTCCACTGTGTATATTAAAATTTCAGGTTATGTTCTTTATTTTCTTGTCAGATTGATACGCAATGTTGTCAATATTGCATAGAGTTCTCTGATAACTCACAAGCTCATCGGACGAGACCGGGTACATTCGGCAACGTTGACTTTATTTTACTCTATGACAGTAAATACTGCCAACTTCAGATAAATAAAGAAACGAAACCCTACTATGCTCTCAACCTTTCGTGAACGGACTATAGAAATCATGTTTTCAATTGAGCAGAAACTTCAGGGGACGTATTTATCAGAGGGAACAGTTACCGATACTTCATGTTCTTTCTGCTGAAAATCGCTACCCGTCAAATATGTTGGAGGGCGAACGCAATTTTTGGTAGCTGTCAAAAATTGTGCTCACTTTTGATAACAGTTTCGTAACAGTTCCATTCGGCTGAATGCACCTTATGTATCTGTTTATCAGTAAACTTTTTTGATTTATTTGAATGAATTATTCCAGCAGATAATGCTGTATAAATTTTATTCTTTTTTCATATAGATATCCTGAACACTAGATTTAGAAAGTTCGAAAATCGTCGCTTTTTCACCAATTACTCATAATTCACCTTCCAATAAAAATTTCTCTATACCGATTCTCAAAATAAAACATGTTTTCCACTCACAGTCACCTTTCTGCCACTATCATGAAAAAATTCTCTTATGCAATTTTAATTATTATTCAGAGATACTCACTGTAACGAGAATTTATGATAATTAGAAATATCAATAATTACCTAGCATAGGTTCGAACGTATTCTGATTGGTTTTAAAATTTCTGAGGTTCAGAGAGTTAAATATTTCGCTGTTTATGCTCAAAATATCCGCAAAGCCAGAAAGCAAAACTAAAAGGCCATATTTGTTGTTTGTATGTTTTCCTGAAAATTGAAATTCAAGTGATAGCGTTCACTCTGTTAGTTTGATATCATATCTGAAAAAGTAAAAAAATATGAATCATGTTAAAAGGATAATTAGATTGATTTCAAAATATAACCTCATAGGTAGGTATCCGCTACTTAAATAAAAAAAAATGGAGTAAGGCTTCCCTTTCCGTAGATTTTGCAGGTCAATGGTTATCAAAATTGCAATGATTATATAGGTAAATTATGCAACTTCAATTATTCAAAAATTCTCATTCTGATAAATTCTGTCAGGTTGAGAAATCGCAATAATCAAATAGTGTGAGTCCGAATGTACATATTCTGATTGTTTTCAAAATTTCCTCAGTTTTAGTAGAGTAAAATATTTCTCTGGTTACTTTACGCTCAAAGTATTCGGTTAGCCAAAAAGCAAAACTGAAAGCCCATGTTTACAGACACATAATATTGATGAAGTTCTGAAAATTTAAATTCGACTGATGGCGTTCACTGTGCGCTTCATAAAAATTTATCTTTTATATGATGGATGCATACGATTGGCATGCTTTTGGTAGTAGCTGCAATATAAAAATGATTAATTGTTGATGAAATTGACAATAAAAACACTTTGAACTCATCACAGTTGCCACAATATGACCGACATGTTTGATACGATCTCTGAAAATGTAAAAAACGCGCCATATAAAGTTGATAAACTATCGATAAATCGATGATGAATAGTTGTTAATTTCAATGAACTATTATATTATATTTCATCTTTTTTTCCTAACCTATCCACTTTTTATTCAAGAATAATTTAACAACACCTGCCAATGAAATTGCAAAATTGTTAATGAAAATATAGGACTTATATTTGAATTTTTACCTAATTAATATTAATAGCTTCTTACACAATGAAAAAAAAATTATGAAGTAATCTTTTCATCAAAAATATCATTCAATACATTTATTTTTATTGAAAGTGAAAAAAATGAAGAAAAGGGTACAAAAACTACAATTTATAATCATCTTCTTCGTCGTCTTCCGGCTACTGGTAAATTTCAATCTGGTCTCAATTATCGTCTTCAACGACATTTGTCTCAAGTTCTCCCATGATTGTGGAGTCAAAGGTCCCAAGGTAGAGCAAGAGCATTGAGACGAGCTTGGCTATTAAGCCGGGTTTAGACGAAGCGCATCTACTCGCGAGTCAAACCTCGCTACCTACTCGCGCATCAAAACTCATCCTCGCGCCAGTGTTTACACGACACGAGGGATTCGCCTGGAAGGGCGAGCCAGGATGAGAAGGCGAGGTAGTAATCAGCCTCGTATAGAGTCTGAGACTCGACCAGACTCGGCTAGCTCCAGAAGCTTGTTCAAACGACACAGCGAGGCTTCTTTGATGTGCGACTGAAAACCGACCGGCAATGGCTCAACCCGAGGACGAGGGGCCTCATGGCGAGGAGCATGTTTACACTCGAGGGAGCGGAAGCGAGGCTGGTGCGCGAGTAGGTGCGCTTCGTCTAAACCCGGCTTAATGCTCCGAAATATGTGAACAGTCTCGATTATCTTCGTTGTATGCATTACGTCAACTCTACAAAACTTAATAACCTGTGCAGCTTTCAAATATTCCAATAACAAGCGCAGCTGCTCATCAACATTTCAAACGTGTATATTGTCAAGTTCAAACTTTGTAAGGGCATGATTTGGCACCCCAGAATGCTAAACGATTTTCTGGAGCCAATTTTACCACCTGCTCCAGAAGATTTGCTTAATACAATTTTCTGCAATAGTAAAAGTGGTTGTGTTTTGCTATGCGGATTAGAAGAAATGATAAAATATAATATAATAGTTAATTGAAATTGACAAATAATATTAATAATCATTTATCGATAGTTCATCAACTGTAGGTTATGGCGCGTTTTCGACTGGAGGCACCGGTTGACCTGAAGTGATGCTGTGACCGCCCGCTCTCCGCAAAAAACGGTTCACCGTATCGAAATTTTTCAACAAAATTTTGTATTCTACAATATTGAGAAATAATACATATAGCAAAAATCCATAGAAAATGAGCAAGAGCATTTGAGCGCTCGTATCTTGGTGGGGTAATAAGATTATTACCTCAAAATTTTTTATGAGATTTGAGATTGATGCCAAATATATAAATGGAGATTCTCGGCACGAGCAGAACTATATTCTGGAAATTATTAAAAAAAAATGAAATATGTAAAAAATAAATGATTAAAAAAATAAATTCTATGGTTTTGATGATGCGACCCTCTTGAAATTTTGCATGAACTTTCAGTTTATCAGACTCTATTCAAATAATAAATTTCACTTGAATAGGTTATCCTATGAAAAAAAAAAGAGGTTCTTCTTTTCAATATTCCAATTGACTTTTATATGGTTCTGTTGACACTATGGACACAAAAAAAATTCTGCATGAATATTAAGTGTATCATTCTTCATATTCAAGTAAATTTTTCAGGGGAATATAAAGTTTCTTCTTTTCAATATTCCAATTGAATTTTCTGTGGTTCTGTTCACATTATGGCCACTAAATTCTGCATGAGGCTTATTATGAACGTCTTGCATATTGCCGCAACATTTCATTTCGATGAGTTTTGTTTTGTCTGAGATATTGATAACACCAAAAATTTTGAATGGCCATATTTTATGGAACATCTTATTCGACTTGGCTGGTTAACAAACTTCCGAGCCATTTGGAAACCGAACTCACCCTGAAAATTTCAAATCTTTAGGACAATACCTTCGAAAGTTATTGTGCTAACGGCCAGACGTCCTCAAGGACAGAATTGAATTTGACCACGAATTCGTCATCAGGGGGTAGAACCCTATCGTTTGAAAACATTTTCGGCTTAAATTTCGAAAATTACAGACATTCGGGCGAAACGATATAGCACTCTTTTAAGGATACCGAGCTCTAAAAACTGGTTTACCTCAAATTCTTGTTTTCCCTACGTGGCTAGCTCTCGTACTATCACTTTATAGGTAAACCAGCAGACCCAACAGACGTTGTTCTGTATACACCAACATTCATTCAATTCGATCCAGCCGTTTAGTTACAGAGTACATGAATAACTTAAATAACGACTACAGCGCCATCTGTTGATCTGATTTGTGATCATAAACATACGGGCATCAGGCAATCCGAAATACATTCATATATCCTTCACACTTCGGTACCTTCTCCTACCGCCTAGTGCCTACATCGGAGACGCATTTTGGTGCGATTTCATCTTCAACCTGCCATATCTTTTGATGTATTCATCATAATTGAATGATGTAAAAGGCAATTTCGTTCAAAATTAAATACTGGGTATGAACGACGTATTTAATTGGATAAGGATCAATAGCGTATTCATAAAAAAATACTCCCAAATAATGCATAATTTTGAGAAACGTTCGGATACCTTTAAAAGGTAATACCGAGTAAACCTTGAAAGATAGATATATGCTATCGCGGACTTTTTAGTAGAACTATTGAAGAGGTACATTTCCGTCATACATTGTTTCCATGTACGTCTTACGGTTTTTGCAGTGCACCCAAAAATAGCTGATTTGGTACTCATATTTATAATCATTGAAGTAATAGTAGGTTTCCTCAATTTTCTCGGGTGAAAAGTATAGCCTATGTTACTCAGGGATAGTGTAGCTTTCTAAGGGTGAAAGAATTATTGAAATCGGTCCAGTAGCTTATAAGTTATCTCATATCAACGCCACAAACCCACAAATCCACAAACCCACAAACATACAAATCTTTCCTCTTTATAATATTAGTATAGATTAAGCGATTTTTAATTTTTAAAGGTTCTCATTCTGCCGGAATTTTTAGACTGATAAATTCCAATGATTACCTAGCGTGGGTCCGAACGTAGTATTCTGTTTTTTCAAATTGCTGCAGTGTAGACAGAGTTAAATATTTTTATTTATTTCACGCTCAAAAAACTCGGTCAACCAAATCAGCAAACTGAAATCCGATATTTACAGCTACCTAATATTGATGTAGTCCTGAAAATTGAAATATAACCGATAGCGTTCACTCTCCGCTTCATAAAAGTTTATCTTTGATATGATGGATACATACCAACGATTGGCATGCTATTGGCAGTAGGTGCAATAAAAAAATGATGAATTGTTGATAAAAATGACAATAAAAATATTCTGAACTCATGAAAGTTATCACAATATAAACGACATGTTCGATACCATCTCTGAAAACGTAAAAAAAGTAGAAAGGTCAGAGATTAGCGAACTTTTGTTGCTCCATTCGATTCACACGAACGGTTTGAAACTAACCGTATTACACTCGCTTTGAAGTTCCGAATTCCCCCGATATAGAATTTTCACCTAATCCCTCTGACTTATCGTCTTTGGCAGAAATATTTTTGTGAGAACCCAAGAGAATTGCGTTCACTTCCTCTTTGTGACGACCATTATAAATGGATAAAAAAGCTCCATTTTCTCGATATTATTTCGTTTGCTGGTTGAAATTTATCTGGAAAACAAAAATTAGATAAGGACAAAGAGCTCTGGGACAATAAGAACTATAAAGTTAAAGCACCAGAGGTCAACACTTACCGAATTATCTTCTCATGGAATTGCACTTCTGTCAGCTCTGCACAATAGGGATGTTGACTCATGTTACGAATTCATATAAATTGAGGTTTTCCTCATAGAAGGAAATTTTTGCAATCCTAAAAAACCATTCTAGTGATCTTGTTATTCTCGCTGAATTAAATAAAGTTGATTTAAATTATGTTATTTATTATCAACTATCACGTGACTGCGAACGCCAATCAGAGGTAATCCGTATAGTGACGTCAAACTATCCGTATTGTCATTGCAAATTCGAATGTTCGGTGCTCAGATCAACAAAATACATTCAAAGGCCAGGTTCCACAAAACTCCAATCACCCTGATTATTGAAATGTCATCATTTCTCTGCAATTTTCAGTTCATTTTTGACATAAACCATCGACTTACTTCAATATAAACGATTTGAATGCCAATCAAGCTTTGTGAAACCCACGGTTCTGTGACTTGATCCATAGTAAATATATAATATATCATATCTATGATTCGAACATACGAAGTTGAAAGCTGAAAGGGAACAGAATACCTAGTTCGTTACAAGAACGATAATCTACAATTTTCTTTATAATGGAGATAGGATTCATCAAGGGTAATAGTAGTAACTTTTACCGAAGATAAATTCCCTCATGGTCGCAAGTTTCTTTGCTGAAAACAAGGATTTTTGTGCAGCGGAGCTTAAAAACGTGAAATTGTCTTTGTAAGTAGCAGACTTTTAACTCATATTTATTATTACAAATAAAAGAAGCTTTGTTCGCTTTGACAGAAGTCAAAGTATGTTCACTTAACTTAACTGTATTATGACGTAATCATCAGAACGTGACAAAATTGAGCATTTCCGCGGGAATTTTGAATTGTCTTTTCATTTACTCATTTTTATTGGCAACTAATATATTTTTAAGGAAAAAGTAATTTTTCTTGTTTGTATAGGGTTCATCTTTAAAATAAAATAAATTCCAAAATGTAGTCAACATCCCTATTGCATAACATACGTTCCGCTGTTTCTGCTTCTAATACTGCAAATCTGTCTCTTCCTATTTCAGAATGTTTTTTTTTCCATTTGGGTCAAGTTCAATTTCCTCAGGTTATCATCCTGAAAAGGGCATCATTAGATGTTTGGCGTGAGATTTTGCAGTGGAGTCAATAAGTGTACAATATGTTTTATGTTTCATATTCGTTAGAAGTTTTCTGTTGTTTGAAAGGTTCCAAGGAAAGTTTGTTCACGCTTATAAACAGATTCTCCTTTTCTAAAAAACTCTATAGTTTTTCACTCCCAGTCTCTGAAACAGAAATTCCAATTAAGATGAAGTGCTCCTGCGAGAATCTTTGCACTTATTCATCAGGAGCAAATTGGTCTTGAAAGAATTGTTGCCTAACAGTAAAACTGAAAAAAGAAATAAATGAGAAGGACAATGTAACGTTTCGGTGTCTATATCAAACACCTTCTTCAGAATTGTTCGTTTTTTCATTTGCAATCTGATTGGCATTGAAAGTTGTCAATAATAGAGATGTTGATTTATTTAATTTTGAAATTGAATTTGAATTTTCTTCTTTCAATAAATCAATCCAAGTACGATCTATTCCAACAGAGCAATTGGCGAAATTATCTACTTCATCTAACAAAATACATGTGGCTTCCTTAATTTTCCTTTTATAATTATCAGGTTCCGTCATTAGGATCTTTGTGTTGTTTCAGTTCATCATATGATCTCCGCTATTTGAACATACATGCTCAGCGATTTGTGATCTTGTAATGTCTCTATTTTTGATGTTGTTCTTATGTTCCCGTTTTCTTATCTCTAAAGGTCTTGATGTCTCTCCTGTATAAGATTTTCCACATATACAGGAAATATTGAACACAATTTTTTGATTTTTGTGTCTCATTCATTGGTTTCGTTCTGGTTAGAATGGATCTCAAATCATTTTGTGTTTTGAAAACAGTTCTTATGTTGAATTTGGAATCAATTCTTCTTATTTTCTCTGAAAGGCCAGGAATATAAGGAATGACGTTCAACAAATTTGGTTGTTCTTGACGGTTTTCTGTGTGTACCTGATCATCATTAGAATTTTGATTAGATATTTTTCGTTCTAAATTTGAAATTGTTCTTTCTATAAAATTTGGTGGTTATGGATTATCTAGTAGAAACTCTTTAATGAAGGAAATTTCATTATTTCTAATTTCAGGTGTAGATGAAATCAAAAAGGCCCTATCATAAAGTGTTTTCATAATACCTACTGGGCTGCATAACAAATACGTGAAGGCTACTCTAGGTTTACTTTTTACTCTTAGCCTTTGCCCTTCCAATCCATACAGTGGTGCCTGATGGCTACTACCAGAAAGTTGAATAAGAGGAATGAAATAGTGAATTCATCGAGAATTTCTCATCAATAATAATAATCGGTGATTATCATAAATATATCATATATGTTATTATCTGACATTACCATAGTTTCTTGGTTTGGCGTATATTCCACCGAAACCCGAGAAAGCAACGAGCCTAGCTTAATAAGGCACAAATAGGTGGCAATTTCGTATGCTAATTTCCTGCACTCGCCTGTTTATGCTTGTTACAAGTTGATGACAGGATAAACGCTGTAACGTCGAATATGTTCAAGTACCAAAGTGAGCACTCGGCAGATATTTAATTAACACAGGCTGGAATAATATTATTATCACAAACTACAATGGATGCGTTTTAGTTGAACAATAAAATTCATAGAATCGGTGAAAGAGTGTTGTCCATGAAAGAACGATAAACATCCCGGGAGGAATTCAGTTGGTAAAAATCCAGTGAAAAATATTTTTCAGCACTAGTTCTCCCTAAACGAGTGCTATATCGTTTCACCAAAATGTCTGTAATTTTCGAATTGTGAGCCGAAAATGGTCTCGAATGATAGGGTTATACTCTGTGATGACGAGTTCGTGGTCAAATTCAATTCTGTCCGTGGGGTCGTCCCTCCAGCCGTTAGCACAATAACTTTCGAAGGGATTGTCCTAGAGACTTGAAATTTTCAGGGTGAGTTCGGTAATCCTAAATGGCTAGGTTATGTTCGTTAACCAGCCAAATCATACAGGGTGTTCCATAAAATATGGCCATTCCAAATTCTTGTTCCTCAATATTTCAGACAAAACGAAACCCATCGAAATGAAATGTTGCGCCCATGTGCAAGATGGTTATAGTAAGCTTTATACAAAATTTTGTGGCCATAGTGTAAACAGAACATTAGAAAATTTAATTGGATATTGAAAAGAAGAAACTTTACTTTTCAATAAAAGAATATCCGATTCGGATGAAATTCATTTAATGAATGGAGATTGAGACACAAAATGTTCATGCAGAATTTTGTGGCGATAGTGTCAAACCATAGAAGATTCTATTGGTATATTGAAAAGAAGAATTTTTATATCTGCATAACAGGATATCCGGTTGAAGTGAATTTTTTATGAATGAAGACTGTTATACTGAATCTTCATGCAGAATTTCAAGAGAATCGCATCATCAGAAGCATAGAATTTATGTCTTTATTCATTTTTACATATTTATGTAGATTGCAGTTGTAATCATCATACGAGTTAGAAGCTTCTTCATGCTTATTCATTTTAGAGTAGGAGTCCGGGAACTGAAGAAAATTATCAATTTTTTTCAGTGAAAACTTGAGTGAGAACTAACAGGCAAGAACTTATATAGGATTTGTAATTTATCGTATTTTCCTTGAAAGTACATGGATTACAAGGTACTGTCACGTATTTTCTCCGAAAATGTAATAGAACCATTACACGTCAGGTAGGGTATATATGGAATGCTCTGTCCTGCAAACGTGATATATGGGTAATGTAAGGCCATTATGCCTGCCAGGAGATTTAAATTCTGGATAGGGGCACACGTATTTACGTAAACTCTCCGTTTAGGGTGAACTATTATAATTTTCTTTTTCTACCATCTGTGCACCTGCGACAGGCCTTTAAACTTTCTGTTCAGATTTATACCCTGGGTTGATACCAACACAACATACCTAAAAAATCTTCAGCGTGATATGTTTGTCAACGAAAAAAGGTAGTTAATATTCAATTTTTCTTGGAATATATATTCTTAATTACGTCATATGAAAAAGAAAAGAGTGAGAATTCACAATTTATGCACATTTACATTTAATACATTTTCATTAAATAAATTTTCAACATACACTTCAATATGAGTTTTTCAATATATTAGTTTCGACAATATTTCATTTTTTGAGCGCTCGTTCTAGGTACTTAAACGAGTGCTAAGTATATCGTTATGCTCAAAAGTCTGTAATTTTCGAATTTTGAGGCGAAAATGGTCTTAAACGATAGCGTTCGACTTTATGATGACGAATCTCTGATCAAATATATTTCTGTCAGTGGGACACGATAACTTTTGAAGGAATGGTCCTAGAGACTTGAGATTTTCAGGGTGAGTTCGGTTCGCAAATGCCGCGGTTATGTTAGTTAACCAGCCAAATCGTACAGGGTGTTCCATAAAATATGGTCATTTCAAATTTTTGTTCTTCAGATTCTCAGACAAAACGAAACTTATCGAGATTGAATTTTGCGGCTACATGCAAGATGCTCGTAATAAAGTTTTGCCGAGCTGAAATTTTGCAGTTGAATGTTCAATGCCAATTCAAAGCAGTGGGCAAAATTTTTTGGACTGCTGAGTGGCAACAAAAAATGGCATGGTCGAAATGTTGACGGTTATTCTTGAATTTAACATTTCTTGATATCACGAAATATTTCCTCTGAAATGATCATCATTTCCTTGTAGTCTTGTCAAATTTGATCACATATTCGAAAAGGCCAATAAATTTTCTAGGGGAGTGTGTGTTCAGAAAAAAAACTCTCAGTGTAATTTAATGGAAATCATCAATCCATCTTGAATCAAAATAAAAACGACAAAATGAACCTCCTCTTTCAATACATTTGACACACCGTTTTCATACTGAATGTACAATTCCGCAAAGTTCATAGTTTTCTGACACAGTTTTGCACAACACAATTATATTCTGTCGATGAGAACCTTCCAAGTCTGAAACTGAATAAGATGTGATGTGATACGAAGTATTCTAGACATAAAAATCCAACGACGTAATGTCGGGGTTCCTCGGTGGCCGTCTGGACGTACATTCCGATCCATTGGATCGCAATATATTCATTCAATAGATCTTGACATAACGACTGTTATGTGCTGGGCAGCCATCAATTCGAAACCAGACATTTTATCTGTGAGACAGGTGCATTTAATCCAATAAGTCTGTCAAGTTGCTTTGGATAAATCTAATGAAGTCTTCAGCATTGAAGTAATTGGTAAGAATAACTGGTCCGAGAAGTTCATCACTTATGACTGCCAACTTCACCTTGATATACTTAACTCATGTTGGAAATGAGAAACAATGTCGCATGAGGGTTTTCTTTCATAATTATTTATATTTCATCAAAGAAAACATTGGAAAAATTGGACCAATTCTGGTTAACTTCAGTATCGGGAGATCCATCTCCTTACCACACCCGCAATGAAAGCTTTTTCTGCACAAAGACTCTCTTATCTCATGGCAAATTTATTGTCCTTTTGGAATATGTGTTCAAATTTGATGGGACAATAAGGAGAAGTGAACAGTGATCATTTTAGGAGAACTAGAAATATATCGTGAAATCAAGAAATGTCAAATTGAAGATTAACCATCACCAGTTCGACCATGTGTTATTTGACATTTTTTGTTGCAAGTGTTGCAAATCACTTTTATAATCAACCCTTGAAGATTGGCCACTTCAAAAGTAGACACCTTATATAATACGGAGAAAGCTTATTAATTATTTTCGGAAGGAATATAATTTTTTTCAAGAAAACAATTTTATTTGTTTCTCATTTGTAAACGTCAGTTTCCAAAAACACAATATTAATCAAGGAAGTTTATTTTATCAAGTCACTAACTTGTAAAATTGACAGTTAACTTGTAAAATTTTTACAAGTTAGTAGTATTATTTACATTGAAAGTTGTCAAGTACTTGCTTTTAATTTTTTCATCCTTTTAATCTCAGAGTTCCTGGAACAAATGTATTTCTCAATAAACGTTCTCAAACTATTCAAAAACGATATTCGTACCTTGTTTTATTCGTATCTATTTGTTTTCTTTTTCACGTACTTGCTTCTAATTTCATTTATCCTTCTAATTTCATCGTTCCTAGAACAAATATTTTTAGTTATAAACGTTATAAAAGTATTAAAAAAAGATATTCATACCTTGTTTCATTTGGATCTGGCCTTTTTCGTCAGAAATTAGCAAATATTCTCGAACGACTTCCCTCTCGTAAAGCCACTGACAGTTGTCATAATTTTCCGATGTCATAAATAATCATAAATAGCTTACGACATTTGCGACAAATTATTGAGATTTTTTTGGAATTTATCTCACCTTTTTACAAACGAGAAACAAATAAAATATAAAACAATACACGCAAGGTAACGGGTTTTACTGGCTCAAGGAGGTAACTGACTCGCCTGCGGCTCGTCAATTATATCCTCCATTCGCCAGTAAAAACCCTCTTACCTTGCTAGTAATGTTATATACTATTTATTACGTACGTTTTTGAGCTACGCATTAAAATTTTATTCATCGTTTACTCAATGGGAACGTGAAAGATTTTGACTTCACGTCAGGATTTTATTCAATTTATTAATTCACCAAATTTTCAGGATACCAATACGTGTTTCTTGAGTACAGCTGAGTAAGATTCGAAAAAATTGAAAAAAAAGCCTTGAGATTATCAAACAATTTATTGTATAGCATTTGAAATGAATAAAGCCATCTAACTGATACATTTCAACAGTTTTCGCACAAATAGCACAAAAGCGAAATAACATATTCGAATAATATTTCAAAAGCGTTCAGTAGTGCAATTAGCAAGGAGCGAGCTAGCGTGAGGGCTTGAATGGGTACGTTTCGCATGAAATGAAAAGAGCTTGATAGCCGCAGTATAATTGAAAGGTTTTTTTGCAGATATGTTTTATGAATGAACATTCTGAATCATTAATATTTATGGTGTGTCACGATGCTTTCGTTACGTCCATATACGAGATGAATAAAAGGTCACCCTAAAAACCATTGGTCGTACATGCTGTCTCTTTCCACGTTGGTGAATGAAAAACAAAATCATAGGTAGAGATCAGAGCTGTGCCGAGCACTGAAGAAAAGTGCTTCGAGCACAAAGCACTAAGCCCTATTGAAAAGTGCTCCGGAATCTCGAGCACTAAGCCCTTATTTTTTGAAAAATGCTCGCGATTACTAAGCACTTTTGAAAAGTAATTCGTTTACACGAGCACCGAGCACTAAGCACTTTTCAAAATCAAACTTAATATTTTCCATCCAAATATCTCTTAGTTTGGAATTTTGATTTTTTCTTTTTAATGTTATCGTGTTTTGAACTGGACATAATTGAAATTGACAATAGGTTTTTTTCAGCGAGTCGTTTAATAGATATTTAATCAACTAGGTTATTCAAGAGAGCGACTAATGGTCAAGATATTTTAGAGCGTTCGCTCCGCTCACGCATTAATAGTTCGAGACCATTAGTCGCTTGATTAATAACTGGGTTGATTACAAGATTTTTCCGACGACATCAATATGAATTGTAGATAAATTCTTGATTGAAATAAACTCTTATTTTTTAAAAGACATACATTTGACATAATATAAATTTCTATATTTCTATGTTACTGTTGAGTTCTGACATTACTCTATCGCTTCTGAATGCTTTATGTTCATTTATTCATGGAAATAGCACACTGAAACAGCATCAATTGAACATAAAAATTGGTCATTTATATTCAATTTTGTACATATTAAAATCACCTTTTAGGTCGACGAAATAATTATTTTTGATAAATTCCGGATATACAGACAGGTTACCATGACGACATACCAAAAAAAGTTATAGAGAAATAGTGACGTCTTGTCAACAAATTAGATGGAAATGTTTCTTATGGTTTTCTGAGCTCTATATGGCATTCATTCAGTTAACAAACTGTATATTTATATATATTCTTTTGAAATCAAGAGCTAACATAATACAATACATAAAACAAAAATAAACTGAAATATTCGCCAATAAATTACTTGAAATCATGCTAAAAGATACCTGAATCGTATGTTGCATTGCTCCATAGAGCTTTCCTGAAAAAATTCCGCCATTACATCAAAACAATCTGTTTTTTTGTCAAAATAATGAAAACGTAAAAACCACAAAGTCCATAACATACAGCGAGATTGTTTTTTAACACCAGTGTTTGTAATGCAAGAAAAAATGAACAAATTTTTATCTATAGAAATGAAACGAGAGAAAAAACTTTAGTTCTTTGTTTATTTGAAGCACGCGAAAGTCTGTCATTTCCATGTTCCAACAAGTCTATGAAGAGCTTAGTGCTTGGTAATTCCTGAAAGTGCTTGGGAGCACTTTGGTGCTCGGGAGCACTTTTTCGAATTACTAAGCACTAAGCCCTCTCGAAAAATTCGCGAAGCACCAAGCACTAAGCACTGGTTCAATTAAGTGCTCGCGAGCACAGTGCTTACGAGCACAAAAGTGCTTCGAGTGCTTTCACGAGCACTAAGCACAAGGCTTCGGCACAGCTCTGGTAGAGATTTAATGTTTTTGAGACCTGGCTCCCTATACTGCGGACAATTCAGGGAGTGCTTTCACGGGAATTCTGGAGAACGGCTTTGCAAGAATGTTCTACTTTTGTGAACACAAAAACTCGGTACAATACTCATATTCGTTTCAAGAGTTTCAAGCTGCTGAACTATTCCAGAGCTTAGCGTTGCGCTTGATATGGTAGTTAATGTTTGATTTGACGAAAAGCAGGAAATTGAAGATCGTCAGTTGTGTCCGTACGTTTTTATTCAGGAATATCGAAATATCCACAATCTGAAAGAAAATTATTAAAAGAAGCCACTGGATTCCTATCAAAAAAGTGTAAAATATTTTTTAATTCGAATCTAAAGCACAAACAGAAAAAAATGACTAAATTTGAAATTGCCAAATGTAAATTTTGGTTTATATCTCAAACGAAAGATCGCAATGTGCTATTTATTTTTCTATATCTCATTTGACAAGACCGAAGAAATGCAGGAAAAACCTTCATTCGGACGACCACGTTCATCAAGAATGTTGAAAAAATTTGCAGTCTTAATCAGTCTGATGTGGACATCTGATCTTTTCGTTCGAAAACACGCAAATGCTTCAAATGCGCATAGATCAATTTCACATCGCAATTTAAACAATGACCTAAATCCTTACATCTACCATATTCAATCGGTGCAAGAATATAAAACATCTTGCCTTAGGATTGAGCTCATTTTTATCTGAACGGACGCGTTGGAATTAGCAACCCTTTCATTCGCCTAGAATGGCAGTTTGTGCTGTGATGTCGGTATATAATATACTAGCGACCCGCCCCGGCTTCGCACGGTAATATCTTCGAAAATATCCACTTAAATCATACGTCTGAACAGTCTGAATTTTGGTACCTTCCTACCTATAAGTTGAGTAGTGTGATGGAATGTCGCTAAGTTTCGATCCAAGTAAAACTGTTAAATAAAGACAGTTGCATCAAAATTTCATCGTAAATTCCCTAAATTAAGGCGCCTACCAACCATCTAAGTTAGAAAAGGGATCAAATAACTTGAAGTCTTAGTAACACTCAGTTAAAAAAAAAACATCAAAATCATTTCAGTAGCTATGGCGTCATGCGCTTCTTGACACGATCACGCTAGATTTCCGCGGAAATGAGGTATTTGCCCGCCGTTAAAAGTAGCCTGTGTCCGTGCCTAGGATGCTATCTTTATATTAGCCAAGTCTTATAAAAATCCGTTCAGACGTTAAGGCGTGAATGAGGTAAACTTTCACCACAAACGTTTAAAAATCACTAACTTAATTAGTTTTCTGCCTACTGCCTACGCCTTAAGCACGATAGCATGAATATTAATAGCCCATATCCTATTCCAGGTTACTATCTATCACCTTACTAAATTTTATCAAAATCCGTTCAGCCGTTTAGGCATGATAGAGCAAAACTTCCAGCAAAAACCATAAAAAAATCACTAACTCAATTCAGTTTTCTGCCTACATTCTACCCCCTAAGTACTATGACGTGATCATTTTGATCTTGTATCCGTTTTTAGGTAACCATCTATTACCTTACTATATTTCATAAAAATCTGTTCAGCCGTTTAGACGTGAAAGAGCAAAAGTTCCAACAAAAACGACTAAAAATCACTAACTCAATTTAGTTATCTGCCTACTGCCTACCTCCTAAGAATGATGGCGTGATTATTTATAGCCTATGACCATTTCTAGGTTATCATCTATCATCATACCAAATTTCATCAAAATCCGTTCAGCCGTTTAGGCGTGAAAGAGTAACAGACAGACAGACGACAGACAGAGTTACTTTCGCATTTATAATTTTTTATGAATAATAATAATTTTCTGTCTATGACTAAAAAACATGGGTTCAGCAAGACGAAGCAACGTGACACACATCCAATATGTCTCTGTCAAAACTTCTTTTTGTAAAGTTCAGCTCACAGAACATATTGAATAACAAGAAGACAGGCGTTTCATGCGTAACATCGCCATAAATATCAATAAAGTGAAAGCAGAGAATGATATCAATCGATATAAATCAAACCCATATTAAAATCACACTTCGGAGCTAACTTCGTTCTCGTTCGAGACTATTGAATAACTTTCTTCTGTCCAGTAATAAAACGTTAGTTTTGCACAGGGTGATTCACTTATCTTGGTAACCTAGTTTTCTCGAAAAGGTCGCGGACGGTGAGAAATAAAAAAATGGTAGTCGGAAGAAACATTCAAAATTAAATTATCTTTGGAATGACACAATAAAAAAGGTATATTCCTGGAGAAAAAATGTTTGATAGCGCCGCGAAGCCTGACGTCTTAACTCTTTTCTTGAACATTTATGCACATTTTAAGTCAACATTGACTTGTACCAAATACCATCAACATAATAAAACAATATTCATCCCTTTTCGGGAAAAATTGGGTAACCAAGATAAGTGAATCATCCTCTACGCATTTTCTTGACAAGACTAGAGAATAGATTGAATATTTCTTCATTCGGTGTTTGAAATTTAAACGCTTAAATGCGCTCAGATGGAACACTCGAGGTAAGTTCAAGAAATTTCCTTTATATCTTGCGCGGACTCACACATTTCATCATCAAATACATTTTCAGGCTAAGTGTGAATAAACGGAGATGCTCGACGAGAGATTCGTTACACCAAAGTCACTTTAGGGTACCATAATTCCTTCTCTTCAACAATGCATTATGAACAGGCTCCTATATTTGAATTCATCTCACCTTGCATACCTTCTCTCAAAAGAATGGAGTCATCGCCAGAAAACTTTAAGCGAATCCTAAAGTTTAAAATATGCGGTCGTTAAAATAGTTGAGATGCCTAATATATCAAAAGTTTCAGAAATTTTATCATGGAAACTTTGAGGCATGAGCCTGCTTACTTCATTCTATATTGCATTTTCATTAGGTTCTATGCATTCACCATAACTCATTTCGTGTACGTGTTGCAATAAAAAATGGGATTTTGTAGCTAAGAGTTTTAGTTGAACGAGCTATATTCGAGATCAGGATTACCAGGAAGAGGAATATGCTGCTCATTTTCTCATGAAAAAAGTAATAAAAGGAAATTGAAATGCAGCGGAAGTAACCGTATGAAATTTTCAACTGTTTTTACAAGAAGAACCTTTTGTAATTTCAGAGACGCAGTTGAATCACTAATTTCGTTGAAAACTGTATGAATTTTGTTACATTTTTTGTTTCTGAGAATATGGTTCAGAAAATTGTGTCTGAATTAGGTACTTATAACCATAAATCTTCGTTAAATGCTTTTTTGGACAACTGACCGGAATGTACCAACTTCTCAGACGCTTTTTACTTTGAGAAATAGTTATATAATCAACTAGGTTATTAAAGACAGGGACTAATGGTCAAGATATTCCGCTCCGCTCACGCGTTAATAGTTCAAGACTATAAGTCGCTCGATTGATCACCCAGTTGATTAAAAGATTTTTCCGACGATCTCAATATGAATTGTGTATGAATTTTTGATTGAAATACATTCTCATTTTGCACTAGACTTACATTTGACATAATAAAATTTGTATGTATATGTGTTTCAGTAGAGTTGTGACATTTCTCGTAGTGTTTCTGAATATTTTGTGAACGGTCGCCATGTGGATTGCACAATAAAATATCAGTAATTGTGCATTAAAACGGGTCATTAATGATCAATTTCGGATACATTAAAATCACCTTTTATTTATGGATCCACGGAAAGTGATATTTTCCTTCCTAGTCTGGAAACTAAGAACTACGGGAACTACGGGATCACATAGTTGTTGATCATAACCATAGCAATAAAATGACAGCTGACAGTTCATAGAATATTAGTTGTCAGAAGTTTACATGTGTTTTGTCCGCAATTCGCAATAAAATTTGAAAAGCACCAGCAATAGTTTTCTATACTAATATTATAAAGAGGTAAAGTTTGTTTGTTAAATGAAAAGGGCTAATCTCGGGATTTACTGAACCGATTTTAAAAATTCTTTCACCAATAGAAAGCCACATTATTCAAGAGTGCCATAGGCTATATAAAACACCAAAAAATAAGAAGGCTTTCACGTGGTAGTCGGTTTTGCAAAGTGAATCGGGTAAAAATCGTATGAAAGCCAGCCAAATCAGCGGAAGACGCGCCAGGGCTTCGGTTTAATTCGGTTTGCGTTAGTGCTCGCTTCGGGAGAAGGGGGCGTGGCCTTTTACATCTGATCGCGTGACGGCAGCTCACTGCTCAGTCGCGTCGCGTATACTTACGCAGGCGCAGCGGACGTCATCGGAATTGAATTCTTCGAAAACAGAATTAGCACACTTTCGATATTCGGCTTCGGCCACATAAGAATGAAACGGGCATACTACTGATACGTTCGTTGGATACCAATGAGTTGTCAGTTTTTATTAATGAAAATGTACCGAAATTAGTTAAAGGCCAGAAACGAGCTTTTGATGCACAAAATTCACTGTGTGCTTAATAACAGACGTTTAACTTTCTTGACGCCTCTGGAGGCACTGGCAAATCGTTTCTTGCCAAATTTGGTATAGGCAAAAGTGAGACAATCCGGGAGAAATGGACTAGCTGTTGCCTCTTCGGGGATTGCCGCTACTCTGTTAAATGATGGGAAAACAGCACAATCCACCTTTAAGCTACCTCTGACAGTCTAACTAGAGTAACAGTCAGTTGTTCCATACGTAAAAATGGGCCACTCGGGAAACTTTTACGAAAAACATCTTAATTATATGGGACAAATGTACTATCAAATACCTCAGAAACTCTGATGCTGTAATGGGTGGTGTTACTTTGTTTTGGCGGGCGATTTTCTGCAAACACTGCCTGTAGTAACAAAAGGAACACGCGCCGATATCATCAGAGCATGCTTAAAATCACCTCACTTAGTATGGAGTTCGGTTGCATCTCTCAATTTACGAACAAACATGAGAGCCCATTTGAGCGACAACGACGATGACGACTTTCCGCGTAAACTACTCAATCTTAGCGAAGAAAAAATTGTCTCTTCTAACACCAACAGCAATGACGTAAAAACTTGACGGACATTAGGATACATATTGCAGAGGTTGGAACATCTTACTGATGCAATATATCCCGGTCTTGAAAATTTATTGGAGATTATCATTTGCTTTGTTCTAGGGCAATATTGTCACCCAAAAACGATACAGTGAATGAAACAAATAAACTCATTTCAGAGAAAATGCCCGGTCAGGTCAATCACTATAAGTCTATCCCCAAAAATTTTTAAATTCTTTGAACCCTCTAGCTTACTTCCTCACGAAAGTTGGCATTCCTATCATGCTATTAAGAAACTTGAGCCCCCCAGCATGTGTAATGAGAAAATGCTGCTTACAAAACAGTTACGGGACAGTATAATCGTGGCGACCATTATCAGGGCCAGCAGTGGGACAACTGGCCTATATTCGCGGATACCCATGATTCCCACTGATTTACCCATACCGTTCAAAAGGCTACAGTTTCCTCCAGTGAAGATTCTTTTGCCCTCACTATTAACAAGTCCCAAGGTAACACATTTTCTCTTTGGTGGGCCTTGACCAGAGAAAGCCGTGTTTTTCCCATTGGCAGTTACATGTTGGCTTATCTCGGGTTAGAACTCCTGACCGACAATATATTTTGCTACCAAATGATAACATTATATCCAATATTGTTTACAGAGAAGTTTTGAACAATTAAAATTACCATTACCAAAATAACTTTACCCGCGACTTGGTCCTCCTGGAATTCGTTTATCGCAAATCCCTCAAATGTTTTTTTAGGACAGAGTTACTTTCCAATTTTGTATTAGCATGCAAATACAAAATATACCTGCGTATAAACCTCCTTTTTGGCAGTTAGAAATCAAAACATAACACTCTGTACTAAAAAAGATTATTAACATTATGCCCAACGGAGTGGGCACGGGTCAGCTAGTATTTTATAAGGTTGCAGAAAAACTGTCGAACACAATAAGCCTGAATTTTCTTTCAACTCAGACTTCCAAGACTCGCCTACGGCTAGTCCTAAAATTTGTGTATTCGTCCCAAAAAACTTATTTTATGGACTTGCTACGTAACTTCCTATTCCTTAGAATTAACTCAAAAACAAAGAACTCATAAACAAATTGCTGGTGATTGCTTAGACGCCGTTGGTTACAGGCTGAAAATGGAAATATTTGAGGCTCATTTGTTTGACTTCTTATTCTGAATCTGATTCGGGAGATGAGTTCGTGTCCGAAGTGTTATTTTTCACCTCCTTACTGACCGAAAGAAAGGCATCGAGAAGTTTATACTTATAAAGAAAAAAAAGTCAGGAAAAAATGCTTTAACCAAAGAATTTTACGACGGGCAATTCAAAATTATTTTCGGCTAAACCGTGACCAGTTCATTTTTTAGCTTTGTCCTCATATAGTCAACTGGCTTGTATCGTACGAACTTGCCGAATTCGCAACACTGCTTAAATTAGTGTTTCTTCCATTTCTACTCGATGTGAATACATACAAAAAACTGCGGGATCGACACTGCATTTCGCAGGGTCACGTTAAGCAACTGCGAGTCATTTCGCGCCTTGCGTTTAGGCAAGGCGCAAATATACCCTGCGAAACGCAGTGTCGATTCCGCAGTTTTTTGTAATATTCACGGTGAGTAGTAGTGAAAAATGGAAGAAAAACTGATTGAAGCCCTGCGAATTCGGCAAGTTTTGTACTATACAAGCCATGTAGAGTATATGAGGACAAAACTGAAAAAATAAGAAGTTTTTCTTATTATTAAGTACAAACTTCTCGCTGCCTTCTTTCGGTCAGTTGGGGGGTGAAAAAATATCATTTCGGACACGAACTCATCTTCTGAATCAGATTCAGAATTGAAGTCAAACAAAAGAGCAGTAGATATTTCCATTTTGAGCTTGTAACCAAATGCGTTATAGCAATCACCAGCGAGTACTGCGATCGCAGTTGCGCGATTCCCGCGTTCGCCTCCTCAAAATTCCGCCGCTACTCACGCTGCTTCACCTCACGAAACTTCGAGTCATTTTGCGCCTAGCCTAACAGTATCTCCGAGAAATTACGTTCGGGATTGATATGAGTGAAAATGTTATATTTTAATATCCTGAGCGCAATTGGTTGAATTTTTCATATTCGTGAAATTAAATTTCCTTTTATGACTTGACCTTTCCTTAAAATTAGAGGTTATAAAGTTTCTCCTTCCAGAAGTTAAATGTTCACAATCAATTTTCAAAATTTGAGCAAAATTTGTTTTGATGAATGGTTGAAATTTTGAGCTTTGTTTTGCACCAGATTAAAACTGAATTGTTCAAAACCACTTTCAGCAAAATTATTTTCAGCAATATTCTAATTTATTCATTCCAAATATTGAAAGGTGCATAACATGATGATGCGAAATGTGCCATTGATTCTGATAGGCTTGTTCGAGAGAGTATTTCTTGTAGATTCTGAGAAGAATTTTGCTTTTAGAAAATTTGATGTACAGAGTTTTTAATAAGCTGTGGAATAAAGAATATAATATTCTCAGTCGGGGCCTGCGCTATCAGTAAGCCGTTATATACGAATATTTGCCACTGGTCCTTACTCATTCCCTGAATTTTCATGAAGATCCATGCAGGCGTTCAAGAGTTATGGCAGTTGAAAATTTCTGTAGAATGAATGAATGAATGATACGAATATGGTTAGGACATATTTCTAACACTGATTCAGACTCCCCAAAATGTCCTGCATCTGCCCTGAAAGCCTGTATAATCATTCGTGAAACACCCTATATAATCCCCTTAACAATTTATAAACATCCGCAAAACAAACAAGGATACGTGAATTCCTATCATAAATAGAACACATAATGCAATGTCCGTCATTGTAGTGAATTGATAGAACTAGTTGGTACCTACTTTTATTCGCAATAACTCTCTCTGATATATACAAGGTCAGGCATCCCATCCATATCAAAATATTTATGCGCCCCGAACTGGTATGTACACAGATAATGCCAACCCATCAATTATAAATCTTTGGAACCAAGAAATAATTATCTCGCTGTCTATTCAACTGTCACAGGATATAACGCTGTGGCTACACATCAGTACAATACTCTAGATATTGGTTTAGCCGATTCATCATCAAGAAATCGCTTGATATAATGGTATGTATACAAACCCCATTGCTGTTCGTTTATTTTGTCACAGCGTTAATCCGAGATATTGATTGATTGTATGGAACGGTGACAGAATTCAAAATGTTTATCTCCAACAGAAGCATAAATACAAATGTGAATGCATACAGAGTAGGGAAACACTTGAATTATGCAGTTTGATTTTCTTTTCTGGGTCATCTTTGAATTGGCGCAAACTCATGATGTTTTATATCAATCCGTACAACTAAGGTGTGATAAAATTAATGTCTAGCTCTTTATATTTCCAATAAATGTTGGTACAGGAATGCATTGTTTCCAAGATACAGGATGTTAATGTTTTTCTCAAAACTGACTGAAAAGTGGTACGCCACTGAGATATTTTAAACTAAATTCTTTAAACTTGTTTATTTAGGGGCGAAAAACAGTATGTTTTGTGTGTTATGTGTTATGTGTGATTCGCCATTTTTATATAAAAAGTAAAACATCTTGATGTAGAGTCTTCACTACATAATGTGTCAAATATGTTTCATTTTTTCATAAAAGCAACGCCCCACACAAAAAAGGCAAGATAGATTTTTTATCCTAATGTGAAAAAAGAACTAGAACAATCGAAATATCACAGTGGCGTAGAAGTCAGTGCTTGAGCGCTTGTTCTCCTAAAATTAGTGCGATATCGTTTTGCCCAAATGTAGTTTTAAAATTTTCAGCAGAAAATGGTCTCAATCGCGAATAACTTTCGAAGGGATTGTACTAGAGACTTGAAATTTTCAGGGTGAGTTTTTTGTCAAATGGCTCGGTTGAGTTCGTTAACCAGCCAAATCCTACAAGTTGTTTCATAAAATATGGCCATTCAAAATTTTCGTTCCTCAATATCTCAAACAAAAAGAAACACATCGAAATGAAATGTTGCGACTATACAGGTTTGGAATTCACATCTAAAACATACGATATACAATGCATCAGACAGAGAATTCTCCCGTCCAGTTGCACAAATGAATAGTCGAGACAATCACGAGCTGTAACATACTGAATTCTGTGTCTTATTGCAATATTCTAGTCTTGTCATAATTCATTTAGTATGGTAGGCACAGTAATTACTTGAATCGAGTATTACAGACAGCATGACAAATTGAATAATTCTATACTTGTACTGGAGGTTCCCTACCATACTGCGATAAGAGAGGGACAAGACTAGGTTATTGCAATAAGTCAACAGAATTCATTCAGTTACAGCACGTGATTATCTCGACTATTCATTTGTGCAACTAGACGGAAGAATTATCTGTCTGATGCATTGTATAGGTATCGTTTGTTTCAGATGTGAATTTCCAAAACTGTATGCAATATGCTCTTAATAAGTCTCAAAGTCAAAATGAATTCATATTTCGAAACATTCGAGTGAATTAACCTTTCATACGAGGCTTGTTTACCGTTCTCTATATGGGTTGGTTTTCTCGATTATTCATGTAATTGAAAGAACAATGTCAGGTTTTGGAAACTAAAAACTTATCATCAGTTGAGTCAAGTCATTTCTATTCAGAAATAACTCGAAACAGGATACAACATGTTCATCAATTTCATTAAACCTCTTTGTTTTTTCGGGTAAAAGAGAGATCCCATTGTATACATGATGGCTATGAACTAATCACATCAACCACATACAGAAAAATAATAATTTCAATGCGTTCAGTCAATACCGAATCAATATAAAATTGTTCGCGGTTCCACTATAAATTGTTCTATTCACTCCGAGTGTGAAACAACATTCAAAATATGTCGGATGTATTGTTGTGAAATTATTAAACAATCAAACTGAATAATACGATTAAATCAAATATCAGTGAGCTGAATTTATTATGATTCACCCCAAAAACACATCATTATCGTATTTGGTCATCCTGAAATTGACATTATTTTTTTCAATTGATAAAAACTGGTAATTAATTAATTATTATAAATTATCAAAGCTAATTCATGCTGTCGTTGTTTCGCAATCCTGTTATTTGAAAATTGATGGAAATTAAATAGATGGAAACATGTTCGGTTTTAGATAGGAAAACTTCAATGAATAATTGGGCTTCCCCAGCGATAGTTTTGGTGAATAAATACTGAATGAATATCCATTGATTGTAGGAAATAATGAAGTGTCATTTATGGTTATTTATTGAAAACGGAATTGAACCATGAATACCCTGTTTTTCACTCAATGAATTTCTTGTATCACATTTTTGAGGCCTCGTTGTGCTATATCGTTCCGTCCAAATGTCTGTTATTTTCGAATTCTGAACCGAAAAGAGTCTAAAGCGCTAGGTACCAACTCCTTGATGACCAATTCGTGGTCAAATTCAATTCTGTCAGTGGGTCACGATAACTTTCGAAGGGATTGTCCTAGAGATTTGAGATTTTTCAGGTGTATTCGGTTCCTGAATTCTGCGGTCAAGTTCGTTAACCAGCCATATCGTACAAAGTATTCTATGAAATATGGCATTCAATTTTTTTTCCTCGATATCTCAGACACGGAACCAATCGAAGTGAAATTTGCAGTCACATGCAAGATGCCCATAATAAGGCTCCTGCAAAATTTTGTAGCCATTGTAATAACAGAACTTCGAAAAATTCTAGTGGAATATTGAAAACAAGAATCTTTATATATTTCCATAACATATATCGATTCGACTGAATTTTGTAATTGAAAATTGATATATAGAATGTTCATGCAAAATTTCAGGATCGCATCATCCGACTATAGAATTAATTTTTTTAATATTGATTTCTTATATGGCTCAGTTTTTGATGTTTTCCATAATATAATTCCGATCGTGCTGAGATTTACATTCATATACTGAGCATGAATTCAAGTCGTATACTAAATATTGGGTAATAGCATCATTGCTTCACCAGAGAACGAAACGCTCCAAAGCACCTGCTTCGAGCTTTTCCAAATTTTTTACCATTCAATTGTAAATTGAAGCCTTTCAATGAATGAAATCTTCAGAACTACATTGTGCCAATTAAAACCAAACAACTGTTACACTCCTAAGTATTCGAATAAACATATTATGCTCCCCTCTCTTAGAATATGAATCATTCGTGACTGCTTCTTTAGTTTTGGTCAAACTTCTTGTAGGTACCGAATCATCTGCCGACATTTTCAACTTGGAAGATTATACCCCCAGCTGATAACTAAAGCAAACTTGAACCCCAGTCTTCTCTCTCGCCTGATTAATAGTTATTATACAAGTTGAATTAAAAGATAATTTGTTCCAAAACCTCGACTGTTTCCGATACGCAATAACGGACACGTTTCAACCTCAGCCCAACCTTTCTCGGACAGGATTTATGTCCTGTTTCGTTCCTGATAAGTCTCACAGGCCTTATCCAAGACTAATGGACAAGATGAGGGAGAGAATGGAGCAGTACTAGTCACACGCATGCTGTAAGTGGCATGGCGACTCGGTCATGCTCCTAATAGTTTTGAATCAGACGATTAGATCTATCCCAACAGCTTTCCGGAATCCACAAACCGTGAAGCTGTTGATTGGGGTCAGTGAGGTGTACGTTACGGTTGACCGAGGCTACTGGGATCAGGAAATCATACAATGAATCCATGTGTTATTTTCACTGATAACTCCAGAGAAAGAGACTAAAGAGTAGTCAAAGACAGGGTTCCAAACAAACCTCATTTGAACTGGAATTTGAACTTATTATTGTTCTTTGTACGATTCGTCGTGTTGCAGACGTTTTTAACATAAAAACTTATTTTGTGAATCATCATATCATTGAGATGAATATTGCAATTAAAAAGAGGAAAATTTTTTAGTTTTATTGAGCTGATGATTACCAAATAAGCATAAAAAGCCTTTTTTAATCCTAAAAACTTTTCAACACACGACTAATCGTAAATAGAACAATCGGTAGTTCAAATTCCAATGTTAGTTTAGAACCCAGTGACAGTGACAGCTTGTAACGTCACACTAATCCGGAGCAAATATAGGCTATGGTCCGTTCACGAAAGTTGAGCCGTCAGTTGGCCATGGACATTTGGCATATTCCACTGTGTATATTAAAATTTGGTTATGTTAATTATTTCTTGTCAGATTGATACACAATGTTGTCAATATAACACAGAGTTCGCTGATAACGCGCAAGCTCGTCGGACGAGGCCGGGTACATTCGGCAACGACTTATTTCACGTTATGACAGCAAATACTGCCAACTCCACATAAATAAACAACACCTACTATGCGCTCCAACTTTCGTGAACAGACTTTAGGACATGAAACTCAATATTCGAGACTTGATAAACGATGAATGAATGAAGTGAGAGAAGTGACTCTGAGTGAAATAATACTGTAATAGCTTTAATAAACTAGGTTAACAACGACAGCGTTTTTGAAGTCCCACAGGCCTTATCCAAGACTTATGGAGAAGATGTGAGAGAATGGAGCGATTTATTAGCAGTACTAGTCACACGCATGTTGTAAAGTGGCATGGCGACTCGGCCATGTTCCTAATAGTTTTGAATTAGACGATTAGATCTGTCCCAACAGCTTTCCGGAATCCACAAACGCGTGAAGCTGTTGATTGGGTTAGGGAGGTGACGAACACACATACGTTAGGGATGACCGAGGCTACTGCGATCGGGAAATCATTCAATGAAATTTGTGTTATTTTCACTAATAACTCCAGAGAAAGACACTAAAGAGTAAGACACGGATTTTTTTTTCAAACTTGTATCTGTAACCCTCTTAATGGTAAAAACATGTGAAGTTTGTCATTCGCTTACTTTTCAAACGTGCATATCAGTGAAAATCCACCGTATCTTGTATTTCTACGAATGGATCGAATGTTACAAAAACGCAGAGCTAAAAACTCAATACTCGTGACTTGATGAACGATTAACTGAATGAAGTGAAAATGACCCTGAGTGAAATGATACTTAAATATCAAGAAATATAAAATAAAATACACTATTATTGTCTATTACAATCTTCGGCTATCGATTTCGGAATAATTCCGTCATCAGGCCAGCTGAAAGTATACAAATGTAGAACATGTATTTATTTAGATGAGAGTATGCACATACTGTCTTGAATTAAAATGAACTAATGACTAAAATTCAAAAATTTTAACAATTCTGACAGAGAGAACCCATTTTAATATTTTTAATGTTTTAAAAACAGTTTCTGTTCATTTCAATTCAAGACATTGAGTTGCATACTCTCACCTAAATAAATACATGTTCTACATTTGTGTACTTTCAGCTGGCCTGATGGTGGAATAATTCCGAAATCGATAGCCGAAGATTGTAATAGACAATAATATGTAGTATGTTATTTTATTTTACATTTCTTGATCTCGCGAGAGAACATACTATGGAAGAATTCATTTGTAAAAAAGATACTTAAATAGTTATTTAATCAACTAGGTTATTAAAGAGAGCAACTGATGGTCAAGATATTTTAACACGTAAGCGAAGCGAACGCGTTAATAGTGAGTTGATTACAAGATTTATCCGACGCTCTCAACATGAATTGTATACATTTTTTGATTCAGATATATTTTCATTTTGCACAAACCATGCATTTGACATAATGGAATTTCTATATTTCTATATTCCAGTAGAGTTGTGATATTTCTCGTAGTGCTTCTTCTGAATACTTTGTGGACGGTTGCCATGAGGATTGCAGATTAAAATAGCCAAAAATTGAGCATTAAAATGGGTCATTAATG
The DNA here is from genome assembly GCA_013421045.1 of Propylea japonica. Classification (NCBI taxonomy): domain Eukaryota; kingdom Metazoa; phylum Arthropoda; class Insecta; order Coleoptera; family Coccinellidae; genus Propylea; species Propylea japonica. The sequence continues at coordinate 23,141,149 of CM024240.1, read as the reverse complement.
ATCTATTCCTAATACATTATCATTTCCATCTTAAAAAATTTAAATAATACTCGTATGCCAATGATTAAAATAAAATTCTTGATTGCATTCCAGAAAATGCGATGTTATAAACATTCACATACCTCGATCGGTTTCAGAGCAATAAATATATAAACAATTTTTCAAATTAAAACTCAACATTCCGTATCTCGAGAAATGAACCATTTGCTGACGAGTTTTATATACTATGTCATTATTCTTCATTAAGAATCATCTCTTGATTTTTATAGCACTTATTCACTACACAACTGTAAATCAAGACATGAACTATTCAGCACAAATTATTTTCGGTAAATTTTTTTTCATATATCAAATAATTCATTTCCTATAAACAATTGCTGAACCTCGCACGACCTCAATCGAATTCCTATAATTCACACAAATATATTCGACCTTACGGTCGAAATTACCAGTTTCTCTCTCCCCCATTTCTTCCGCTTATTAAACCGAGCGACAGACATTCACCCCATACAACTCCTTCAGTGAAGATTAAAAGCAGTGAGATTCACCCAGGCAAACATCTGGTCCCTTTCCTATTTTGACATGCTGGGCTACAAACGACGCCTCCATTTATTACGAAAGTGGATAATCTTGTTTGGCGTCGAGTTGATATCCAGAAATCACATAGGATTTACTCTTTCTGCTCATTTCGAGGTCCAGATCGACATGATATGAACTTGAGCTGGTGTCCCAAAACTTGAAGCAGACCTGGTTAACACTAATTGGTGCATATTATGATGGAGGGAAATTGGGATTTTATGTTGGCAACTTGGGTACACACAGTACGATTATGCTTATTAGACGTAAAGTTGTGTTCAAGATTACTTGTTAAAGATTTGGGAATACATCTCGATCATAAGTTAGATTTCATTCACATATTTTCATTATCTCACAGAAAGCTTTAAAGATGTTAGGATTCATCAAAAGAAAACTTAGGGATTTCCACAATATATCTGTTTATTCACAAATGTGAATGAATAAAGCGATAAGAGAGGCAAATTCGAAGGAGGTATTCCAAATATCTATATTCAGTCTCAAGAGGTATTCGACTTACTTTGAATTTTATTCCACAATTTAATTCCATATTTGCTCAATTTTTTTTTTAATGTTAGAAAATTTTCGTTGTTTTCCTGTTTTATGTCGAATGTGAATTGGCTCTGCCGTTTATCTTAAATAAATAACTGAATACATAATGAAAAAAACCAATAAAAACGACAAATAAGTTGATTTTAGTTAACATGTGTAATAAAAGCTAAGAATGGAAATGGAATTGTTTGACAAAATACTTCGCCATGTAGCTCAAACACAATAGCAGCGACTCTTAGCTTGTTATACTCTTTATAACTATGTTTAGGCGGTTTTCGAGCAATCGATTAGGTAATTCCCTATTTTTCGTTCGAGATATATCGTCAATAAAACAATTAGGTTTACCTTAGGTACTAGAAAGCCAAAATTCGCTATACAGGTGGGCAAAATTCGTGGTCTACTGAAGGAAATAATGAGAACCATAGCGCTAGAAGAAAAAAAACTTGATGAATATTTTCAGGCTCTTTTTTCCCGACTAACTCAAATTTCAAACAGATTTAACCTATCTTTCATAGATTTTGAGTTATGAAGGAAAATTGAGATTTTGTAATTGTCATTGATGCTGAATAACACCCTGTTTTGAACTCGTATTCGAAATCCGTTGTTACATTCAACCGACACTTTTTAAGGAGTAATTCAAATGTGATATGACTGATTTTTTTAGTCCGGCCACTTTCGAGAAATGACAAAGAATTTGATATTTTTAATGTAAACTATAGTCGATTTTTTTATCTGGCTCCAAAATTTTTGCTGATTCAGTTCTTTATCAATATAAGTAAGCTGGCGTTACCTTAGCGACTGTTAAGAGTGTATTATCTTTTGTAGACCTGAAAGTCTATAATTGGAATCATCGATTGCTGAGAATTAATTCTGTGTTCATTAGTCATCGTTTTGTTATCTGTTTATTTTTCCTAATGGGCGAGGGAAGTACACTTCGAATCACAGAAGGTTGAGTTAACATAGAATTGTGTGAGTTCACGAACTATAAAGCATATACAGTGGTTATGTTAAGCATAGTTATAATTAATTAAGAACTGGATCGAAGAGCAGGAAAATGTATTGAATTTTTTTCTCGAGTAATATTCATGTATCATGTAAATGGGGACATATGAGTCATTTTTGAAATCAACAAAAATTTTGTAGACTGATAAAAACCTTCGACTGAAGTTTATATTTGAAAAATCAAGTTTCGTGTCATTTCTCGGAAATGGCTAGATCAAAAAGTTCGATCACATCATATTTGAATTACTACTCCCAAAAAAGTGCCTGTACAATGTTACAACGGAGTTCAAACAAGCGAGTTTTATACTGACAGCATCAATGAAAATCGCAAAATCTCAATTTTTTGTCCATAACTCATAATCTATGAAACATAGGTTGGATCTGTTTTCAGATTTGAGTTAGTAAGGAAAAAAGATCCCGAAAAGATTTCACCCGTTTTCTTCTTTGCTATGGTTCTCGAGATCCCTTCAGAAGACAAAGCATTTTGCTCACCCTGTACAGGTTACCAATATCCTGTGAATGAATAACGTTGAATCAAATATTCTAGCAATCTAACAGGGTCGTGTAAAATCCGATATATTACGAATACATACAAAAACCATTAAGCAACAATAAAACTGCTACAAATCAGTAAAATAATTAAGTTTATGAATGTCAGAACGAAATGGAAATATAAACAAGACGCATCGAGTAACTGAACACTAACAGACGATGTTGCCAAACTGACAGAATTGTCTGTAACTCATTATCCCAATACGGAATAATGAAACGGCACAAGTTCGCCACACCGGAATGTTGTTCATGTGCATAAACAGATTTTACTTGGCTGCGCCAAAACATCATGCGTGAAGACATCTTACTTTTTACTCTGAGGCTATAATATATTGGTTTTCTCATATTGAGTTCCTAAGTTGTCAGTATTTTTTATAAAACCAGGAAAATCACAGTTCTGGAGGTATTTTAGATCGATAGAGCAGTAGTTTCAGGTCAAGAAACAAATTTCTCAATAACTTCGTTTTTCGTTTTCGATCGTAGACCACCCTCTATATTATACAATATCATTCGATATCAGTGCACACGAGGGATTGCTGCCTGGATTATCTGAATTGAAAATTTAATTCTACCCAATGTGATTTTTTAAGTTCCTTATTTAACCTCGAAATCACATACGTTACCCTATTCGGAAGAGTAGAAGCAGAAATTGCCAGGGATCGGAATGATGGAAGCGAATAGCATAAAGAGCCTAATAAGCCTTTACGATAAGTAGATTTCATTCAATTATGGAGTTCTTTTCTGCAGAAGGGCTTCGGTTTTAATGAAGGCTCAAGGCTCCTATACTTAAATCCCCGAACATAATAACGAATGTGTCTTTTTCGCATTGCATCTTTTTAGATGCTATATTATGTATTAGTGTGATTATTCTTGACTATCTTCGATATACATTGTCGTGTTTTCACATCGATAAAAATGCATACCGGCAAAATCTGAGATAAGTATTATTTTTTCAGTGAAAAATATTTTAAATTTCTATTTTTCTAGATAGCTGGAAATGAATACATATTCGATCATTGTAAAAAAACAAGGACTACATATGAAGGGTACAGGGGAAAAACCGGCTAAGTCAGTCATTTGCGAGATTTGAAATAAGGCGCGCAAATTGTAGCCAATCAAAGGATCTTTCATTGCATTATATCAAACAAGGAAAAAAGTGGTTAAGTTGGCTGTTATAAGCGATCGAAAATATCATATGCAGGGGAAAAACAAGCTAAGTCCATGCGTTACAGGGAAATAATCGGCTAAGTCACGATAATCGGCATCTTCACTGTCTTTCGAGTTCCACCTGTTAGATTGTTAGAACAACAAGACGCATAAGGATATTCGGACGGTAATCAGTTTGTGCGCTTCATATTCATACAAAAATGCAAAACAGTGACAACAGTGATTCTGAATATAGTGCTAATAGACTGAAACTTCAAGAAAAAGGCCAAAACATGGACGATTGACAGAGGTTAGCAAAATTTTACGTTTACAAACGCATGAAATCGGGAGAGAGTGTAACTGCAAGAGATTAAAGTGCTCGGAAGTAATTCCTGAAGAAGCTAAGCAAAATATAATCAGGCATTTCAATAGTCTTCAGTCTGTTAGCGAGCAAAATTCATATCTATGCGGATTGATAAGTATTGTGCCAGTTGCACAAAGACGGCCCCGTAAATCTGAAGAGGAAGCATCTCTGAGGGATTGTGCAGTTTCGTATAAAGTGCGATACACTATTAATAATGCTATAACAGAGGAAACAGTTTGCCGTCAAGAATTCATAGCTTTGCATGGTATTACGAAAAGTAAGGTTGAATTTCTTATAAAAGCTTTGAAGTACACTAGTGTTCCCCCCAAAGATCGTAGGGGATGCCATACTAATAGACCTAAGAAATTATCTTCGGAAAAAATTGACCTCGTTAAAAAACATATTGCATCATTCAAAGACGCACCAGTCATTATAGTTTGGCCGATTCGAGGAAAATTTATTTGTCTGAGGACTTAAACATTAAAAAAATGTTTGGAATGTTTAAACAACTCCATCCAGATTGTTCAATTTCTTATGAAAGTTACCGAACTATATTCAATGGCAGCTTCAATATCTCATTCGGTTACCCAAGAACTGATACATGTAGTACTTGCGATCAGTTCTTGTCTAAAATCAAATGCCTGGAACATGAACTGTCTAGTAAAACTACTGCAATCGAACAGCAACGCTTGAATACTGAGATTCGTAAACTGACAACGGAAAATAAAGTTCATAAGACGAGAGCTCAGGAATTCTACAACCGCAAAAAAAAATCAAAGTTCGCCAGTCGTCAAGACGAAAGTCAGGAGTCCATATGTATGGACTTTGGTAAAAATTTTCCGTTGCCTAACATACCAACAAACGATGTATATTATAGACGCCAACTATCGATATATCTTTTTAATATTCATACACTATCCACATCAGAGAGTGTGTTTTATGTATACCCGGAAACTATCGGTAAAAAGGGTAGTGATGATGTATGTTCCTTACTATTTCACTTTCTTCATAATCTACTGGAACCGAAAATTAGGAAACTTGAGATATTCTGCGATTCGTGTGGAGGGCAGAACAAAAACTACACTGTTTTCCGATTTTTGCATCACGTTGTCCATCACCAGAAGCGTTTAGATTACGTTAAAGTTACTTTTCCCATCAGAGGACATTCATACATGGAAAATGACAAGAATATGGGTCTTATAACAGTAAGACCAAAATGGAGACACTTGAAGAAATGTGTGAACTAGTGGAGTCATCAAGATGCAAGCCATCGCCATTCACTGTAATCAGAATTGATCAACAAAATCAAACAATTTTCCGCCAGTGGTCTGATGAATTAACTGGTCATTACCGGAAAAAATGCCCATTTCTCTCACGGCCATTAAGGGAACTGGAAATTAAAAAAGAACATCCACGACTTATGAGGTATCGATGCTCATTCAATGGTATGTGGGAGAGTGCAGTGGTAACGGAAAAGAAGCAGAAACGCCTGCAGAAACATTTGAGAGGAAACGAATTTATATTGCCCGAACCAAGTTACAAAGGTAACAAAATGAAGACCAAAAACCATACTGTTTCTCATTACGTAAATTTTTTAGGTATGCTGCCAATATCAAAAGAAAAGTATGCTGACCTTCAATGCCTCAAAAAGTTTTGTGGGCCTACAGCTCAGAACTATTTCGATAGTATTCCACATCGTTAAAGTGAAAACTAACTCTTTTTATTATTATTATTATCGAACATATTTGCAAATATACTTTATCAAAATGTGCAATGACATTATTCAAAACAATTACCCCATCATCAGTGTAGAAACTGAATATTTTATCAGGTCTGACAATAATATTGTGGGGAATAAACGGGCTAAGTCAGGTTTTCATTTTAATATTTTCCAAAAATTAGTGAGATGCAATCCATATTTTTGTATTATTTTTGGGCCAACGCAAGTACAATATTTGGGCAAATCAACTTACATTCACAGTTGACCAATTATCTAGAACAGTTCCTCACAAAAGTGGATTAAAACACAAAATGGCTCTAGATCGAAAGTATCAAAAAGTGACTTAGCCGATTTTCCCCCTGTACCCTTCATATATAATATATATAGAGCTCATATATTTGAAGAAAATTATGCTACTCACTTCTAGATCATCAATTTGATATATAACAGTATAACTAACTGTCTCACTTTAAATGGCGGCATGATGTAATACCTAATAATAATAATAATAAATCTTCATTCATCCTGTGAGACATTTAACAATGTATAGGACAGGTCAAAAAAATACAGAAGAAATGAAGAATGTACAGAAACCTTAGCGACTATCACAGAGATATTCATCTACACTATAATAGCATATCTCGTACAACAATGCCTTCACTGCTGTACGAAAACGATTATTGTCCAGAATTTTAATTTTATCTTGTAATTTATTGAATAACTTGACACACATATATATATATATATACATTGGCGTAACGTTCTGTCTTTCATTATCCTCAGTAGAAGTAGAGAATACATTTATAAATATAAATACATGGAGCAGTCAATATTTTATGACCATGAAAATTGGTTTACAAGACATTCGTGAGCTGAGTCCAAAAATCATACGTAAAATATGTTTCTGTGCAACGAACACTCTACTGAAGTAATTGATTTGCCCCAGACCTAGATGTTATATGACAGATGAGAATATACTAGTCCATAATAGACATTCAATAGTGAATGGAGTGAAAGCGAGCTCTTCAGTATGACGATAGTTTTTTACTGGTGTAAACTATATGTCCGGCCCATCTCAAATTGCTGTCGATAATAACACGCAAAAATTTGGTGAAGCTTTTGCTAGTAAATAACATCATTTCCACTGTTCAGAGTTGACGGGGAGGATTCTTTCAGTTCAAACTTGATCACTTCACTTTTTTTCACATTTAGTATGAGCCTGTTTGCCTGACACCATGATCTTATGTTTTTAAACTCTAATTCACACAACTCAATAAGATCCTTCAAACTTTTTGCTCTCAGAATAAAAGAGGTATCATCAATAAAAAATATTCGTTTATGAATAAAATAAAAAGTATTGGTCTTGTACTAGGACATCCTGTATCGTATGTGTATGATGGGTTGTCTGAAAGCCAGGCGCTCCATTTCATCAAAAACCGAATGTTGTGAAAATCTTATCGCTTGTCCATGTGTGGCGTTATTTTCTTTTGTTCGCTGGATTAATTCAATCATTTCACAAGTCGGCGTTTTCCTGAATAACGAATCTTAATTACCTATTGAATTTATAACATTGAGCCTTTTATTGAGTTCATTTGTTTAACTTGCTGTCATAATGGTGAGCTTGGTCAACGTTTTTAGGTAAGATTTGTAATTTTCTAGTTTAAATTTTGTGAATTATGTAAACAACGTTTTTAGATTCATTAAATTGAGGATTTCTGTCAGTGATTTTTTTTCTCTGAATCCTACATCCATTATTCGGAAACCCCCGTCCCAGCACAGTCTTAGTACCGAACCTTGTGGGACACCAAGTTCAGTTTCGAATTCAGAGGAGCATGCTTTTTGCACCCTTACATTCAATCTACGAAGTGTCACGAACCTGAAAATCCACTTCAGAAAGCACTCCGAAATCCGATATTATAGAGTTTACTTTCTAGGAAAAAGGATCGATGGTATCAAAAGCTCGTGAGAGGTAAAAAAAAAATACCAGCAACAATATAACCTTCGTCGAGAGATGATGGACGTACTGGAGGAAATCAATGACAGCCGTCCCAGCAGTGGCGCAGCCAGGATTTTATTTTGGGGGGGGGCTGAACTGAAAAATTTTTTGATGATACAGTGAATAACGAAAGTTGCAAAAAAATGAAGAAGAAAGAAATAACGAAAAAATTAATCTCTGGGGGGGCTGCAGCCCCAAAGCCCCCCCGGGCTGCGCCAATGCGTCCCAGTAAATATAAATTGCAAATGTGATAATTAAACGATAACAACAATCTAACAATTTCGCCAGTTTATGAAATTTTCTGTTGTGAAATTGCTGTTCTCATACAACATTAGATTTGAATTCAATATAATGCACGAGAACAGTATGAAATAACTAAGTTAGTGAGGTTAAATGGTCGAACTTTGGGATTTTTTTCCTGAAAAAGCTATAGAAAGAATCACTTTTAACAACTGATTCATTCAAGAACTAATATTCATTGGGTATATATTTGTTTGAAAAATATACCGGCTTTATGTGTTCTCCATGTTCCTAAAAATATTCAAAAATTAAAAAATGAACCAAGATATATTCGGAATATTTCGTCGAAAGAAAAACGTAGTGAAATTATTATCAAACTGATTTCTCTCAATACAGAAAGAACATGGACAACTAAATAGAATTACTTCTTTTTGTATAGAGAGTGGCAGAAGTATTGGAGGACTACGCCTTTTATATAGACAAAAACTGAAAAAATTATGAGGAATCATCTGTGAAGTCTTCATGAGAGAATCCATGATCGATTCATTCCATAATTCAATTTTCAAATCAGTTCGTTTGGCTGAAGATAGAGAGCGGCGAATGTTGCAAACTTTATTAGAAAAACCTCATGCTTTTTTGACCAAACATTTTTGAGAATGGTCAACTTTCATCATGATGAAGATGAGCCGGATGGTTAAAGAAATATGTTAGTAAAAACCCTCATGCTAAGCATCAGGTAGTACCACAGAAAATAAACAAGATTAAACTGGCACTATCCTGAAAACTGATCACGAACACAAACCCTAATGAATCATTCATCCTCACTCAAAAACCTCTCGGCCATCGCGATGCATCGAATTGCCAAATCTAATCAAAATCTGAGTGATCCCGGCCCGGCACAGGTTAAAATTCAACCACTAATTCCGGTTATTATTCACCTAGGATGGGAAAACCAAACTTGATTAATTTGAGGATGGCGAACTATCGAATGTGAATAGTCGGAGACAGGTGGCCAGAATAAATTTCCCAGTGAGATATGGCGGTCGGTTTAACGCACCCGGCCGGCATTATTGGCAATTGGCGGCCAGCGCTCTTTGTGTCCAATTCAATTTACTTAATCGCAAGTCGTCACTGAATGGTGTCAATTAGAACCGACGGTGGCTGCGGGGACGGCAGAACGTCACGTGACACCACAGATGAGCGGAGGCGGCATGTGCCCCGATCCTTGTTGATTTCGGATTCGGACACCTTGCGCAAACACGCATTTGCATTTTGCTAATCACGTCGATTATGAAATGGATCTGTCATAAAATTGAGTAAAAAATAATATTTGTTGGCTGATAAATAATTGATAATTATTCGTTATCCACGACAATTGTAAAATCCGTTCATTGTACGTCTCTGTGCTCGACCTTAATAAAACCCATTAATCACAAGGAAATAAAGAGATTATAAAACACTGCTGTAAGGTGCTTCATAGTTTTAGCTTTGACATAATATTCTTTAAATTGGTATTTCCCAGTATTCTACAGTACTCCAACTAACAAATATTGGCATACCTTGTCAATAGAGGGCCAAATCTACTTTCATTTTATCAATAAAAGCTTCTTTATTACAAAATAATATACAATGACCAGTCTAGCGACTTACGGTCTCGAACTATTAACGCGTTCGCTTCGTTGAACTACGAGTATCTTAACTATTAGTCGCTGTCTTTGATAACCTAGTTGATTGAATAACTATTATTATCATTCTGATAATGCGATCCCCTTGAAATTTTGCATAAACAATCAGTTAGTAGTTTTCATTCTCAAAATGAATTTTACTCGAATCGGATATTACTCTGTTATGGAAATATAAAGATTTTTTTTTCAATATTCCAATTGAATTTTTTATTGTTCTGTCAACACTATGGCCACAAAATTATGCATGAGGATTCAATATATCAATCTTTTTTGTTGAGAAATATTTCACTCGAATCGGATATCCTGTTGTGGATAATATCCCAATTGAATTTTTTATGGTTCCGTTGAAATTATGGACACAAAATTTTTGATGAACATTCAGAAAATCGAAAATCGATTCAAAAAGTTTTTCGAAATGAATTGCTATTGTGGGGAAGGTATTATTTCTTCTAACACCACCATAACCGAAACGCACAAATTAATTACTATAGTGTGTTATAGTGCTAATCGTTTTGCCCATATGTCTGTGATTTTGAATTTTGATCCGAAAATGGTCTCAAACGAGAGTTCGTTTCCCTGATGACGAATCCGTTGTCAAATTCAATTCTGCCCGTGGAGCTGTCCAGCAGTAAACAAGATAACTTCGTATGTATTATCCTAGAGACTTGAGATTTTCAATGTAAGTTCGGTTCCTAAATGCCGCGGTTGATATCGTTAATAAGCCAAATCGTACAGGATCGGGATTATATATATATCTCAGATAAAAAGTAGCAAATCAATATGAAATTTCTTGGCGAATGCATGATGCTCATAATAGGTAATCTCAATGCAAAATTTGTGGCCATAGTGTCAACAGAACCATATAAAACTCAATTATTATATTGAAAAGAAAAATCTTTATATTTGCATTTCAAGATAACTGATTTGAGTGAAAATTATTTTGTGAATGAAGATTGATATACTGAATGTTCAAGCGAATTTTCAAGAGGATCGTATCATCAGAACCGTATAATTTAATTTTTTTATAAATTATCAACTTTTTCGAATAATTCGAGTTGGTGTATTGTTTATTTCCAGAATTCCGATAGTGCTGATATTTTGAATTCATGATATATCAAGTATCAATCTCAATTCCAATGAATGATCGCTCTAAAGCACCTGATCAGAGCTTTTATGAATTTTTTTGCAAAGGTATGGGTTGAACTGATTGCCTTAAAGATAATGTATAATATTAATTATTGAAGGAACTAGGTCCATGGTCAGTTGAATCTTCCCAAAAATAACTGTTATTATTATTATTCATTTCTAGTGGATAAATATGATTTGAATATTTCTCTGATTCGAAAGAAAAAGAGAACAATTCCAAACTTTGGCCACCATTTTTTTTCTGGAATCGAAGCAGATACAACGGAAGTTAGTTTGAGTCACGAAGCGATAAACAGGGTAACACTGAAGTTTCTGTAAACTGTCAAAGAAATAATTGGGGCTGCAGGCGTATAATTGGAAACAAGAAACTCCCGAACCTCCAAATATTTCGGTTCAACCCTTCCCAAGTTTTATCTCTTGGGTGGTTGTTTCCTCCACTTGTTTAAAGTAGTTGTTGAAGTTTCTAACACCACTTAAGTACGTATGCAAATATTCAATATCAGTACGACGTTCGAATAATTGCTTCGAAAATGTATTTTCGAATGAAATCTGACGCCTCTGTTGTCGTTTGTTTTGATTCATGCAATTTGTGTAAACTATCTGTAAAAATTTTAAGAAAAGCCTCGAGCAGGTGTTCTGGAGCGCTCATTCATTGATGGAACAGGATCTTGATATTTTGAATGAACATTCAGTGTATCAATCTTCATTCACGAAAGGTATTTCATTCGAATCGGATATCTTCTTATGAAAATTTTAAAGATTTTCTTTTCAATATTTCAATTGAATGTAATATATCCAAATATTTCGGTTTAACCCTTCCTAAGTTTTATCTCTGGGTGGTTGTTTCTTCCACGGATAATTACTTCGAAAATGTATTTTCGAATGAAATTTGAGGTCTATCAAGGGTTTCCATTTACTTTGATTCATGCAATTCGTGTGAATTATCTGTTAAAATTTAAGAAAATTTCTCAGCAGGTGCTTCGTTCTAAGGTGGAGCAACAATGCTGATACCATATTTTGTGTAAGACTTGGGATACATGCTAGATGCTAAGTATATAAATGCACAATCTCAGCAAAATGAAAATGAAATTCTGGAAATTATTCAAAAAATGAAATATGTAAAAATGAAGAAATTTAATTATTTGGTTTGGATGATGCGATCCTCTCAAAATCTTGCATGAACATTCAGTAAATCAGTCCTGATTCACAAAATAAATCTCATTCGAATCGGGTATCCTGTTATGGAAATATAGAGATTCTTCTTTTCAATATTTAATTGAATTCAATATGGTTCTGTTAACACCATGGCCACAAAATTTTGCATGATGCTTACTATGAGCATTATGCATGTGGCTGCAAAATTCAATTTCGATTTGTTTTGTTTTGTCTGAGATATTCAGGAACAAACATTTTGAACGCTCATATTTTATGGAACACCCTGTACGATTTGGCTGGTGAACGAACTCAACGCAGCATTTGAGATCCGAACTCACCCTGAAAATCTTAAGTCTCTAGGACATTCTCTTAGCATGTTATCCTGCTAACGGCCGGCCGGACGGCATCAGGTTGCAGACAATATTCGGTCAAAATTCGAAAATTATCGACATTTGTGCTTTACTCGTTAAGTATAACTCAAAAATCAAACTAGTGAGCAAATATCGCTTTGACTTCGCAGAAGGTATTGCACGATTAATCATATATTGGAAAAACATCGCTGCAATTTTAATATCAAGGGAATTTTTGTCTCGAATAACTCAATTATGTATTCACTTTGATGTTCAAACCATGTTTACGTTCAGGCAATAGAAGTTTGCTTCATTTCAATATCGATTTTATCTGAGAAGTATTCAAAATTTCAACAGTGTTTCTTTCTGGGGGAAACTTAGTGATTACCTAGAAACCTACTGCTGAAGGTGGCATCGTATGAAAAGTGTTGAAATATTGTCTGCAATTCATAAAAAATGAGATCTAGTGAACGATTCCGGGTCACACTTCAATAATAAGCTTATTACAACATGCCTTTCTGAGCGCTCGCCGCTCGTTCTACACTACTGAAAAAAATTTAAGGATCAAAAAAAAATTTCCAAATTTTTCCGCAATTTTCAACATGCCGTAACTTTGAGAGGAATGATCGTACAAGGAATTAAAAAAAAGGAAATTGTAGCTCCAAGTGTCTAGTTTTTGGATTAGAACATCAAAAATTTTAAGTTTCAGTGGTTTTCGAGTAATAATAAAAAAACCAGCAACAAAAAAATTCTCAAAATTTTATCACTTTTTTTTTGTCTACTAGCGTGGAAATCTTATTTTTGCATGATCGTTATAATGATGGGATACTTTGTTGATTAAGCTTCAATTTATTTTGTTATTGACTTCAATACGTCCACTTCTCGCCGAGATATCGGTCTTCAAATGGAAAAGGATCCATTTGTCTTTGATTATCGATTTCTCAGCGACCAATGATCGCACAGAAAATTGAAGGAAAGTTTCGAGACCTTTAATGAACTCCCATTAATGAACAACCATTGCTTATTCATAGAATTTTTTTTCTTTATGTCGCATCAATATAAAAATATAACAAAAAAGGGCTTTTGGTGGTTTCTTGGAAATCTACCGCTGGATCGAAAATGTTGGGGAAACCAATAATGTTAAGTGTGACTTTCACAGTTCAATATGTTGATAAAAACCTTACGAAGAGCCAACTCAATCCAGTGAGCCGTTTTTTTGTTTGACTCGATTGAATTTTTGAAAAAAATAAGGATCACGTTTTTTGCTCTGAAAAGCTCATAATCTTCAGAAAAGGCAAAAAAGAATTTTCTCGAGCTTTTTCCACATTTTAATTGCAGATAGTACATAAATTTCAAAAAAGAAGAATAAAATAAACTAACGAATAGAAATAGAAATAAATTGAGGCTGAATTAACAAAGTATCCCATCATTATAACGATTATGCAAAAATAAAATTTCCACGCTCGTAGACAAGAAAAAAAGGGGTAAAATTTTGAGAATTTTTTCGTGGCTGATTTTTCTATCATTACGCGAAAACCACTGAAACTTAAAATTTTTGAAGTTTTAATCCAAAAACTAGACACTTGGAGCTACAATTTCCTTTTTTTAAATTCCTTGTACGGGCCATTTCTCTCAAAGTTACGGCATGTTGAAAATTGCCGAAAAATTTGGAATTTTTTTTTGATCCTTTAATTTTTTCCAGTAGTGTATTTCAACGAGTGCTATATCAATTTGCCCAACTGTCTGTAATTCTCGAATTTTCGGCCAAAAATGGTTTTAAAACGATAGGGTTCGACCCCCTGATGAAAAATCCGTGGTCAAATTTCATTATGTTCGTGGGGTCGTCCAGCCTGCCGTACCTAAACATGATAACTCTCAAGTTTGTGAGGGTAATGGCTTTTATATGGAGCATTTGTTTACTTGATTTTCTTATGAATCATATGTGCAACTGTTCTTCTGTTTGTGTTTGTATTGTGTTTTTTGTTCTTATAATATTGATAGACAAATTAATAAAAAAGGATTTCAAGGTGTGAAGGAATATTTAAAATGCGTCAGGATTATTTAAGCATCTCAAATTCTGTGTTTTTCATATCAGGAATATAATGTTTCTTTGATTAAATATGAACAAATTGTAATATTCGACTTTCAGCATATCATAAAAGCTATAAAAATTTGTACCATTCAAACTAAAAACAGATTTTTTCTCAGTGTTCTTTGCAGATTCCAATTTTCCATCTCACTTTCTGTTATCTCATATACCGAGTGATATTTCTCACCTCACACGGAAATATACGGACCTGTAATTTAAGAATTTTTTTTTTAAGAGAATATGTGTAGTAACAAGCTTGCCAAATATCAGCGAAAAAATTTCCATATTGACGAAGATGTGGGAGTTTATAATTTTAGCACTTTTGCATGAAACACCTTGTATATGTCTGAAACTAATAATAGCCTTATGGGACATTTAAAACCTCATTCAGTTTGAGGTCCTCTATCTCCAGTTAGCCGTTGTTCCTTACGTCACCAGTTACCCTGTACAATGTTTATAACAAGACATCCTGCGAAATTTCAAGAGGATCGCATCATCAGAACCATAGAATTTAATTTTTTTGATTGTCAAGTTTTTACATATTACAATCTATTGTCTGGGATACTTGTGAGGTAATTTCCTTCAACTGAGCACTTTCTTTTCAATAGATTGATACATATCATGGGTTTATGAAAACAAATGTAGAATGAGTGAGCCCAATCTATATAATGAATCAAAGTTTTGTGTTAACTAGTAAAAATTCTGTAAATCAAAGCAAACAACATGATATTTGAAAGGGATTGTGGCGTAATTATCGAGGTCATTCGGTAACTATGTCACTTGTGATATATATGATATGGGGAAACCTGGCACCCCTGCGGCAATCGATGCTCCTTGTGATATATTACTGCCCATTTTACCGTCCTTTGTTTGAGGAAGGCTTCAATTAACTTGACTAATGGAGAACTAAACCCCGTTTTTAAGGCCTTTCACGCCCCATATATCCAAAGCAATTCGAAACAAGATCAGACCTTTGTCCTTTAGTCTTTGCCAGTCATATTTATACTATGACCTCTTCTGGATTAAAAGGAACTAAGAAACTTCCAATCAATATTTCGAATAAGTCTTGAAAACTGTTCAATGAAATATTAATGATGCTTTAGTCTTTTTATTTGAGCGCTCGTTCTACATAAACGAGTGCTATATCATTTTGCAAAATGTGATGTATTTTTAGAATTGTGAGCCGAAAATATTCTCAGAAGATAGGGTTCAACCCTCTGACGACGAATCCGTGGTCAAATTCAATTCTTTCCTTGAGGGCGTCCGGACGTAAGTACAAGTACTTTCGGAGAGATCTTCCTAGAGACTTGAGATTTTCTGAGTTAGTTTAATTTACAGCATTCTATTCCGAATAAAAAATGAATGGCAGTCTTCTTTCACACTAATTATGTATTTTGGATAGTTTTCTAATGAGATGAAAAATACTGAAATTCTTCAGTATTTATATTCATGGTCTATGGCCTTGTTTTATGATGATGAAATGGCTCTTTGATTATGAGTTGATTTATTGAAGTAGATTCTATGGTTGAAATCATAAAGAGTGTTCGATGATTATGGAATGGAATTCATAGAAACAAATTCACCCATGTTATTCGAACACGATTCATGATTCAAAATTCAGTCATAGATCATGACCATAAATACTGAAGAATTTCATTATTTTTCATTTCATTCTAAGACTATCAAAAACAAACAATTAGTGTAAAAAAAGAATGTCATTCATTCTTTATTCAACATCGAATGCTGTAAATTATATGTGGGGTTGTCATTTGAAAATCTCGAAATATTTCAATTTTAAATTCCACATTTTCGGATCAAAATCTTCGAGAAACCTTACGATGTATAAAAATACTGAATATACCATATGAATGCATGGATTCTCGTCTAGGATACTGCTGAGTTTGGTTCCATTCGCATAGAAAATAATCGAGAGATTGCATTTCCAAACTTGCAATGGAAATGTAAAAAATTTTAGAATGTGTGTATAACTTGGCAACAGTGGATGGCAGAGAAATTTTTTTTAGTAGGTTATACTCCAAATTTGGTATTGAATCGATACATAAATAAAAATATATGAAATGAGTTTTACCTAGTTTATTATACACATGTATTTGGTTTGATAATTGGGCTTCTAGGTTGAAATATGAAAATACATGCTTGGTAAAATTTATTCTACATAAACGTTTCGGCGCCTCCGCCTTCTTCAGTATGAAGTTAAAATATCTCAATGTACAATATCTTAAATAATAAATATTAAAAAAGATTTAAATAATTTATGCAAACATCTCACTAATCGTCATAGTTGTTATTCCGTCGTTGTTCAGTTGGTTCTGACAAACCAATGTCTTTTTTATGTCACAGTTTCTTGTACCTGTTTGTTAGGTATTTGTGTTTTCTTCTTCTTGATTTCGTCTTTATGGTCTTTTTAGTAGGGGCATGTATATTCTACTCAGAATTTTAGTGTCCATTTTGTCATTAACTGTATTTTCACTGTTCAGTTGGATGTGAATCATTTCGAGTATTTGTTGAGCTTCGGTTGCTAAGATGGTCGTTTATGTAGAATGAATTTTACCAAGTATTTGCATATTTCAACCTAGAAGCCCAATTATCAAAGCAAATACATGTAAATAAAAATATACAGGTGGTTCCATTTGAAATAAGAAAGTAGATATGCATTTGAGATAGATGTGGCAACACTGTCGACTTGAAAATATTTTAGACGGAGAGTTTCCTCATCCTTAAGGCTCCACCTAAAATTTCAGAACATTTCGTTCTGAAATTTCGCTAGCTCTCCAAAAAACGTCTAATAAACCAACTAAAAAGGAAAACCCTTTATACAAAATAACACCGAATATGGTTCCAGTTGCAAAAAGAATGTGATTCATTGTTGAAAATGAAAAAATCGTTCACCTCTATGTCTTTTCCTCATCAAAATCATAGATTTATAATACTAACTAGATGGCGAACCTGTCAAAAATTTTGAGGCAAACGGCGGCCATTTGCAGTTTGGGTTTTACTTGAGAGGTGTAAATTTTTCAACGAAAAATTCTAGCACATATGGCATAGAACATCAAAAAATTCGAGTTTCATCCCAAACTGCAAATGGCGACCCTTGCCTCACTTTTTTCTATGTGACAGTTAGGAAGTTCGACGTCCATTTAGTATTATAGGTCCATGCATCAAAATATTGTTTTCCATAGAATTATCCTTGGTGTAACCGCCAGTATATTCTTCAATGGCGTTAAACTGTTAATTGTATTTCCCTTTACTCATCAATCACTTTATGTTGAATTCCTAGATTCAGTATTCAGTAATCAACAACATTCCTTTGAGGAGTAGAATGATTTAACCATTTATATAGGACTAGAAGTCATCAAACCGATCAGTAGAAAATTTCCCGAAATCAAAATCGAATAATTATCGCTTCATCTATGGTATGTCTTGTAAAAGAACGTGCAAAGATGATAGTCATAAATTTCAAAGATTTACATCAGGATACTCAATCGATTGCTTGTCTCGTACTTATTTTCACCTCAACACCTCGATGTTCTATGACCTCAACCTTTATATTCATTGCTAAAACAGTCACGTTTTCACTTCTGCGTAAGACAACAGAGAAGAGAAAAACTTATTCGACAAGGCATACGTAAGAATTTTTCCACTTTTCCTCTTCTTCGAACAATTTATATTGGATGAGATGTGATATTCTTGAACGCTGTAGCTATCTATTTTAAAACTGGCATGTCACGAGCCTGAGTTCCTAAAGGGAAATGAAATAAATGATAATGTGACCTAACAAAGAAGGCGGAAAAATAAAGTGAAAAGCGTCCTTGTATTTCAAAGCGCGTATATGAAGTTTTCGAATATTTTTATTCATATTATAATGAATTGAAGTATTTGAACATGTTCACTGCAATACAAAACTATATCATCTATATACCGTATATCGTCAGAGATCCTAACCTGTCTAGGTTTCTCAAGAAATAAACTCTCAATGTTCCGGTAATGGGATGAAAAACGTTTTCCTATTAAAACTGCCATAATCTTGACAGAATTTCTTTGTTTTGTACTCTTTGCATTATGCGGGATAAGACAAAATTGGAAAATGGAAAAAATTCGATATTTATCGATTATTTATTTCTAATTTCATAGTTATTCTACTGCGTATGAATTTTGCTAATAGAGGACCTATTGTTGGGTGACGTCCTCGATAATTTGAATTGTCAAATATTCAAACGTATTTGTGAATCTGTATTGTCTCTTTTCAATTTTTAAACGTGTGTGAGGAGTTTCAGATAAATATTCCGATCAATTGAAAAAAATATGAATTACGAATATCACTGTTTTGAAAGCTGAGTTAAAAAAGATAAGTGCCAAACTAAGCGGTTTAGAAGAACAGCTAATTCAAAGGTGATTTTGTTACTGTTTCAATACATATTTCTTGTAAAAATGTGCTTATTCATTGAGTTTACAGTTATGTTTTTTCTTTTCAAAGCCTTAAATACTATGATAGGAATGAAAATTCTAGTGGAAACGCATTATCATAATGTGTAATGGGTTTATTGCAGAAGTAGGTTATCATTTCAAAAGTAACTGCTTTTCATCATACTTACATGATACCTGTGATACAGAAAAGTATTGCAATTTGGAGTAGTAAAATAAATCCTCATACGATCCTTTCATTTTTCATTATAAGCATTGAGTTCAAAAATATTTTTGAACTCAATGTTATAAGTGAATATATAGAAAAAACAGTAGGTACGAAAAATAAAAACTCAAAGATCGTTAAGAAGTATATTAACTGATGACTTTCATTTAAAAGTAGGGTAATTTATTTATTTACATAGCTGTTTGATATGCGGGGGTTTTGTAGGATGCAGAATTCAAATATCCTATTAGTTTTTAGATTACTAATAGATGGCGCCACATACAGGATTCCTGCACATTCGAATCAAACCTAACTTTTCGTCTTACACTTTAGGTCATTCTGGACTAGTAAAAGCGATTCCTCTATCTCTTTTCCTTAAAAAGGGAGGTATAATTGTTGGAGTCGCTGGGACCAACGGTTGCCGGTAAAATAGCATCGAAAAATTATAATGTACGCAAATTGTCCAGAAGCGCCAAAGTAACCTACTTACAATAACAAGGACAAAATACTTCTAGAATTAAAATTCAAATACAACAGCAATAGACTGATCAATTAAAAAACAAAATTAAGTATTTAGAAGATGTTCGAATTGCAGGCCTGCATTTCTTAAAGGAAGCAGTTTCGGATATATACTCATGGGACCCTTTTCTATATTTTATGGCGCTCTTTCGCGTGGCACTATGCATGGTACTCTTTTCCTTGACACCCTGTATGTTCGCCCATGAAAGCGGTGAAATATAGAGAGAATATCTGCCTGAAGTTTTAATACTTTTTTCAAGTGTGTTTTGATATACTATACATATATCGTTCTTCTCCGACTACATTATTTTGAGTAATGGTTGGAATATGATATTTGAATAAAACAGTGTAGTTGTTCATTTATTCTTTCAGATGTTATTTTCTGGGTGAGATAGTTTCCTCCATTTCATACTAGAAAACATGGTCTTCGAATAGGACATAATAATGAATATAAATATGAACCTACGCACAAAATCATGTAGTAAATGCCTTTCTTACATTTATTTCACTTTTTGCCATTCCGTGTAATCGATCTGCCTCGTATATTACACCTGAATATAGGCGAATTCCAAGGAATGAAAATCGAGAATTCTCTTTTATGACCTATAAAGTTCCAGAATCACTCGACTAAAAGCTATTGCGGTATGCAGTTTGAATAAGATAGCGCCTCCTGAAAACTGACGAACTGAAACATCGTAAAAATAAGGCCGAGACACCATTTTCGATTCAGTGCTCGCTAGATTACATAATGGACAGCCGTCAACCAATGAATAGGTAATAAAATCGCAAACTGCAATACATTACTTTTCGTTTCCTTCGCCAAAACGGTGCCAATTTCACGATTCGTTATACGATTTATACTTTTGACACTCTGAGAAATACACTACTTACAAATAACGGTGTAAATGGCTCTTATGGCGTTCAGACATCTATGCGGCAAAATTGGCGTTGTAACCCAAAATACTGCGATGGATATACGCCCATGAGGCTATCCTCAGAATAGAAAGGTACAGGTAATGAGAGAATGAAGAATCAGAGAGTCTGGTCCTCTCTGAACAACTACATCTCATCTGAGCACCTCCCTAGTGATGTAATGATCAAGAAAGTGAACACTTTGAAAACTTCAGGACATTGCTAAGTGAAAGAGAGGAATGGGAACGGGAGACACCGACTATAACCTCAAAGCCGACTCTCGGTGGCTCAGAGTAGCGCTCTGGCCTGCGGTGCCGGTGGTCCCGGGTTCGAATCCCGGTGAGGGCATGGATGGTTGTGTATGTCCTGTTCGTTAAGAATAAAAGTTTGATGTACTGGGTAGCATGAATGAACTAATGTTAACGACGAAGATAATTACTGAGATTGGGTACATTGTCGTATAGTTTGAGCTTAGCACATTGAAAGAGAATGTGAGTGAGTGATATCCTCAGAAAATACTGTAAATGATATACAGATTGTTCCAGAACCTCTAGAGGAGCTGGTGCTGGGATATACGGGCCAGTACCAGTACTTATCTATTGAAGGATGTCTAGATATTAATCTAGAGGGAAACTATCAGTAGTGCGATATGGACATACACTCAGTTAGTCGAGCTGCTATTAAAGCACAGAGCTCATACGTAATCGACTCAAAAATGATCTGGGACTGCCAGAACAAACTCAATGAGGTAGGCAAAAAAAAGGTCTTTTTAATCTGAGTTCCCGGCCATTCTAGAATCAAAGGAAACGAAAAGGCCAATACACTCACCAAAGAGGGCGTAGGATGTCACCTAGAACTCTTCTGTGGTATAGGTAAATGTATCTATAAAAAGTAGTTTATGGAGGAGGAAAAGCCGAGAGGGAAAACTCTGGCAGAATCTTCCAGGGATGGCTCATTCCACTAAGTTCCTTCGAAACTTTAAACAGCAAAATCCAAAAGATATCTGGATCTCTTCTTCTTCTTCTTCTTCTCTGTGCGGTGCCTTACCGGCCGAACTGAGGCCTAGTGGCCCATTGTTCACCGGAATCGTTCCATATAGACTCAGCTCCTCAGACACGAGACAGAAACGTCGCGAGCCTGCCAGGAGTGGTCCTTCTCACCATAGGAATAGAAGGTGTTGGATTTCCTAGGTGTGTTGACCTTAACTCAGTAAGGTTTTCACAGTTGAACAAAATATGCTCAACCGTTTCGTCTGGATCTTAGTAAAAAACAATTACACCTCCTCACTGGCCTTCTTACAGGGAACTGTCGCCTCAGGAGGCACCTGTTGAGATGGGATTATCAGATACTGACGAGTTTAGATTCTGTGGGGAGGAGGAAGAAACCCCCCTACCTAGTCACGGAATGACTTGGCATTGCGAGCGTGAGGAGAGAATGCCTTGGGCGAGAAAATTGTAAATGTGAGGAACTAGCCTCGTTGAAGTCTTCACAGATACTGGATTTTATCAGATCTCTGGAACTGGAAGGCTCTGTAAGAGGGCACAAAAGACCTACAGGTCGCAGTGAACTGTAACCCCTTTTCTAAACTAACTAACTAACTAACGATATGAATGAATATGATATTTTTAGATGGCTTCACAGTTCCGAAAAAATTGGGTGTTTTCATCACTCGGAGAAACTTGCATGAAGGCCCTGATTTAGGGATGCTGCTAACATCTCAAATAGTGAAGAGAAAGTAATCAGTGCTTTCAGCATGCGATCTGTGATGATTGAACTTCTCATTTGACACTTTTAGATGTCACCATCTGTAATTTGATACTCGATATCTTCTTACAAGTAGTCTTTAATGAAGAAGTTTTTCAATAGGATGTTGTCTCTGAGGGATATGGGACACTGACGAGGCCTAATAAGGCCGAAACCGGTCTGTCTCTTCCCTCATTGACCACATCTTGAATAATCATCTCAGTCCGCCTGAAGGAGGTACTGTGAGCCTATTAATTGAAAATTGTATTCATTTCGATGATTACTATTTTAAATGTATCTATGTTCCAAAATACAAAGATATATTGAAAAATTCTTAGCCTACTATAAAACCAAACAAAACTTCAATGTCAAAATATTTACTACTCGGGATATTCTTCTCTCAATTAAAAACTTTATTTTTTATTACGGCGAACCTACCACTTCTCTGGACCTTTAAAAAGTTTCTTCTTGCTCTGCAAACCAGATCTCCAAGGCTCTTATTGCCTCCCTGTTGACAGAAAATTAGAACCTTTTAAACTTTTTTTTAAGTTGAATGCAGTCGGAGCCATATCTGGTAAATAATGGGGGTACACTGGTAATTCTTATCTTAAATCAAGAATTTTTTGCATGACAACACGAGATCCATGTGCTGGACGTTGTCCTAAAAAAAAAAACAAAACACCTTTGTATATTTTTCGCGTCTTTCCTCTTCAATTTTTTCCATAGAATAGTCAGTAATAACCAATTGTACCTAATCTCCATTAGTAATATCCAGTTATTGTTCTTTCCTTATCCAAAACTCAATGATGATTACTCCATGGTAACCCCAAAAAACTGAAGCAAGCACTTTCCCAGCAGATTTACACATCGTTTTCAAATCGAGCACAGATCGAACGCGTTGCTTCTACCCTTACACACTTTTGATCAACATTCCAACATTTGAGGTACCAATTCGCAGAAATTTTCTCATGTCCAAATTGACGTGAACAATATGATGAACGCGTTCGTATGAAATATTGAGTGCTTCAGATATCCGTCTAAGCCCAATTCGACGGTCTGACCAAATCATGTCATGAACTGCATCGATATTTTCGGGGACTGACACAGAAACTGGCCTTCCCGATCGGTCATCATCTTCCATGGAAAATTGTCCTCTTTTGAAGTTGCATAGGAAGGAGATTTATTTATTCTGTTCTGAAAGAAATGTTAACCTGAAGGGTTTTCCAAAAAGATGATGTGTTATTTTGAAATTCAAAGAAAAATGTCATTTTTCAATATGAATCATCGGATGTTTATTTAATTTTAAAGAAGAAGCTATGCTGTTAAAAGTATAAAATACATACGGCAAATGACCACCACGACGACGCTTACAGGACCATATCCTTTTAATGAAATTTACCATGACCAAATCGCAAAGTAGCTCCCAAAGGAAGAAGTCCCAAGGTGTTAAATCACAAGATCTCGGTGGCCAATTATAATCGCCTCTTCGAGAGATAACACGGTGCGAAAACTTGCATCAACAATCAGCAAAGAAAAAACATATTGTTGATTATCGGCCGGCTTGAGTTCTTGTGTTAACTGAACTTCATGAGCCTTAAGACCCAAATCTTTATGCAAAATACGGTGTAATGACATTTGTGGAATGCCCTATTCCAAAGAACGACGAGGAATGGACAAACCTCGGTTTTCTTCGAAACTTTCGGCTACAACAGCAATATTCTCGGCTGTTCTTGAGCGAGGTTCACGGGTTTTATTCTTCACATCACTAACTTGTCCCAACAGTTCGAATTTTTCCACTAAATTCTTCACTGCGGCCTGAAAAGGTTCTTCACGACGACGATCTAGAAATGTTTTACGTATCGTCTTTTTTTAGTGAATTTTAATAATATCAATGCGTGTATCGTTCTATTTTTCTTAATGGCGTAGTTTTTACTTATCAAATGTCAAAAAATGACAGCTTCAAACGTGACATTTACCAAAATAGTGGGCAATTCGACGGACTGATCAAATCATATCATGAACTGCATCGATATTTTCGGCCATCATTTTCAATGGAAAATTGACTCTTTTGGAGGTTGTAGTCCAATTTTTACAGTGGCATAGAAAGGACATTTATCATGTACTGAAAGAAATGCTTGTTGTTTGTTGTTTACCTATATCCTACCTGAAAATCAGTTTTTCGTTCCGAAAAATTAATTTTATTGACCGAAAACTTCCTCATTGAAGTTTTCTGGCCTGTTGAAAATGAAAGGAAAGCAATATTCGAATCGAAGGAGCTATCAAGATCATACTATGGACAGTCGTCAATCACTGAGAAGATAGAGATATATAAAACAATAAAACACCTTTCTCAAAGGGACACCAATTGCTCGTTTCGTTATGTGACTCCCCTTCTTCCGAGCACTCCGAGAAATACAGACAAATGACAATAATTCCAAGTTGGATAAACTTCGCGAACGGGACAGTAGCGTACAATAAACAATAGGAAATTATCAAACTTTCCAGCCTTGCCACCCTCTTCCCATTCATAATGCTGCGCTCGCGCGATTAATACAACACACAAGTACTGCGAATTTGTCAACCTTGAACAACGGAGAAGCAGGAAACTGAAGCTTGGCCTGAACAATATAGACGTTATTTGGCAATTATCCCCATTGTGATCTCCGTCTCTGTTTTAAGTTTACTCTCTTCATATGACTGAGGCATCCCCGCTTTACTTGAAGGTGCTCAAAACCTTGTATTCTCGATATAATCTGCTAATAATGGAAAATCGATGCCAAGCGGAGTGTTTTATCTATCAGCGGTATTGTTGTGAACCAGAGCTGTGCCGAGCACTGAAGAAAAGTGCTTCGAGATCAAAGCACTAAGCCCTAGTGAAAAGTGCTCCGGAATCTCGAGCACTAAGCCCTATTTTTTTAGAATGCTCGCGATTACTAAGCACTTCTGGAAAGTAATTCGTTCACACGAGCACCGAGCATTAAGCACTTTTCAAAATAAAACTTAATATTTTCCATCCAAATAACTCTTAGTTTGAAATTTTGGTTTTTGATTTCTTGATTTTTTCTTTCTAGGGTTATCGTGTTTTGAATTAGAAATAATTGAAATTGATAATAGGCTTTTTCAGCGAGTTGTTTATAGATATTTAATCAACTAGGTTATTTAAGAGAGCGACTAATGGTCAAGATATTTTTAAAGCGTTCGCTCAGCTCACGCCTTAATAGTTCGAGACCATAAGTCGCTAGATTAATAATTGGGTTGACCACGAGGTTTTTCCGACGACATCAATATGAATTGTATATAAATTCTTGATTGAAATACACTCTTATTTTCACAAGACATACATTTTACATAATATGAATTTCTATATTTCTATGTTACAATTGACTAATTGAGTTCTGACATACTACTCTATCGCTTCCGAATGCTTTATGTTCGGTTGTCCATGGAAATAGCACATTGAAACAGCATCAATTGAACATAAAAATTGGTCATTTATATTCAATTTTGTACATATTAAAATCACCTTCTAGGTCGACGAAATAATTATTTTTGATAAATTCTGAATATACAGACATGTTACCATGAAGACATACCAAAAAAATTATGGAGAAACAGTGACGTCTTGTCAACAAATTAGATGGAAATGTTTCACACGGTTTTCTGAGCTCTATATGGCATTCATTCAGTTTAAACTGTAACTAAAATATTCGCCAATAAATTACTTGAAATCATGATAATAGATACCTGAATCGTATGTTAAAAAAGGTCGCATTGCTGCATAGAATTTTCCTAAAAAAATTCCGTCATAACATCATAACAATCTGTTCTTGTTCCAGTCCATAACATACAGCGAGATTGTTTTTTTAACACCAGTGTTTGTAATGCAAGAAAAAATGAACAGATTTTTTATCTATAGAAGTGAAACGAAAAATAGTTATTTTTGTATCTAGTGCGCGAAATGCTACTTTGGTGATCGAGAACTGATTTTTTTTACGAGGCGCAGCCGATTAAAAAAAAATAGTCGAGATCACCAAAGTATTTCGCGCATGAGATGCAAACAAATTTTTTCTACAAACGCTTAGCTTAATATGAAAAAAAAATATTGAACTGGTTTGAACTGTTTTTCCAAATCAAGTAATTAGGTATTATAACTATGGGCAATATATTCTATGTTGAAAGCAACACTCAATGTAAAGAAAACGTGGATTTCAAGAAATTTACCAAGTTAAAATATAAAAATTCCATATAGTTTACATGCAGTGTGCGAAGTAAGTATTTCGCACACTTCTTCGCCGCCGGTGTCATAGTAACAAAGGAAATGAAAAAAAGGGTCACTTCGCATATTCTTGCCAATGCGCGAACCTTGTCATTTTTTGACGTTTGTAGAAAAAAATATTTCAGTTCTTTGTCTATTTGAATCATGCGACGGTCTGTCATTTCCATGTTCCAACAAGTCCATGAAGTGCTTAGTGCTTGGAATTCCTGAAAGTGCTTGGAAGCACTTTTTCGAATTACTAAGCACTAAGCCCTTCCGAAAATTCGCGAAGCACACAAGCACTAAGCACTGGTTCAATCAAGTGCTCGCGAGCACAGTGCTCACGAGCACAAAGTGCTTCGAGCGCTTTCACGAGCACTAAGCACAAGGCTTCGGCACAGCTTTGTTGGGAACTAACAATTGTTGTTAGAAATAATTATATTAATATACTGACTTCTGGAAGATTGTTTCCTGAGACAGAAGGTTTCCTCCTTGCCATTCAAGATCAAGTAGTGCAAACTAAAAACTATCAGAAATATGTATATCTTGAAGGATAAGAGCCTCACCGACGATAGATGCCGCTACGAATGGCAGCATCAGAAACAATCCAACATATTACAGGAGGCTGCCAAATGTTTGCTGGAAATGGATGTAAGAGTCGACATGATGCAGTTTGTAAAATACTACTTCAGGAGCTCGCCATCCAACTGAAGATTCTGCAATCCGAAACAATTCCATACTATAAGTATCAGCCTGAAGTAATACTGAAGAATCATCATTAGGCTATACTGGGATCGCACAGTACTTACAAATTCAACAGTTGCTAATAATAGGACAGACATAACTCTAGTGGAGAAAAAAGTAGAGTGAGCAATACTGAACTTATAGACGTAGCTATCCTGAATAACTACGTCAAAAATGCGCTGAAAAATATCGGAATATCGAGAGCTTGATCTTCAGATCAGAAGGCAGTGGGGAATGTCTTGTACCAGAACCATTCCCATTCTCATATCAACCACAGGAATTATTCCTAAGACAAGAGCCTCAAGTCCAATTTCAAGGAGCTAGGTTGGGATGAAAACCTGTACAAAGTAATGCAAAAGGCTGTACTTCTCGGTACTTTTAGAAAGGTAAGGTAAGGTCACGATGGACACCAGGAACAACCATGGAGGGAAATATTGCAAGACCGACTACCAGGAGGTCAGCCGGCAAATCCAGGACCAAGCAAGAAGGACGAACAACCCAGGAAAAGAAGAACACCGAACACCTCAGAGCTCAATCCCCCTGATACTTGCTATCCGGGATGAGTGAATGTTTCCCTCAGTAGTTAGTACGATAGCCGATCGCTAGCGGGTGTGAGAAATCACATCATTTCTATGCTAATAGGCTCAAGTCGGAAATAATAATAAATGTCTTCATTCCAACTAAAAAACAACAAGGTATTACACTACAGAAACGGAGAGATTCAGTGCACCAATCGGTTTACTGTTCAATCTAACCTGTAAAACCTCCAATATTCGTTCAATCATCAGTGTTTCAGTAAAACACCATATTTCGATGAAAATAGCTTAATTGTAGTCCGTTCACGAAAGTTTGGGCGCATAGTAGGTGTTTGTTTATTTATCTGAAGTTGGCAGTATTTGCTGTCATAACGTAAAATAAAGTCAACGTTGCCGAATGTACACGGCCTCGTCCGACGACACTGCGAGTTATCTCTCTTTGCAATAATGACAACATTACGGATCAATCTGACAGGAAAATAAACAACATAACCTAATATTTTAATATACACAGTGCAATATGCCAAATTTCCATGGCATACCGACGGCTCAAGCTTACGTGAACGGACTATAGCATAGCTTTTCAGTTGTGTGAGTGTTGCTTATCATTGAAAATTGATTGCTTTATTAATGTCAATGACAAGAACATCGTAGAATATTGTCACGAAGTGTTCTAATTGATAGAACTGTCACCTTGTATTTGATTTTAAAGGTTTTGTAATCCACATCAAATCAATCAATAATTTATCCGAAGTATCATTTCTAATCTTTTCATCAATTTCTTTTTACATTAGGGGAAAGTGAGGTAATACGATCCCTAAGGGTCAAATGATCCCCCGCCGTTAATCAAAAACAGCTTGTACCATCTATACAAATACACATGAAACCTGCGCCCCTGCGAGTTACCTGTAAAATGTCAATGCGGTGCGAGTGCTTGGCGTGATTTTTTTTAAAAAATAATCAAAAAGTGTGGCTCTGATCTAAGGTAAGCATGTTTTTGGACTTTCGTTTTTTTATATGCAAGTGTTTACTGAAATGTTTTTTATTTGCAGGTAATAGTAGCAGTTAGCTAATATTCAAGCCATGTTCGATCATCGCACGCGGTATATGAAGGTTTTGTTTTGATCGATATTTTGTAATTTGGTATTTGGGGTGAAATGATCCCTTCTGTGTGTCTAAAATGATCCCTGGAATCATTTTACCCCATTAATAGTTTTTGTTTACAGATCATGCCGAGAATTTATAAACGTAAAACTAATCGCCAAAAGAGGCCTGAAGAACATATGCAAAAGGCATTAGAGATGGTATGGCTCACAAAACCGCGAGAAGAGAATTTGAGGTCCCTGTGATGGTATAAGAAAGAAGAGCCAAAGGTAAAAATGAAATAGCTGTAGGCTCAGCTAAAAAGTTAGGTAGCAAACAAACAGTGTTCAACCTGGAACAAGAACTGGAACTTGTTGACATGGAGTCCAGAATAATATACGGGCTGACCACTCAGGAATTCTTAACCTCAGCTCATCAAAATGGCAGAAAGAAATAATTTACCGCATCAATTTTACGAAGCTAAAGCAAAAGCTGGACTTGCATGGCTTCGTGGATTTAGACGTAGATATCCAGACATTACAATGCGTGCGCGAGGTTTTAATAAGAATGGATGAATTTCTCTCGACTTTGAGGAACGCCCAAGAAAAATATTATTTTTCAACCCATCGAATATTTTTGTTTTGTGTGACTTGCTTACATACTTAAATTGTTATGAACAATACATATTATCATTCAAATAAACAGCAGAGTTTATTATTTCATTTTTATTTGATATTTATTAACTCATAGTACAAAATGATCCCTGGGATCATTTTGCCCCTACCCCAGGGATCATTTTATCCACAAGGGTGTATAAATGATCCTTTACTAAACTTTTACAAAAATATGTAATACAGAAAAACTACATAGATGAAATGAAAAATAAGCAGGCAGATACAAAGTTAGGTAAATTCACTACCTTCAACAATTAACATCTTGCGGTTTTGCCTTCAACTTTAGCCACAATTGAAATTTTCCCTTATTATATTATACCTCACCTTCCCCTAATTGCGAATAGTCAGATGGATAACCAAATTTAAACGATCATTCCCCCATTATACAGAAGAATGAAAATGATTCTGACTACACATCAGAGCGGATGTTAACAAAATATGAGAAGAATGTCATAATAAAATGAATATATTCGACCGCTGGTTTCTAGTAATATTTTGGGGAACGGAGAACCTAAACAATACAGGAATTACCTAGAAAGGAAGTTGCGGCCAGGGGTTTTCTCCTCATACGAACATGTCATGTGAGGGGGAGGAACATGAAAAAGCCAAAAAATTCAAAGCATGCAACATTCCATAATAAGACCACAAAGCCCGCGTAATTACGTCGACTATTCGAACGAGTAAAAAGGCCACCAAACGAGAGAAAAATTCCGAAGAAAAAAAAAAATTATCATCTTGACATTGTGATGAAAGTCACGCATTTTTCCGAAATTTCTAATTAGTCTTTTTCCGTATTTGGACGGAATGGCAGTTATATTCTGGCGAATTTCTGTGCAGATACGACTTCGGAAAGCTATTCGGCCAGCCGCCTGTTTCGGAACGTAGTCACGTATTAGCTCGGGCTCGTTACGTGCCAGAAACAACTGTTGTTGAAATTACAATCATAATAACATTTTCACGGAAAGATTTCATGTCCATTAGACGGTATCAAATTATCAAATAAAGAAGTCTACGTTGGTGCGGCGGAGCCAGGGAATTGGGTCTTTATATTCGATACTGATGGAGGATTTGTAAACAAGAAATGGAATGATTACTACTTAAACCTCGAAGTATATCGTGGAATTATCTTCTGTATATACTCGTAAATATATGGGCTCTGAGACTAGAGCAGTGTATGTCGACGCTATAAACATATGCAATGAGACAAAACAATCAGATCTTCCAAAGATGCTCACAATGCCAAAATAAGATCAAAACTCGTTGAATGTCCTAACGGATCCCGTTCCTTTTGGTCTTTCGCCAAAAATGTGGGAAAAAACTCTGCCTCCAGCTCATTTCATCCTTTAAACCAAAGAAGATGGAACACTAGCTACGACTTCCCAGAGAAAAGTCAACATTTTTGCCTATTTATTTGCTGGAAATTCCACTCTGGATTAATCGGGAAAACAACCAACGAACATTACAGCTATTGACAGTCTTGAGCCTGAGATCACAATCCGTCAACGTATTATCAGAGAGATTCTGTTGGGTCTCAACACCAACGAAGCCTGTGGATCTGACGGAATCCGACCGATTGTTCTCAAAAAATGTGCCCCTGAACTGACACTTGTTCTCTGCAAGTTGTTCAACCAGTCTTTCTACTTGGGGATATTTCCGTTCAACTGGAAAATTGCAAAAGTCACATCCAGTCCCCAAAAAAGGCAAAAAGACCCTGCCTAGCAACTACAGACCTATCGCAATGCTGTCTATTATTTCAAAAGTCACGAAGAAAGCCATCAACATCGAGCTCATGCAGTATCTGGAACACTCAAGAATTATAAACGATAGGCAATATGGTTTCCGTCATCAGATATCAACTGGTGACCTGCTCGCCTACGTTTCACATATATGGCAGCTATCTTTTGAAAAATTTGGTGAAACCTTAGCCGTGCCACTAGATATCTCCAAGGCATTCGAACGAGTCTGGCACCAGGGACTTCTCGCCAAACTTCCATTTTATGACTTGCCTCCTCAGCTGTGTTCTCTGCTTGCAAGTTTTCTCTCAAGATCTCTCCATGGTAATCGATGGAGTTTCATCTTACTCTACAATCATAAATGCTGGTGTTCCACAGGGATCAATTCTAGCACCAACACCATTTCTACTTCACATTAATGATTTGTTAGGGGCAACCTCATGTCCAGTGAACAGCTTTGCGGATGGTGGTATCCTCCATACCGCTTTCTCTTTCAGAGTTCCAATATCAGTCCGCCAAATCAGAAACAAACGAGGAAGAAATGCTAACAACATAAATATAGATTTGGCAACGATTCTCGAATGGGGATCCAATAACTTAGTAGATTTCAATGACTTCTCTCTAGAAGGGCATATCTTACTATGCCCAACATAGGCTTGTCAGGAGTAACCATACCTCTGAAGCTATTCACCTCGATGCTTGGTATTATTATCAGTAATAACTTTTCTTGGGAAAATCACGTGAGATCAATCGCTTAAAGTGCGTCCCAAAAACTTGGTTTTCTGTTTCGTGCCAGGATGTATTTCACTTCCAGTCAGCTGCTCATGATCTATAAGGCACAGATCTGACCTATCTTGGAGTACTGTTCCCATGTTTGGGTTGGGGTGCGGCACCTAAACATCTTCTGAAGCTGTTGGATTCTGTCCAAAACAGGACAATTCGTCTCGTCGGTGATGCATCGCTCACCGCAGAAAAGTTGGCGATGTGTCTCTATTTTATCGATAGTTTCATGGGCGATGCTATCGCTAATCCTTTGACAGTCTCTTTGAGGTTGACCCGTCAAGTTCGATCTTCGCACCCCTATGTGGTCACTTTAGAGACCTGCACAACATCCCTTTTCAAAGACTCGTTCATCCAACGAGCAGCGAGGTTCTGAAACACATTGCCTAGGGAGGTGTTCCCCGAGGCATATAACCTCCAGAAATTTGAAAAGTACACCAATTTCTACCTTCTTTCCCTTGGTTACAGGATATCTCCTGAAATAAACGACTTTGGTTCGATGAAAGCACATTCACTTTACTATATTCGTCATCGAAATAAATTTATCCCCATTTTCTTCACGGAAGAAGAATTTCTTATGAATAGAAAAAAAACAAGTTTCACTTTCAGTTCAAATGAAACATCAGTTGTGATTATCCAAGACATCTTTTCGAGGAATCTTCGAGAATTCCTTCTTCATGCCAATTAATTTAATGAAATTACACCTCAAATTAATTTTTTACTTCCCAAGAAACCATATTTTTGGTGGAAATTATTCCATCTACCTACCCTTCTAACTTACGAAATCAAAACCAAGAATATGAAATGAAGATAATGCCTAAACCCCCTACGAATCCTAACATTTTCAACAAAACAAGCACTTTCACGAAATGACTGTGAAAAATCCCCCACAACCGAAAATTAAGATCGCATTATATTTCCACCCCTGCAGCTTTATGATTCGCTTCGTTTATTCCCTTCTTCGAGGCAATTTTTCGTTGGTGATATATTTCAGCCAATAATTCTTTTCGAGAAAAATGTCCGCTCAATTGTTTCCGAAAATGTACAAAGGCGGAAAACTCGTGAACTTTCCCAATTAAAAATAATGACCCTGTAGATATATACCTACAGCGTAATAAACGGACAAGAAACACTTAGGTTCTGCCAGTAATTAAACTGCTGCAAATTATCTTCTGGTAGCTCCTGGCTAGATCCTTCGATATTGAATTAAATTCACTGTGATCCAGTTATTTGAGGAGACAAGATATTTTCTCAATCTCAGTAGGAGTATCCTTAAGGTACGAGGGAAACCTTTAAGGAACAATGGAAAACAGTATTGAGTTAGCCTTAGTTAGGTATGTATCCGAAGTTTTTACTAAATGACGTAATCCTTCGAAAATAATATACTAGACGTTATTTGCAGCAAAATGCGTCTGTAGAAGCATGGTCTAGAAATATATGGTTATAAAGATATGGCGATTTTTCAACATTTCTGAGATTTTCTTTTTTGTTAATAAAAATTGATTAATACGTAGAAATAATTTAATTCGAATTTGGCGCCCATGTTAACAGTTCTTTTCATTGCGCCATCTATGCGTCAGAATTAATCAACTAACCGAAAAACGTAGTCAGATTTTAGTACTAGAGTTGTGGTGGCGTTTCCTTTCTTTCTCTCCTTAATCTTCATTAATAATCCATTGAAAAAACCATTCGAAAAGTAGAACTAATTTTGTTAACTTCAGAATCGTGATATTCGTCTCCTTACCACACCTGCAATAAAGAGTTTTTTTCTGCACGCATACTCTCTCATCTTGGAGCAAATTTATTGCCTTTCCGAATACTCGGTTGAATTTGATGAGACTACAAGAAAAACTGAATAATGATCCTTTTAGTGGAAAACTTCGAAATATTTCTTGAAATCAAAAATGTTAAATTGAAGAATTACCATCAACATTTCGACCATGTGTTATATGACATTTTTTGTTGTAATCACTCGTATAATCCCTCCTTGAAGTTTGTCTACTTTAAAAGTAGACACCCTGTATATTTATACCAAAAACCTTTTCGATAATAAGATGGAAAATTGTTGTAATCAAAATAAGGAAAATTATAGATCCACACATTAGCAATTCAAATGTCCAATACCACATAGTCCGCAGGCGATTCAATGAAGATGTAACCAAACATTCTCCAGGAAAAGCTGATATAAAGCACATGTGCACATGTAAAACCCTGGTGCTGCACCATTCTGACAAAATGAGATACAATCCCGTATTTTCCAAGGTCCCTGAATTCAGCACAAATATCCCTACGTTTTCCGGATTTCCACACGAGATAAATCAACAAACAACGTTGAACCCCCGAATTGTTTTCTCAAAAAACGCTACCTTTTAATTTTCCCAACGGCCTTGCACCAACAAACAAACTTCGGATTGATTCATCTGGATGAAGAATTCCATTTCCTCATTAATCACCGTGCTAGGATTTCGGCTCAAATTTCCGGGTTCATTAATTCGTCCATTAAATATACCTACCAGACTAATCCACCATCATTCATTATATGCCAACAAGCTTTGCTCTGCTGAATTGAGGGAGGTTTGACCATTCATGACATCGTTATAAATAGGCTGTTTTGAATTAAAATGTAATTGGCCTGATACAAACTTTGATTCACGGTTATATTCGAATATCCTTGGATTGATTTGGGATGATGCAAAGTTCAAGGGTTACCGCGTATGAATTTGCCGCTAGAGGCGCTAGTGTTGCGTGAGGTCCTCGATAAATTGAAGTGTCAAATCTTGCTTATTTATTGAGTTTACAGTTATGCTTTTTTTCATAGACTCCAAGACTATGACAGAAAAAATCATTTCAGTGGAAACGCATTATTACAAATCGAAATCAGTTGATTTCAAAAGTAACTGGCTTTTTATCATACTTACAAGATACATATGATAGCTGAAATGTGTTACAACTTGGCGTAGTACAATTAATCTTCACAAGATCCTTTTATTTATTATTTTACGTGAATTCAAATTTAAAAAATCAGTATTAGTACGAAAAGGAAAAACTCAATGATCGAAAAGAAGTATATTAACTGGTTAAACTGTTAATGTTTTCCTCAAGTTGGCGAGTTGATTGATAACAAATATAAAATGTTTATAGTTGTTAAATCCAGCATAAAATTGTTTCAATAAAATTTTCAATTCGAAATATGCTTCTGTTACTCTCACGTTGCGACAAATAAGCAGTATCAGTTGAGCTCTCTTGACTACATATTGATTTTCCTCCGCAGTTAAACTGATTCTTACATTTAAACATTCTTTCTGCATTCAAGAACTCTCTGTACTCTTTTTTTATTCCTATCTCTCTCCATTTTCCTGGTACCAAGATAATTGGCTAGGTATTGCTTTCAGTTTTACTTAAGGAATAGCTGGAGAATTTTCAAAAGTGGATTACAAGATATGAAACTATGTATACTTTATTCAATTGTAAAAATAAAGTGTCTGAAGCAACATATTGTAAAAGATTATTTACTACTCAAGGTTTTCTATATAAGGATCGTTAGGTCACGTATTATTATCAGAGTTGAAATGATTTTTACAAACACGTAATATTTTCAAAGGGGTACAGTTCAATCTGCGAACCGCTAACATCAATTGCTTTAAGAAAGTCTTATCGTTCGGAAACTTATATCCTTCCTTTTCTGAACAACCCTGCAGCATGCTTTATTTTCAGTATTTTACAGTTCAAGATAAAGGACTCAAATGTACACTTTTTAACACAGCAAATAATACCGAACACTAATAAATAAGGATTTGTCGTAATAATAATAAATCAATGGCAGTACAACGAATTTTGACAGGACCTCACGCAACAGAGAATCCAACTAGTGAGAAAAAAACGGTCATACTCATTGCATTCATCTGATAGATAACGTGCAGTAACACCTGTGCCTTTGCCTCTGTTCTGAAAAAATCGAAACCTTTCACTATAACAAAGAGTATTTACATCATTGAAGTTCTAACACCACGATTACACTCAGCTCACTTCCACGGCAGTTAGCAGGAAGTGGGAAGCGGGAGAATGTAATCTACACTTCCCTGCTGCCTTCCGCTGCTCCTCGTGCTGCCTCATGCTCCCAAAATTGGCGTTTTTCGAACGGAAGTCAAAGGACCAGCAGTATTAGCGGCAATGAGTGATTATATTCAGCTAGGTTGCTGTGGATGCGCTGACAACTGAATCGCTGAAAACTCTTACCAAATTTATAATATTTTCTAAAATATTGTTATTATTGTCGAGAACTTGTCCACGACAGAGAGGAGTGAAACTTCGATTTTGAAAATAATTTTTCAGTAATACGTGCCTTTTATTTCCTATTCTAGGCTAGCACAAAAGTTGATTTGTCATTCGAAAGAACACTTAATGAGTTAATTTTTGCTGAAGAAAAAGCGTGTGCATAATTCTTAATATTTCATCGAAAAACCATTGAAAAATAGGACTGATTTTGTTAACTTCTGAATCGTGATATTCTTCTCCTTACCACATCTGCAATAAGAGTGTTTTCTGCACACATACTCTCCCATCTTGTAGCACATTTATTGCCCTTTCCGAAAATTTGATCAGATTTGATGAGACTACAAGAAAAACTGAATAATGTATCGGGTGTCCCGAATTCGTTGTCTAGTGAGGGGATTTCAGAAACCCTTGGAGCTAGAAGGAAATGAATGGCACATTTTTGGGCTACATTTTTGAGAGATTCAATTTGGTGAAAACCGTAACCTTGTAAGTTCAACCGTTTTCGAGATATTAGCGAAAATTGGAAAATAGCGTGAAATGAAAAGTTCTCATAACTTCTTCATTACTGGCGCTATGAACATGAAACGAAAACATTATACAGGCACTTTTTTTCGTAGAATTCTTTGATGTAATCAAAATTTTTTTTTGCGTTTTTTTTCGAAGTTATAATACAAACTTGTGTTTTTTTAAATGTGAACCATAAGCATTTGAATAACAGATGGAACCACCTTTTTTTTTCCCT
This sequence comes from Propylea japonica, assembly GCA_013421045.1. Classification (NCBI taxonomy): domain Eukaryota; kingdom Metazoa; phylum Arthropoda; class Insecta; order Coleoptera; family Coccinellidae; genus Propylea; species Propylea japonica. The sequence goes on along the minus strand of CM024240.1, from coordinate 23,103,935 downwards.
TTTCGAAAATATATAACTTAATATATAAATTTCTTATTAAACTGTAAAAAACAAAAATCAAATGGTTGTCTAAATACGATAATCTGTGGACATCAAATGATTAATAGATAAGAACAGATAACAAATTTTTCATAAATATTGTGCGAAGTGAAGTCCATTTTGGTCAATGCAAAGCTCCCACCTCACAATGTCAGAAAGAAGGTGTGAGCTTTGCATTGACCAAAATGGACTTCACTTCGCACAATATTTATGAAAAATTTGTTATCTGTTCTTATCTATTAATCATTTGATGTCCACAGATTATCATATTTAGACAGCCATTTGATTTTTCGTGTGAAAATAAAACTTTCGATGTTTTTTACAGTTAAATAAGAAATTTATATATTAAGTTATATATTTTTGAAAAGGGGAAAAAAAGGCGGTTCCATCTGTTATTCAAATGCTTATGGTTCACATTTAGAAAACAGTTTGTATTATAACTTCGAAAAAAAACGCAATAAAAAAATTTGATTACATCAGAGAATTCTACGAAAAAAAGTGCCTGTATAATGTTTTCGTTTCATGTTCATAGCGCCAGTAATGAAGAAGTTATGAGAACTTTTCATTTCACGCCATTTTCCAATTTTCGCTAATATCTCGAAAACGGTTGAACTTGCAAGGTTACGGTTTTCACCAAATTGAATCTCTCAAAAATCGAGCCCGAATATGTGCCATTCATTTCCTTCTAGCTCCAAGGGTTTCTGGGATCCCCTCACTAGACAACGAATTCGGGACACTCGATACATTTTAGAGAAAAAAACTTTTCGTGAAATGAATAAATGTTGAATTGAAGAATAACCGTCAACATTTCGTCCATGTGTTATATAACATTTTTTGTTGCAAATCACTTGTATAATCACTCCTCGAAGTTTGTCCACTTCGAAAGCAGACACCCAGTATTTGTTCAAATATCCCCTTTTTCATGCCTTCTGATACCGTGCTCGTTGCTTATTTACACGTTGCAATAACCATCAAATTCTACTTAATATTAGTGAGCATCATAACAGCTTTCCAATGTCCCGTTAAGTAAATACTTGATGCTGTAGATTTCAATCAAAACTGCGAACGAGTACATATGTTGAGATTTCATTTCAGGTCAGCTCATTCCACAAATATAATCCTCATTGAAACAGCGAATATTCATTTCCACACATTATTTGAGTGCAAACTCATTGAATCTACATACGCTATGGAACATGGAAAACAGGATGATATAGTGAATATGATCGGACCATCAACAGTCCCATCTTGCTAGTGCGTAGTTTGTGTTTGTAGTTCCACTAATCGAATTCGATCAATGGCACAACACAATATCCCAATTTCCATACCAGTTCAATCTCTTTTCGTTATTTCGTGGATAAACCGCAAATATTGACCACTCTCGATTCGGCCTGTTAGTAAAAACATTCAAATTGGGCCCAGTCCGTGCTATATTCAAATAAATGTGACAAAATTAGCGCACCACCTAAAATTTCGTTGTAGCGTTGTAGCCTAGTATCTCTTGAAATCGTCCAGAGATATTCAACATTTTATCAACTCTTGTATTTTATGCATTAGCCATGAATATCTTCGCAACCATTTGTCGGATTTGAATGTTTTTTTTTAGTAGTAGCTCTTTTATTGGCGAGATTATCATACTACAATGAGATGTTCAAAAAATAAATGCATCATGCTGTACAAGGCGTTTAAATTTCGGATTTTTTTCATCACAGTTCAGCGCCTTCTGTGGGCAATACCAGATACCTGAGGCTTCTCTACTATACTTTACTAACTAAACAGTGATGTAGCTTGATGTTTCCTGAGTATTTTGTTCTTTTGAAAAGCAATTTAACTTGTACCCTTCCATAGATATTCACGTTTTTATCTTGCATTTCATACAATGAATATTTGCAGTCTAGTGATACTGGGGTTTACAGTTGTCATAATTTTTTCTAATTAATAAAATTCATTTGAAATCAATAATTGCGTTGATTTCTAAAGCTTTCGTTACTTTGATATTCTTTTCATTCGTTGAATACGTAGTTTAAGCTGATCCCAAACGTTATCGATTACGTTCAGGTCAGGACTAAAAGCCGGCCACTGTAGATGTTGAATCCCAACCTCTCTAAGGTATTCAAGATATGGAATTATCGTCTATCAGCAAAAAATTGTCGCCTGTGTATCTCGCAGAATTTATTGCCCCTTCCCGGATCGCTACAAGATCCATACGAGTAATCAAGGAAATGCTTTGTCTTCTCCAGATAAATACCCATCCATGGGATGATTTTAAGCTTTCTCCGAAGTCTTCAGTGAGGTGAAAAAAGCCTTTTGGTGTCTTGCATTCAAATCATATTCCTCGAGTCTTCTTCTTGCAGTTTTTGATGACATTGTAACATTTTGGACAACTCGAAGGCGGTTTTTTTACTTTGATCTGGTCTGGACGTGAGAGCCCGTTTCCATAAGTCTACGGAGACAACTAACAAAGAAAATAAATAAGAATTAACTTTCAACACAAAAATAAACGAAAACAAATCAAGAAAAACAAAAAAATGCAAGATGTTATAAAAATGTGAATATCTCTGGAATGGTACAAGTTGAATTGCTTTTAAAAAAAGCAAAATACTCAGGAGATATCCGGCTACATCACTGTATAGTTTTTAGAAGCCCCACATATCTGGTATTGCCCACAAAAGGCGTTAAACTGCAATGAAAAAAAACTGAAAATTTAAACGCCCTGTACAGCATGATGCATTTCTTTTTTCGAACATCTCATTGTAGTATGATATTCGCCAATAAAAGAGCTACTAACTAAAAAAAAACATTCAAATCGGACAAATGGTTGCGACGATATTCATGGCTAATGCATAAAATACAAGAGTTGATAAAAAGTTGGATATCTCTGGACGACTTCGAGATAAATTGGTTTTTAAAAAAACAAAATAATCAAGAGATACTAGGCTACTACGCTTTATTGTTTTTATATGCCTCAGCAACCTGGCATTGCCCACAGAAGACGTTAAAATTTGACTATAAAACATGACATTATTTAAACGCCCTGTACAACATGAATATCTTATTTTTTGGACTTCTGTGTAATGAAGGGAATTTGCCAATAGCAGAGCTACTATCGAAAGAAAAAAACGTTAAAATCCCACTAAAGATTGGGAAGATATCAATTGTTAAAATTTAACGAAATTTTAGGTGGTGCGCTAATTTTGTCCATCAGTATAGTTCCACTAATCGAATTCGATCAATGGCATAACACAATATCCCAATTTCCATACCAGTTCGATCTCTTTTCGTTATTTCGTGGATAAACCGCAAATATTGACCACTCTCGATTCGGCCTGTTAGTAAAAACATTCAAATTGGGCCCGGTCCGTTCTATATTCAAATAAATGTGCATAGAATGAAAGAGTAAAAGATCCGAATGGTCGGACGAAATATCGCCAAGGGACCAACTACAGAATGTCCAGCGAATGGCTCCAACCTTTTCCTAAAGTTCATTTTGAAATAGAATATATAGGGCCACGAAACAATCGCTGGTTATTTTTCCCTGGGGGTCTCCATTAGGAAAAAAGTTTCGTAAAATTAGCGTGGGGTATTTCTGAGCCAGAGATTACAGTTATATATATTTTACGAGCTTGTTCCCAATTGATTTACGAGTTCTTTAAACGGCGGTTTTTTATGAAAAATGATGTCCCGAAGAGCTTACATTTTATCATTATATACTGATAGACAAAATTAACGCACCACCTAAAATTTCGTTAATTTTTAACAATGGATATCTTCTCAATCTTTAGTCGGATTTCAATGTTTTCTTCTTTCAATTGTAGCTCTGTTATTGTCGAAATTCCTCCATTCAACAGAAGTCTAAAAAATAAAATCTTCATATTGTACAGGGCGTTTAAATAATGCCATGTTTTATATTCAAATTTTAACGTCTTCTGTGGGCAATGCCAGGTTGCTGAGGCATATAAAAAAAATAAAGAGTTGTAGCCTAGTATCTCTTGAGTATTTTGTTTTTTTAAAAAACAATTTATCTTGGAATCGTCCAGAGATATTCAACATTTTATCAACTCTTGTATTTTATGCATTAGCCATTATTATATGTGCGCAACCATTTGTTCGATTTGAATGAAATGCAAGGTGTAATAAAAATGTGAATATCTCTGTAAGGGTACAAGTTAAATTGGGTTTTAAAAAAATCAAAATAATCAGGAAATATCAGGCTACATCACTGTATAGTTTTTAGATATCTGGTTGAAGTGTAATGAAAAAAACCGAAAATTTAAACGCCCTGTACAGCATGATGCATTTATTTTTTTGAACATCTCATTGTAGTATGATATTCGCCAATAAAAGAGCTACAACTAAAAAAAACATTCAAATCGGACAAATGGTTGCGAAGATATTCATGGCTAATGCATAAAATACAAGAGTTGATAAAATGCTGAATATCTCTGGACGATCCCAAAATAAATTGGTTTTTAAAAAAACAAAATACTCGAGAGATACTAGGCTACAACGCTTTATTGTTTTTGTATGCCTCAGCAACCTGGCATTGCCCACAGAAGACGTTAAACTTTGACTATAAAATATGACATTATTTAAACGCCCTTTACAACATGAAGATTTTATGTTTTGGACTTCTGTTTAGTGGAGGAAATTTGACAATAACAAAGCTATAATTGACAGAAAAAAGCATTAAAATCCGACTAAAGATTGGGAAGATATCGATTGATGAAATTTAACGAAATTTTAAGTGGTGCGCTTATTTTGTCCATCAGTATATTTCCCTTCAGAAACGTAGGAGCTAAATAAATATTTACAAGCTAATCAAAGTGCTGACATTTTGTTTTCAACATTTCTGTTTCTGGGGCTACAATCGAATAATGGACATTTTAATATCTGCTCATAAAACCAAAAAACGATGAATAGTCAAAAGACTATCCTCAACCCCTAATCCAGTGATGAAAAGCACTTTTTTTCCTGGAATTAAAACCATTCTGACGCAGCACCGCAGCACATTTTGTCATATTGAAAATTGTTGCATTCTCACTCAAATTACAATGTATTCGTATATTGTATTTTTAATTTTTTCATTTATCAAAATGGAGGTGTTGAGTTGAGAAAAAACCTATAAGATAAAGCAAATGGTTATCAAAAATGAACTCACAAATTCTCAACGACTATTTGAATGAAAGATGCATTGAAAACCGAAGAATGTCACAGAGAAAAAACAACACTGAGCTAGTTTACTTCGTCATTTGGCGAAGCGTTTTAACCCTCAAAAATATTACCTTGACTATAGTCCGTTCACGAAAGGTTGAGCGCATAGTAAGCGTTTCTTTATTTATCTGAAGTTGGCAGTATTTGCTGTCATAACGTAAAATAAAGTCAACGTTGCCGAATGTACCTGACCTCATCCGACGAGCTTGCGAGTTATTAGAGAACTCTATGCAATATTGACAACATTGCGTATCAATCTGACAAAAAAATAAAGAACATAACCTAAAATTTTAATATAGACAGTGGAATATGCCAAATTTCCATGGCCAACCGACGGCTCAACCTTTCTTGAACGGACTATAACTAATCTCACGACAGGAATGAATCACTTTCCACCTCGGTGTGTAATATACTATTAGATTGCAGTCCCTATAGTTTCTCAGTTGACCAAATCCAATGTGAAAAACTCTAGTGTTTTGTTTAATGCTTTTTCGTTATCGGAAATATCGTTCCTCTCATCCTCGACAGCCCGAAAACAAAATTTTATTGGGGTTGATACATGGATATAACATAAACTTTATATATCAATATGCAGTTTACGGTTTTATCTTTCATAACTTTTACTTCTCTTGCCGGGTAGCATTAGGTCGAATATTTCGTATATTCAATCTATAAAAGCTTTCGGTAGTTACAACTCACGAATGATTTCTAGAGTTTTGAACCTCTATAAATACTTAAGGAATTTTTCCTTGGACGTCCTTACTAAATGAATTTTATATCTTCCTATTTGGAAAAAAGTCTGATGAAACTTGAAAGGAAAGTATTTTTCATCTTGAATATTACCCTGGATAATTTCCCACTCTCACAAGTTTCTCGCCCAAGGCATTTTCTTTTTAGGCTCGCAATGGCAAATCATTCCTTGACTAGATGAGTAGGGGCTTCTTTCTCCTCCCCACAGAACCTACACTCGTCAGTGTCCTATAATCCCACCCTCAACAGGTGCTTCCTGAGGGACAGTGTTCTGTAAGAAAGCCAGTGAGGAGGTGTAATTGTTTCTTGCCAAGATCTAGATATCTTTTGATTCTTGCTGTTCCGAAGGAACTCAGTGCAATGATCCATCCCTGAGAGATTCCACCAAAGTTTTTCCTTCTCGGCTTTCTCCCTCTCCAGAAACTCCTTCTTATAAGTATACTAGCTGATCCGGCAACCGTTTCTTGCCTTATAAATTATAAATAATCTAGATACCGACTGCAGCGCCACCTGTCGGGCTGATTTGTGAATCTAAACCATTCTCGAATCTCCACGAACACACACAAAAAATTTCATCAAAATTGGTCCAGTCGTTTAGGAGGAGTTCAGTCACATACACACGCACACAAGAAATATATATATATATATATATATTAAGATTAACCTATACCACAGAAGGGTTCTGGTACAATGAGTGACTTTCGTACGCCCTCTTTGGCAGGTGTATTGGCCTTTTCGTTTCCGTTGATTACCGAATGGCCGGGAACACAGATTGAAAAAAAAGGACCAGACTCTCTGAATTCTCTCATTACCTGTACCTTCCTTAGATATTCTGACGATAGTCTCATGGGCTACCCTATCAATCACTAGATGTAGAGGTGTGAGATCCGTGATGACCTCAAGTGTCTTATTTGGGCACGTTCTCATAGCTCCAGAGATGCACACACAGGCAAGTCTTGTTTGGGTTGATATTCAGCCCCCACAGACAAGCACCACTGCTCAATAATTCTAAGGCCTTTCTGCAGTAAGTCGCAAAGAGTGCCTTCGAATTTGCCTATAATTATTAGGACTTTGTCATCAGCATAGTCTACACATTCGAATTCGAAGCCAAGCTCTGTTAGCATGATATTACTCCACCCTGAGGTGTCCCACGGGTAGCCTTAACAGAGACAGATTTACCACCCATCGATGTTCCATCGTCGATAACACCTCATACATCCATATTTTGATAATGGTTTTGCTCAAGTTGTTTCAAGTGCATCTTTGACAGACAAGTGTGTTGTATTGTCAAAAGCCCGAGATATATCCAAGAAAACACACATGGCGATTTCTTTATTATTGATTTACCTATTTACAGTGGCGGCTCGTGGGTGAAAAAAGAGGTGAAGAGCTAAACAAGCAGAAAAATATAGAATAACATCTTTTTTATGTAAACTCACCTATTTTTTGTATATCAGATCTAACCTTCGGTCCTTTAAACTAGCAAATTTTTCCGTAATGTCTTCATAAAATGGTTGTTTGTTTGTTAGTTGAATTAAAAGTTCTTTTTGAATGGAAATATTGGCCAAAGAGGAAAGCCTGTGTTGAGATACAGAATTTATTAAATAAGTTTTTATTCTCTTGAGGCAATATTATATGATTTGCCATGTTTCATTTTTTTTTCTTGTAGAAATTTTCAAGTCAACAGTAGGCCGACCTTCATTTAAGATGTCCTTTTTGTCTTCGTCTTTCCAACGATGAAACGGAGTTTCTATTAAACTGCACACAATGTCATTAATGGGGTTCATTTTTAATATCGAAGCCGAAGCACTTAAGTAAACAACAGTTATAGGCGATGCGCGGACAGTAAAGCGGACAGTAACCGACGACGTAACATGTGCAGACTGCAGAGGGTTACTGGAGCTCTTCAATACAGCGAGAAAACGTAATAGAAAGCCCCGATGACGTCACCCGTTACCATAGTAACGCAGCGATCGAGGTGCAAGTTCCGTGACAAACCTCTTCTCTCGATGCGGCCAGCGACAAGATATTTATAATGAGTTTCGTGATTCGATAACAAACGTCTCCTGAGTTCTGACATGGAGCTAATGAAACGATTAAATTATTGTATAAATAATGAATAATAATTATCATCCTCAATGAACATTTTAGGTGACCCTGACTCTAGGAATTTTTAGGTGAAGACAGTGGCGGCTCGTGGGTGAAAAAAGAGGTGAAGAGCTAAACAAGCAGAAAAATCTAGAATAACATCTTTTTTATGAAAACTCACCTATTTTTTGTATATCAGATCTAACCTTCGGTCCTTTAAACTAGCAAATTTGTCCGTAATATCTTCATAAAATGGTTGTTTGTTTGTTAGTTGAATTAAAAGTTCTTTTTGAATGGAAATATTGGCCAAAGAGGAAAGCCTGTGTTGAGATGCAGAATTTATTAAATAAGTTTTTATTCTCTTGAGGCAATATTATATAATATGATTTGCCATTTTTCATTTTTTTTTGTAGAAATTTTCAAGTCAACAGTAGGCCGACCTTCATTATGTCCTTTTTGTCTCCGTCTTTCCAACGATGAAACGGAGTTTCTATTGAACTGCACACAATGTCATTAATGGGGTTCATTTTTAATATCGAAGCCGAAGCACTTAAAGTAAACAACAGTTATAGGCGACGCGCGGACAGTAAAGCGGACCGTAACCGACGACGTAACAGATGCAGACTGCAGAGGGTTACTGGAGCTCTTCAATACAGCGAGAAAACGTAATAGAAAGCCCCGGTGACGTCACCCGTTACCATAGTAACGCAGCGATCGAGGTGCAAGTTCCGTGACAAACCTCTTCTCTCGATGCGGCCAGCGACAAGATATTTATAATGAGTTTCGTGATTCGATAATAAACGTCTCCTGAGTTCTGACATGGAGCTAATGAAACGATTAAATTATTGTATAAATAATGAATAATAATTATCATCCTCAATGAACATTTTAGGTGACCCTGACCCTAGGAATTTTTAGGTGAAGAGCCACTTCACTCCCTTCACCTGAAAAGCCGCCCCTGGGTGAAGAGCCACTTCACTCCCTTCACCTGAAAAGCCGCCCCTGCCTATTTATAATGAGTGTTATAAAACACAGGGAGAATTAATTGAACAATTTTCCTATAAGAAAGTTTACTCAGAATATACCTTACTTCTTTCAATATAATATCGTGCTTTATTCAAGAACGTGGCAAAAAAACAGGTCACATAAAAATTTTAAATTCACAAAGGCGTACGAAAGGCAAGCGAGCAATAATTTTGGAGGAGGACTTCGGAAAAAAATGCGGAGAATATTCTGATGTATTCAAATTATATCATAAAGTTAGATAAATTCTTCTCGAGGAGAAGTCAGCTTCAAATCCTATTAACTTCTTTCAGCAAGAAAGCTCATTAGCGCGGAATAAATTGTATTAAAACTGTTAATGAAGTCGCGTTTTCTATTTACCCATCATTTACTTCTACCTAAATTCCTTGATTTATTTTTCAACAACAAGAAATTCGATGGAAAGCAGGAGATGTTCACGGTTGACATGATTTTGAATTCAGCAGGTTAAATGCTTTATTAATTTTTTATCGGACTCAATTTATCAAATCATTCTCCAGATTTGAAATCAAATAATTGATGATATTTAAAATTTGAATATTCTCTCGAAAATGAATTCCAGCTATTCAGGGAAGATGCAGGGTCAGATTCAGAATAGCATGGTGGAGTTTGATAATAGGTAGTTTTGGGTTATGATGATTCAGAATTTATTTGTAGAATATTTCGATTTCGACTAATAGGCTGATAAAGTACTTGATGAACAGATATATTACCGGTGAACTGATACCATCTACATGGACCATAGAGATAGAATAGAGAAGACACGCTATGACATACAATTGTGTAAGAAAAAATGAAACCACTGGGCGGGGCTTAGTTGGCCTACCAATATGGCCGAAAGTTCAGGGTTGAATTAAGTTGCCAGTTTTTTCTGTTTACGAATTTCACCCAGAAAATACGACGTGTTGGGTCTTTAGCAATACTGTTCAAATAAGGTCAATTGAATATCAAATAAACAATTTTTCTTCAGGCGATCTTCTCTGTGCGGTGCCTTACCGGCCGAACTGAGGCCTAGTGGCCCATTGTTCACCCGCATCATTCCACAGAGACTCAGCTCCTCAGACACGAAGACAGAAATGTCGCGAGCCTGCCAGGAGTGGTCCCTCTCACCATAGGAATAGAAGGTGTTGGATTTCCTAGGTGTGTTGACCTTAACTCAGTAAGGTTTTCACAGTTGAACAAAATATGCTCAACCGTTTCATCAGTACTCCTGCACCACCGGCATAGGGAGCAGCTCGTCAATCCCATTCTCTTCAAATGCTTGTTAAACAGGTGACCAGTCAATGCACCAGTCACCAGACTGAGTTGTTTCCTCTCCAGCAGCAGAAGCCTATTGACCCCAGATCGCGAGGACGGTCTCTCAATGAGAATCCTCGACCACCTCAGGCCCACCCCTGCGCTCCATTCCGAGGAAAATTCCCTGTTCAGCCAGTTCCTGAAGAAACTTCTGACAGATGTGCGACAGATTGGCAGCGAAGGCTCCGGACCAACAAATGCTAATCCGGCTCCCCGCCTAGCCAGTTCATCTGCCTTGACGTTACCAGGTATATCCGCATGAGCCGGACACCAGACCACTTTCAAAAAGTTATCAGAGCCCAGCCCACGCAGAGCTTTCCTGCATTCTTCTACCAGAAGAGAGTCAACTCTAACATCAGATAGAGATTTCAGAGTTCCCTGGCTGTCGCAACATATATAAATGTGCTGGCCAGAGTATCCCCTGCGAATGTTTTCCAGTGCGCATGCAAGAACCGCAAATAGCTCAGCCTGTACAATGGAACAGTCCTTCCCCAGAGGGATAGCCTTCTTCAGGCGATAATATACACATATAGACGCTATGACATACAATTGTGTAAGAAAAAATGAAACCACTGGCGGGGCTTAGTTGGCCTACCAATATGGCCGAAAGTTCAGGGTTGAATTAAGTTGCCAGTTTTTTTCTGTTTACGAATTTCACCCAGAAAATACGACGTGTTGGGTCTTTAGCAATACTGTTCAAATAAGGTCAATTGAATATCAAATAAACAATTTTTCTTCAGGCGATAATATACACATATAGAAAGATATCAGATTACCAAGACATACTAGCAAAAATTTCGAATGCGGATCTGTTCAGTACTCATCCCTACCTGTGATATGTTTTTCCTCTGATTTTCTTCTTATCTGTCCCCTCTCTGCTTGAAGAAAGCCATACAGCACACGATACCATTTTATTATTGTTTATTAAGCTCAAGAAATCTCAATTTAACTTGAAAAAGGTACAAAAATCACTAGTTTTAGAAAAAATTCAATGATTGTTGCATCCTAAAAAACCATTTTAGTGATATTATTCTCGTTGAATCAAATAAAGCTGATTTAAATTATGTTATTTATTATCAAATATCACGTGACTGCGAACGCCAATCCGAGGTAGTTGACGTCACTATCCAATATTTTCATTGCAAATTCGAATGTTCTGTGCTCAGATCAACATATATGTATACATTCATAAGGCCGCATTTCACAAAACTCCAATCACCTTGATTATTGAAATGCCATCATTTTGTGCAATTTTCAGTTCATTTTTGACATAAACCATCGACTTAATTCAAAATCAAATTTGATTCGAACTTATGAAGTTGAAAGCTGAAAGAGAACAGAATAGTTCAATTATTAGTTACAAGAACGATAATCCACAATTTCATTCATAATGGAGGATTCATCAAGGGTAAAATTAGGTAGTAACTTACTATTATTATTGATTCCCTGATGGCCGCAAGTTTCTTTGCTGAAAACAAGGATTTTTGTGCAGCGGAGCTTAGAAACGTGAAATTGTCTTTGTAGTATCAAACTTTTAACTCATACTCATTATTACAAAAAATGGAAGCAAGCCCTGAGCAGGAGCTTCTGAGCGCTCGTTCTCTGGTGGAGCAATAGGACTATCATCTCAAAATTCTGTATATGACTTGAAATTGATACTTTATATATAAACAATTAAAAAAATTCAATTCTATGGTCACACTTGAAAATTTAAAATAATTAAATTTTATGGTTCTGATGATGCGATTCTCTTGAAATTTGGCATGAACATTCAGTATATCAATCTTTATACCAGGAATAAATTTCACTCAATTCAGATATCTTGTTATGAAAATAATTTTTTTTTTCAATATTCAAATTGAATTTTCTATAGTTCGGATGATGCGATGATCTTCAAATTTTGCACAAACATTCAATATATAAATCTCAATTTCAAAAATAAATTTCATTTGATTCGGATATCTTGTTATGGAAATATAAAGAGTCTTTCCTTTAATATTCCAATTGGAATTTCTATGGTTCTGATGATGCTATCCTCTTGAAATTTTGCATGAACATTCAGTATATCAGTCTCAACTTACAAAATGAATTTCATTTGAATCGGAAAGTTGGTTATGGAAATAAAAAAATTCTTCTTTTCAATATTCCAATTGAATTTTCTATGGTTCTGTTAATACTATGGCTACAAAATTTTGCGAGAGGCTCACTATGAGCATCTAGCAAGTTGCTGCAAAATTTCATTCCGTTTGCCCTCGTTTTGTGTGAAATATTGAGGAACAAAAATTTTGAATGGCCACTTTTTATGGAACACCCTGTACGATTTTTCTGGTTAACGAACTTAACCGAGCTATTTGGGAGCTGAACACACCCTGAAAATTTCAAGTCTCTAGGACAATCCGTTCGAGAGTTATTGTGCTCACGGACGGCCGGACGGCCGGACGGCCGGCCGGACAGCCGGCCCTACAGAATTTGATTTGACCTCATATTTTCCATCAGGGAGTCGAACCCTATCGTTTGAGACCATTTTCGGCTCAAAATTCGAAAATTACAGACATTTGGGCAAAACGATATAGCACTCGTCTAAGTAGAACGAGCGCTCAAAAAGAAGAAACACCTAATACAGCTTTTATAGACCGACGTATTCATTTTGAGGGCTTAGATTGAACTTTTTCACAAGGAATCAGGCAAAATCAGTTCGCTTTGACAGAAGTCAAAGTTTGTTTATTGGATATTGACGTAATCATCATAACGTAACAAAATTGAGCATTTCTGCGGGCATTTCGAATTGTCTTTTCATTTACGTATTTTTTATTGGCAATTATTATATCTATATTAATAAAACAGGATCTATGTTACCGTCAAAATGCAATATCTTTCAAACGGCTGCACCAAATTGGATAATTCTTTTTTGTTGTGTTCCTAATTGCTAGGTCAAGGTTTATGCAACAAAATGTTTCTGGAAAAAGTGTTCAGAAAAAAATAAAAGGCTTTATTTTTTCTTACGACCAATCTAGCAGTCATAGCTTACATATTTATAGGTTATAATGATTTTGACATTTGGACAAAAAGTGAAGTTACATCGAGTGAATCGAAAATTTGAAATTTTGATCAGAAATAACGTATAAACTAACATATTATACAACAATTTTCTACTTATGCCATATTTCACAAATTTTAAACCTATGATGTATGAATGTATTTTTTATTGCCTGATGCCCGTATGTTTATGATCATAAATCAGATCAACAGATGGCGCTGTAGTCGTTATCTAGGTTATTCATCTATTCTGCAACTAAACGGCTGGATCGAATTGAAGGAATTTTAGTGTATGCAGAACAACGTCTGTTGGGTCCGCTAGTTTTCAATAAAAAAGTAATTTTCTTGTGTATAGGGTTTATCTTCAAAATAAAATAAATTTCAAAAAGTAGTTATCCCTATTTGTGTATGATTCTGTATGATCAAAATGTTGGTTTTTGTGGTCTAGAAGTCTACGCCAAAATATGAGTCAGAATTAATATTATGTGGTAGCCAGCCTTGTTGTGAACTTTCATTAGATAGTCGCTTCTATCGAACAATTTAAGGACAACCACGAACATCGTTCAATATAACAAAGGAAATGATACCTACTGATTTAAGTAAACTTACATTTTCTCCTGAGTTCTTGAATGTTGAATTATCACCCCAAACATAAATTTTTAGCGAAAAAACATAGGCCGTTGTCCCCATCATTTCAGACGACCCGACGTAGAAAGAAACCAGAAGAATATTTCTCAGAAATACCTGGAATCACATTAAACTCGAAATATTTTTCTTGAAATAAATTTTAGCGAAGACATGCCTTGTAGGAAATTCCATTTCTGGGGAGAATTCCGGGTGTCAATTCTCGGGATCACTCGTTCGACGAACGATACGTTCGTGACATTTTGTGAGTAGATTTCTTGAAATTGTAATGATTTTATCCGTTCAAAATGAATGCACACTTTCGTCCGAACGATTAGTTGACGATATGCTCAGGAATTAACTTGTTCCGAACTATTTCTTTGATTTTACTCACTCACGAACGTATACGTTCGTGAGTGAGTGATCCCGAGAATTGACACCCCGTTCCGGCCCAGAAAATGAATTCAGGGCCGTAGACCTGAATCAGAAGTCGTCTGGAGCAGTTATAAAGTGTTATGACTCACGGTACACATGAAAATGTCTAATCGATTGAAGCATAGGCCTACTTACAGCGTGGTTTCAGTTGCCAATCAACGTAACATACCTATACAAATTTTGCTTAACGATCTTGCGTAACACAAAATATTATTGGGAGCGTGAAAAAGTTCGTAGCGTTAGAGCTTTATTATGGAAAGGCTACAACACGTAGATTATTCAAAGTACTGTCCATCGGCAGCTATGAACTTCTCCCATCTTTCAGGTAGCATAAGGATTCCTCGCTGAAAGAATTCTTGGTCTTTTGAAGCGATCCAGTCATCGACCCATTTTTTGGTATCGTCGTAGGAAGAAAATCGCTGTTCAGCCAGGCCATGCGTCATCGACCGGAACAAGTGGTAATCAGAAGGAGCAATGTCTGGTGAATACGGCGGGTGAGGTAGAATTTCCCTTTTGAGGTTCTCCAGGTAGTTTTTGACAACAATTGCGACATGGGGTCGAGCATTTTCATGCTGGAGGATAACTTTGTCGTGTCTTTCAGCATATTGCGGTCTTTTATCCTTCAATACTTGGCTCAATTTGATTAACTGTCGTTGGTAGCGGTCTCCTGTGATGGTTTCGTTGGGTTTTAGCAGCTCATAATAAATAACACCGAGCTGGTCCCACCAGATACAGAACATGAGCTTGGAGACATGGATATTGGACTTTGCTGTGGATGTTGATGGCTCACCGCGCCTACCCCATGCTTTTTTACGCTTGGGATTGTCGTAGCGTATCCACTTCTCATCTCCAGTAACAATTCGATGCAGAAAACTTTCTCTTTTTTGACGCTGAAGCAGCAGTTCACAGGTAAAAAATCGTCTTTCGATGTCCCTCGGCTTCAACTCATACGGCAATATGTAAAAGAATTCCCCGCAAATACACATTTGATGGCACAAAATTCTTGATGTTTAAAATTTCGCACAGGTTCACCTTCCTACTTCAGCGGTTCAATATAAACCGCTGTTTGTAGACTATGGTTTCAGCTTGCAGGTAAAATTTATTTCGTCAAATGTGTTGTGTGTGTGATAAGATACAATACTTATAAAAACCGCTACGAACTTTTTTACGCTCCTTATAATAATGATTAGAATAATAAAGTTTATTTCGTGAATAAATACTTCATCATCTTCCTGTTCTTACCATTCAACCAAGCTCTTAAACGCTTTTGAAATATTTTTAGGTTACTTGAATTCTTCAGTTGATCGGGAATGATGTTATGAATTTTTGTTCCTAGGTAGATGTGACTTCTTTGACCTATACTTTTATTGCATCTGGGTGATTGGTTAGTATGATCTCTCCCTCTCGTCGTATATTCATGTTGCAACGTATTTTTGGTTTTTTCCTGAGAAGATGTTAGAAAGAAGTTTAAGAGCATACAACTGCCTCACATCGTGGGCTTTTGCTATATCGAATAACTCTTGGCTGGGGAAGAAACGCTTTTTCTTGTGAATTATTTTCAAGACCTATTTTGGAATGACTTCCAAAGGTTTCATCTGGTTTTGATAGGCACCACCCTATCCAACTATACCATAGCAAATTCGGGATTCAACTAAAGATTGGTAAAAAGTCATAAATGCTTCATGTTACCTACTGATATTTTTACGTACTTGCTTGAACTTGAAGAGTAGGCTTCTTATCTTATTGAGGAGGTTTTTCATGTGCTTGTCCCAACTTAACTATTGATCACTTGTGATTCCACATATCTCACTTTACAATGAAAAGCCTATTATTGAAGGTTGCGGAATAAAGTTTTTATACAGGGTCTTTATAAGTGATTGTAACAGCGCAGTTGGCTTTGGAGTATTTATTAATTCATATTACACTGCAGGCAGGTAAGGCAGTAGAATGATGTGGCTGGAATAATCAATGTAGAAGATAGTTGAAGATAAATACACAGGGAGATTGATAAATGTGTTGAATTTGCATAGGAAGCAGAAAAATGAAAATTATCCAAAGCCTACTGCGCTGTTAAAATAATTTATGAAGTCCTTGTATAATTCGTTGGAGAGATGAAAATGTTATTAAGTTTCTGTGATCTAGAATTTTACGTGAAAATTTGAGTCAAAATTAATCTTATGTGGTAGTCAGCCTTGTTTTAAACTTTCATCAGATATTTCCTTCTATTGAACAAATTTAAGGACAAACACAATCATCGTTCAACAGAACAAAGGAAATAATACCTATGAGCGAAAGTAAGAAAATTCGAAGGTACTAGATATACGTCAATTATACATATAAAATATTTACTTACCTGGAACATATAAGAAGTATACAGGGTGTCCGGTAAACCTTGTACAATATTGAAACTGGTGATAGACCAGGTCATGACTGTTCAGAATATCATAATGTCACCTCAAAAAAAATATCAACATTTTCGAGATAATGGGCATTTTCTAAATATCTAGAAAATCGCTACCTCACCTTCGTTTTTTGATTTCTTGAAAAATGTATCAAGTTCTGAAAAACTGTTTTGTACGTCTGAAAGCATCACTCATCATTAATCTTCAGCAACAAAGATATTTGAATTATTCTCAATTTGTAGACATGGCACTCAAAAAACGGATGTGAGGTAGTGATTTTCTAGATATTTAGAAAATGCCCATTATTTCGAAAATGGTGATATTTTTACTGAGGTGAAATTCTGATATTCTGAACAGTCATGACCGGGTCTATCACCAGTTTCAATATTGTACAAGGTTTACCGGACACCCTGTATACGTGAAATAAACCACATTAATCTCCTGAAGAAAATTTTCAAAGGATATATTGTAAGAGAAAAATTTTTTATATTATTTTGTTTTGTATGAGGTTTTCCAAATAAACATCTATCTATCTATCTATATAGGCTTGGAACTAATGTAAGTAAATTAACATTTTCTTCTAAGTTCTTGAATTTTGAATTATCACCTCAAACATAAATTTTGAGCGAAGAAACATAAACCACTGTCTGTCCCCATCGTTTTAGGCGACGTAAAAAAAACAGACGAATATTTCTCAGAAATATCTGGAATCACATTTTATCTACCTCGAAATAAATTCAAGCGAAGACATGCCTTGCAGGAAATTCCATTTCAGGGGAGAATTCCGTTCCGGCCCAGAAAATGCATTTACGGCCCTAGACCTGCATCAGAAGTCGGCTGGAGCAGTTATTAAGTGTTATGACTCACGGTACACATAAAAATGTCAAATCGGTTCTCGCATGGGCCTACCTACAGCGTGCGCTATTATTTTCAGCGCCGTTATATGTACGGTCGGTGGTGGCGCTATAAATGATACGAATGGCCAAATAATTGTCGAATATCGTTCACATATTCTCTATAAATCTCGTAGGGGAAAGGCAGGCAAGATGGCATAGTAGGGCCAAATGGCATACCATATATACTGAAGGATCCACTGCGAGTGGAATCCTAGAACTCAGTGCAAATGTTCGAATTAGTTAACAACAGTGTACAGGGTATCCCATTTTGGGCACTTTTACGGGATATCTCCGTTATTTTTAACGTTAGCGGGATGCGGTTTTCGCGACAGTGTGCTACTTTTTTGTGAAACTAAAGATGGCGCAATCAGTTTTTGCATAGCTCTCTTAGTTTTGGCTATACAGGGCGGAAATGAAAAGTATCACTTTTTAATCACCTCCCGTATCTCAGTTGTGCTTAAATTTGGAGAAATAGTTGAAACGCATTCCTATAGATTTTTTTCCGTAGAATCCAGTGGCGTAGTCAGTTTTTCAATTAAACTTTCGGTTTTTGAGTTATTAGGCAAACATATGTTTTTTAAATTGGACGCCCTGTATATTATTTTTTATTCTTATTGAGCACAATCTCAACTTTCCAAAAACATATACTTTTATGCATTTATTTTCAAACCAAGCTCAGAATTCAAGATTTTGTAATTCAATTGTGAATAACTAAGTAGTAGGCTCTATGACTGTTTATTAAAAACAAAAAAAATGTCAAAGCTTTGTCGGTTGGTTTAAAAGTTTACAGTTCTCTCAGTTTTTATTATTTATTATATCATATTAATGATTCAGTGTTAAGTTTTTCTCATTACGGCTGCTTACGAAGATTACGAGAAATATGACATGCTTGTTTGTGATCTAGATATTATGTTAACATTATTTTCGATTTCTAACGAAATCTTGACATTTATTTTTTGTTTTTAATAAACAGTCATAGCCTACTACTTGGTTATTGACAATTTAATTACAAAATCTTGAATTCTGAGCTTGGTTTTGAAAATAAATGCATAAAATAATATGTTTTTGAAAAGCTGAGATTGTGCATGATAAGAATAAAAAATAATATACAGGGTGTCCAATTTAAAAAACATATGTTTGCCTAATAACTCAAAAACCGAAAGTTTAATTGAAAAACTGACTACGCCACTGGATTCTACGGAAAAAAATCTATAGGAATGCGTTTCAACCATTTCTCCAAGTTTAAGCACAACTGAGATACGGGAGGTGATTAAAAAGTGATACTTTTCATTTCCGCCCTGTAGAGCAAAAACTAAGAGAGCTATGCAAAAACTGATTGCGCCATCTTTAGTTTCACAAAAAAGTAGCACACTGTCGCGAAAACCGCATCCCGCTAACGTTAAAAATAACGGAGATATCCCGTAAAAGTGCCCAAAATGGGATACCCTGTACGAACGTTGTTTCAAGGGATCCGTTACGGTAGTTGATGACTTAGTCGTGAAAAATTGGTATGAGCGTGTACAACTTCGACGTAAGCTCTCTCTTCTCGTCTATATTACTGTAAGTACAGATTATTTCACTAACTTTTTCATATCCGAGTAGAATTGTACCTTTATTGTGATCCTTTTCATGTATTTACCTTGACAAAAAGATGTCACAAAAACGTTGATTTAATATTCGTTTTTTGACACGTGGTTAGGGCAAGTTGACATACATAGAGGCTGGGTAAAATGGCATGGTACTTTTTATTAACAATAAAATATTTTTTCAGATGGTCTTCAATTATCGAAGGAAAACCAACAGAGGAGAGTGGGATGAGAATAATATGTTAAAAGCTTTGGAAGCAGTAACAAAAAACAAATGGGATAGGCCCTTGCTAGTAAAACACTCAATGTACATTTTTTTATTCATAGGAATTATGAATATGATTTTTTTTTGTTTATATGAATATAAATGAATTTCTATTTCTTGTGTGATATGTTATTTATTGGAATTTTGTTTTTTTCACCTCAAAATGTTTCATATTATATGATATGCCATCTTGCCCGACACTGTGAGGCAAAATGGTTTTTCGGATGTTACAGATTATCGCGATTTTTTTTTGTCTATAATTTTTTTTATTCATATATTTTTTCAAAAATTGATAGCTAACTTGATTGACTAGAGATTCAACTAATGCTGTGCTCTATTTTTTTTTCCTCATAAGAGATATCGATTTTCAAAAGATTGTATGCCATCTTGCCTGCCTCTCCCCTAAACAAAATTGGATTTGGTTCTGTTCATATCGGCGCATTCCATATTGTTCCAGAGATTCTTTATTGGCCGGCTTTATGACCTGACCGCGAACTATTTTATTCGCCTGTCAAATCTTAATAACTCCCACAGATGGCGCAGGTGAAATTCCAGTAATTAAAAATGTTTTGACGGCCGATTTGATAAATCCAGTTTATCAGCTTTTACTGATAAGGGATTTACGTCAAGGTTGTACTTGACGTGTTTTTGGAAGCAGAGAGATTAAAATTGAAATTTTCCGAGTAGGTTAGAACTATTCAAAGCCTTCATATATCATATTCAATAATTATTTGAACTTATTTCTATTTATATGATCCATACGGATTCGGATACTAAAACATCCATAATAAATACAGTGGAACTTCCCTTTAACGAAATCGCCAAATCCGCAAAAAAATTCGTTATACCGAAATTTCGCTATACAGAAAATTTTTTTCTATGTCAAGTGTCTAAACAAGCGATATTTCCTTGCATTTTTTTTTATTGTGAATAAATATACATAATCAAAAAGGTGTGGAAGTGCATTTATTTTGTTATAGCTTATACCTAGGCATTTTATGTAGGTACGTATACAATACATATCTATTGATTTTTTGCCTGAGTGGTGCAATTAAAAAACCTTTTATTTCCAAAGAAAGACTTCGCATTTTCTCAAAGATTCAAAAATATTTTCCGGAACTGCTTCAATGGACAGGAAAGCAAGGTTTGAAGTACCTCTCCACGATTTGGTTTTTTGGCGGTTGCTCCTCTAAATCAACGCTGTCGGTATCATCACTGCTATCGTAGTGATCTCGAATACCGCATTTGACACTTCCTAAAACCCCTTTTTCAGTTGGAAATTACAATATTAACATCGACATTTACGAAATTCTTTAGAGTAACACTGTCATTATCAACATTTTCAGCTGATTCCAATTTTTCAGACATAATAGTTTAGTTTATGGTCGGTAAATATTACCTACGTTCGGCATAATTATGGAAAAAACCCACCCTCTTACCTTTCATTCGTTATACAAGGAAATTCGTTATGCAGACGTTCGCTATAGGGAAGTTCCTCTGTATATCAATTTTCGCATGCAAGGATTTGATTTTTCAGTGGCCTCTACATCTTATTCATTTAAAGTTTCCTCAGAAATATGAAAACGGTAATAGAGTTACATTATGTCATCCACACATTTATGAGACTAGCTTATATGTGTCTACTCAGAAAAACATTGTCTGCATCGCTGGCGTAACTGGTTCCTTCATGAATTATTATTCAAAATGACTCCATATTCTGAATTTTTGTGATTTTTTCGTCAATGGTGCATCAAATGTACAGAGTGATCTGAAGAAACTCATCCTAATTTGCGCTTGCATTTCCCTTTTTAAGGTCATATAAAAAAGTGTAACTTTGATCTGTATCTTCGTATTGGAATTTGGAGTACCCTGTATATATGGAAAAATTTTAAATTGTGCTTTGGATTACTCTTTTCTCACCACAGAAAAAAGATTTGCAAAATATCATCATTCACCCCCTCAAAATCAGCATCGCGTAAGTGGTGGGTCACCCGGTATATTATAAATCAGGTGTGCAGAGTGGGTCAGGTTGGTGATTCCTGAACTGGATATTTTTAACTCTTAGTTATAGAAAAACTGAAAGGCTAATTTAGTTGTCCTCTAGGAATTGCTTCATTTTTTGTTTCTTAGCTATTGTCACATTCCATTATCTCCGCTTCTGATTGTTTTAGCAACATCTAGGACACTTTTTGATAGCTACCCACTGGTTTACAAGAGTTTTTGTGGTTTTTGCTTTTTCGCTCCGCGTCGTGGACTGAGGACGTAAATTTGCAAACTGCAAGTACGCTTCGGTCAATGCGACAAAAAACATTTCTCTACTTCGTTCAAGGTTCATGCTATGGAAGAGGGTTGTTCGTATGGATCTGGAGTTTGCGTCTTCTGTATATTTATACCTGACAGAAGGTGCAATTTCGATTTAAGTTCCGAGAAATACCTAGTATCATTCAGAGCTATCCTGTGCTGATGAGTCCCAATAAGGACGAAATGACCATCCATAGGTGCTCTGTTTGACACCACTTCCTTTCATTTTGCCTTGAACAAAGACGAGATTAGCTCCGAAGTATGAGTTTAATATTGGTTGATTTCGATCGATTAATAATATACTCTGCTTTCATTATTTTTGTGTTGATTTAGATGTTTCGCGTTAAAACTCCGCTTATTTTCGATATTTAATTAAAAATTAATTGCTTCAAATTTCAAGAATATAATTGGAGACGTCTAATTCAAAACTATTTATCTTAATGCTCATTGAATACGTTCAAATGAATCATGGCATTATCATTTAAAACAGTTCTGTCATAAATTCTTAAAACTTGAATTTTTATTCCTACTTGAGTCTCCAAATTAATGAATTATCCGAGCTGGAGATCGGTGATTATACTTGGATTAATAGTAAAGAAAGAATTATCGAAACGTATAATCTTGAAATAAGATCTCAATTCAACATCGAAATGAAACACAATATAAAATCCATTTTTTTTCTGTCTAATTTCTGATTGAATCATTCGCATTCGAAAACGCCATGAAACAGCAACCACGTGCTTGACCCGAAACGAGCAAATCCAATTGTTTTTGCTCGATGTTCTGTGTCAAACAAAAAAACAGCTGAAAGGTAAAAACTAATATAATGCTACCTGGGGTGAAACGTAAATGAGAGAATGTCGTGCGAGCGGTGGTTTCAACAATTGAGGCTAAGCTGATTTTCAGCACCTGTTTTTTCACGTCGGAGAATGCTAATTGGCGTAACCAGAAGGGAGCAGAGTATACATAATTAACGAAATTTAATGAAAACGGTTATTTCCCATGCCCAATCACCATAACAATTTGTTCGGAGAGAAAACACAAACAATCAATCTGAACGGCTTTATTCCGTTTTCCGTATTTGGATGGTATTGACGAATGAGGCCGGACGAGATGGAATTGAATACGGCATTCGAACATTGATATCTCGTGAGCTTTGCAATTTTTCCACGAAAAAAACGAACCTTTTGATATGTGAAGGGTAGTTTTCCAATTTATTGTTCTCGATGGCCGAATGAATCCGAAACACGGCAGGAATGTCAATAGCTTGTTATATTCATATTATTCAGCGGTATATCTTCGTACAATGACAAATTCAACAACTCCATTCTGATGTATATGAAAACTGCTTCTGGAAATATGTGACCAAGGTCCATATTTTTGATTGTGTTTGTTCTTATTGTTTGTTTTTATCAACTTGTTAATTGTAAACTGCAAATGTTAGTATCCACAACAATTAATTGATTGATAACTGTATTTGTGGGATAAGGACAAACTCTCAAATGATCTCAGAGTAAAATATAAATAAAATACCTTCATACTATAAATAAGAGATTTAGATGCAAAATTCAAATATGACAGCATCAACCATAAATTCCGCGACAAATCACAATCAGCTGATTAAAAGACTCACAGGAAAACATAACCTGACAACAAAACAAACATATATAGTAAAACAATATCAAGGTTGTCAAAAATAAAACACAGAATTATCTTCATTTTCTTTCAATGAAATACCGTACATTATTTTTCCACCAAGCTCGCAGAACACTATAAATAAATGCACATATTTGGTCAAGACAGAATTTAAGTTTGCTCAAGTGTTCAGTATATTAGATCTAAAATGAACAGAGTCGTCAATGTTAATATGTATCATTTCTAAAATGTTTGTTTTCTTGAAATGTTGTTCATTGTCTAATATTTTTACATTTGAAAAATCGAACCTGTGATCGTCTTCGAAAAAGTGCGAACACAAGGCTTTCCTTTCTATATTTTTCACATTTCTGATATCATAAGTGGTAACGCGAACTATATTGTCCGCCACCAGAGGGAGCAGTGACTTAGAAGTGGAACCTAGCCTCTGCGCGAGGGACGAGTACGACCGATGCAGCGACGCAGCGGAAACAGAATACGAGCTTCAACATCAGACAAGATCGGACGTTACGCATATACGGCCATTATCGTACAAGTTTCTGTAGCGTCTGTTACAAGTGTAATGTCAGTTTTCTAATATACAGTCCACTTAAATCAAGTTTTCAATTAAACCAGTGCAAGTTATACCATAAAAATTGGTCCTTCTACCGGATTCTATAAGCCGACGATCCAGAAAATTGGAACTTCTACCGGATTCAATAAGCCGACGATCTACAAAGTCAAGTCACGACGCCATCAGTGGCGGCTTGTCCTATGAGGCAGGTGAGGCAGTGCCTCACCAAATAAATTACAGAAACCACAAATAATATCAAGCGAATTAATCCAATATTTTATTAATCAATTTCATCATCCCATTATGTTCTTCAGTCTCAATTTTTTGTACGATACTGCACTCGTCTTCCATAATATCCGAGCTCAATCTCAAGCCGGGTACAGCTACAGACGTCTGTAACATTACACGTTACTAACGTTACGATGAATGCACAAAAATCAGACCGTAACGTTACATGTTACAGGCGTTAAGGTTCGAATTTTGTACATTCATCTCACTTCCTCTT
The DNA here is from genome assembly GCA_013421045.1 of Propylea japonica. Lineage (NCBI taxonomy): Eukaryota > Metazoa > Arthropoda > Insecta > Coleoptera > Coccinellidae > Propylea > Propylea japonica. The sequence continues at coordinate 23,079,254 of CM024240.1, read as the reverse complement.
CAAGGCGTAAACGGTGAGGTGAGGCTTGCCTCGCGCGCTTCCTTGTCTAGCGCGTTATTCACATCGACGTGACGAGATCATAAACCTTCCCTTCGTAGTTTATCTATTGCGGCTTCGAAGGTGAATTTGAGGCTAGCCTCAGTAACAACTTTTAGAACATTTGAAGCGTTTTATCTCAGAAACGGTGCCTCGTAGGAAAAAAAGTATTGATACATTTTTTGAAGATAATTTTAACATCTACATTTTTGTCTGAATTACTTTTTTTATGAAACTCAGCGTTTTGCTGAAAATCGCGAAAAACTCATTTTTCGACCTTTGATTTCGAATAAATTTTTGTCCATCCACGGGAATGATTGGGAACTTTTATATATTATTTATTATTATGTTTTGAACAATTTTACCGATTTTCAGCTTGTTGGGATTTTATGTAACTTCACCCTAATTTTTTGGTCTGGATTGACCGGACTATCTACCTTTGATCCGTGATCGTTTCGTTTCGTTTCATCGGCAAACTGCACATATTCGGGTTAATCGTGAAGCGGAAGATAATGAAATTTCACTCTGGTTTGGGTTTATTGGGTTTGTGCAGTACTCGTGATATTGCAGAGTTTTCAATAAAACAGAAACAGTTTTTGAGTCATTCCTATGAGTATAAAATATGTACAATTGAAGAAGTTATACAACCTATTCCAAATCTTGTGTCTATTGGTGCGGTAGGAAAAACGAATCGGAGGTTTCAAAATGAGAGTACTACTGGCCTACTGGCAGTGTAACTCTAATCAAATTATTTTTTGGTAGTGTTAATAATACATATTCCGATAGAGTTTAGTGAAAAACTGGTTGAAGCGAGTTGAAAAACTTATCTCATGGCAATTACCACCCAATAAAACGCTACAGAATCATTGGAGCATTAATACCGAAAGACTTTTTCATAATAAGTATGCAGCTGACAAAAAAGAGTTTATAAGAATAATATTTTTTTGATGTGCCTCATCACTTTATTCTGTCACAAGCCGCCACTGGACGCCATTCCTGCAATCATCCAAGTCAAGTCACGACGCCATTCCTGCAGCCATCCAAGTCAAGTCACGACGCCCTTTCGAGAAAGTACAGAGTGAGTCCTTTCCAATCTAAACCTTTTTACGAATTTATTTCAATTAATTGCCTCACGTAAATTAATATTGCCTATTACGAATTATTTCCTTTCTATTCATTGCTTATTCATTTCGATTATTGCCTGTTAGGTACTTCTATTCTTATTCATTGTAAAAATGACGTCTATTAATGAATTACGTTTCAAGCGAGGTTTGAGCAAGGGAGCTCTAACAAGATTTCAAAATTTCATTGATAAAATTCAATTGGATAATCTCGATGTCAAAATAGTTGAACAGCTCAAGGCGAGGTTAAGCATGCTAGAAAACACATATTGCGAGTTTTCAAAATATCAAGACCTAATTGAATATCATTTACAAGTAGACGAAGCACAGGATGTTGAAGCTATTTCACGCGAACAAGATGAGCGCGAACTTTTCGAGAACAATTATTTTGATGTACTTTCATTTGTCAAATCCATAATAATACAATTTGAAGAAGACACCAATGAGAGTGTCAACAATGTCGGTAATACTAGAATTCCAAGCAATGATGAAAGTATATCATCAGCATATTCAGATAAACAATTGGCTAAATTGCCAGCACTTGTGTTACCCCAATTTTCAGGTTCAGTAGAAAATTGGCTGGAATTTCGAGATATCTTCAATTCTTTAATAGAAAATAACAGATCTTTGGACGACGTTCAAAAGTTTTATTATTTAAAGTCATGTCTAAAGGGCGAGGCATCCCATATCATTGAATCAATTGCAATTACTAAGGACAATTACAAGATTGCATTCAATTTGTTAAAGGAAAGATATGAAAATAAAAAACTGATTGTTGAAAGGTATATCAACATTTTATTACATGCTAGTCCGATTCAAAAAGAAAATTCCACCGAGTTAAGAAAACTGCACGATTCATTCATAAGCACATTACGTTCCTTAAAAGGTCTAGGTCAGCCCACGGAACATTGGGACACATTCATGGTGTATTTGCTTGTTTCAAAATTCGATAGTAGAACACGTAGAGACTGGGAAAACTTCAAAATTCAAGGTGAACTTCCCACGTTGAAAGAGATCAGTTCCTTCCTGAAAGAAAAATGTGATATATTAGAAAAATATTCCAAAGCTGATAAACATTTTGAAAATACGTATAAAAACGACACAAGTAAGATAAAAAGAGTTAATGCATTTGTAGCAAATGGTTTTGCTTGCTACCTGTGCAACGGCAGTCATTCTATCTTTAAATGCGATAAATTTCTAAAGCTTAATGTACACGAAAGAATGAACGAAATTCAAAAAATGAATCGTTGTGTCAATTGTTTTGGAAAACATTCTTTGAAAGAGTGCAAAAGATCTACCTGCAAAGTGTGTCATAGATTTCACAATACTCTGTTACACCGTTCGAATTCCGAAAGCTCTGATAAGGGTGAGATAGGAGCATCGGTTACAGCAAACGCTACGGTCTACAACGACAAAAACAACGTCGCATCTGGCGACTCGGTCATAGTTCCTAGGGCAGTTGAAACTACAGATCTCGCAAATTGTTTGAATATTTCGTCCAATGCTGCTACGGCCGGCGGCACAATGTCAATTCTGTCGACGGCGAAGGTTGAAATAAATAATAGACAGGGTATTCGTCGAACCGCGCGAATGTTACTCGACGCTGGCTCTCAGAGCAACTTTATCACCGAAAATCTTGCGAACAAGCTAGGTTTAAGGAAAATTCCGGTCAATTATTCCATAACTGGAATCGGAAAAAATTCTGTTTCACGTTCAAGCCATAAGGTGAATTTACGACTATATTCTAGAATAAATAATTACTCGACTGACATTTCTTGTTTGGTTTACCAAAAATAACTGATTCTATACCGAATTGTCATTTACAACCTAATTTATTCGAAATACCCCAGGAAGTAGTGTTGTCGGATGATAAGTTTTATGAAAGTGAAGAGATAGATATTTTATGTGGCGTGGGAATTTTCTATGATATCCTGATAATGGAACGAATGAAATTAAATAATGGTTTGGTTTTACAAAATACAAAATTTGGTTGGGTTATAGGAGGTGAATGGAAGTTACCTACCTGTAAACCAAATCGCGATACAAGTAGTTACCTATGTATTAATTCAAGGGTCGATGAAGACAGCGTACTTAATGACAATTTAAGAAAATTTTGGCAAATTGATGAATCTTTGGAACCGGCTATCAAAAATGAATTTTGCGAAAAACATTTCGTTGAAAGCTATTCTCGTCAAAGGGATGGCAGATTTAGGGTCAAAATTCCTTTTAAAGAGAACATTAAGAAATTGGTTAAATCAAAACAATTGGCTCTTAAAAGAATAGAGTTCAAAAACTGTTATTATTGGACAGACTCATTGGTCACTTATCATTGGATAAACGGTTCGACCGATAAATGGAAATCGTTTGTAGCTAACCGCGTAGCCACAATTCAACATTTGTCTAACCCGAAAGATTGGTATCATGTGAATACCAAAGAAAACCCTGCGGATATTATCTCCAGAGGCTCAACTGTGAATGAGCTTGTCAAGAGTGAACTTTGGTTTCAAGGCCCAGTTTGGTTGAGACAAAATCATTCACAATGGCCGATTAATAAAAATCTAGTTACCCTTGAAACATTGCCTGAAATGAAAACAAACGTACATGCAGTTAACATTCAGGAAAATGATATTGGTATTTTTGAAAAATTCTCAACTTACACAAGATTACTGAGAGTAACCGCGTATTGCTTGAGATTCAAACGTGTCTTAGCAGATCAAAAATCTATTCGAAGCGTTACTTTAACCTCAGTTGAATTAGAGTATGCTCTTTTTGCTCTCGTGCGATTGGCTCAACATTCTGCATTTCTTGAGGAATATGATGACTTGATCGCAAAGGGTAAAATTAAGAAATTCAGCACTATACTCAATTTGAATCCCTTCTTGGATTCATCGTATATTATTCGAGTGGGCGGTCGATTATCAAATACACCGCTTCCTTATGACAAAAAACATCCCATCTTATTACCAAAAAATCATGCCCTTAGTGTTCTAATAATGAAACATGAACATATAAGATTAAATCATTGTGGTGCTCAACAACTTCTCTATTCAGTGAGAGAGCGATTTTGGATACTGAATGGAAGAAATCTTGCGCGAAAAATAGTTCACACTTGCATCGTTTGTTTCAAAAACAAGCCTACAACTATTGAGTATATAGAAGGAAACTTACCAAGCGAACGAACAAGTCAGTCGTTTCCTTTTTGCAACACAGGTTGTGACTATGCTGGTCCATTTATTTTGAAGGATCGTAAAACCCGCAAACCATGCTTGACCAAGTCTTGGGTTTGTATTTTCATCTGCATGGTGACCAAGGCTATACATCTAGAACTGATCACAAGTTTGAGTTGTCATGCTTTTTTGGAGTGTTTCAAAAGATTTATAGCCAGGAGGGGTACACCATCAGTTATTTTTTCGGATAACGGTACACAGTTTGTAGGTGCTAATAATGAACTCAAGAAGTTCTTCGAAACAAATGATGATTTCTTAAAAGAACATTTCGAAAATAAGAAGATTGTTTGGAAATTTATCCCACCGCGCGCTCCCAACTTCGGAGGTTTATGGGAATCTAATATCAAAATTCTAAAATTTCATCTAAAAGAGTAATAGGTAATACTAACTTACATTTTGAAGATTTTTCCACAATTCTATGTCAAATTGAGGCTATTTTAAATTCGAGACCTCTGTATCCCATGCATCCTAATCCAGAGGATAACCTTCCCCTCACTCCTGCACACTTCTTGATAGGAAGAACTTTGACTTCCTTACCTGAAGGAGACTATACTTGCATCCCAGAGAATCGTCTCAAGTTGTATCAAAGTCGTCAACGAATGGTTCAATCATTCTGGAAAAGATGGAGCCTAGAGTATCTGGGAATCTGCAGACAAGATTGAAATGGAAGACCCATCATGCAAATCTATTGAAACCTGACAGTTTAGTCATCATCAAGGAGGACAACTTACCACCGCTTCTATGGAAGATGGCTCGAGTTGTAGAGTGTTTTCCGGGCACCGATGGTGTTATTCGAGTCGTGTCAGTGCGGTTAAGTGACGGCAGCGTGCTCAAACGACCTGTAAACAAATTATGTCCTTTACCAACTGAAGGTGAAGTTGCTGACAATTGAACTTGACAAATGAACTTACCTGCTAATGTTATGATTTGTTTCTTGTTCTTCCATATGCTTGTTTATCATGTTTGTTAGCTATAACTTGTTGAAATCACTAATTTCAAGGCCGGCGGTATATGGTAACGCGAACTATATTGTCCGCCACCAGAGGGAGCAGTGACTTAGAAGTGGAACCTAGCCTCTGCGCGAGGGACGAGTACGACCGATGCAGCGACGCAGCGGAAACAGAATACGAGCTTCAACATCAGACAAGATCGGACGTTACGCATATACGGCCATTATCGTACAAGTTTCTGTAGCGTCTGTTACAAGTGTAATGTCAGTTTTCTAATATACAGTCCACTTAAATCAAGTTTTCAATTAAACCAGTGCAAGTTATACCAATAAGCATGTTGTTTAATTCTATTTTGTAAATACTATCTCGTTTGTCCTGCATACATTTCATCACAATCCAACCATGGAATTCCATATATCACACTTGATATTATCTTTATTTATTGGATCTTTTATTTTACTATATAACGACCCAACTGTTTTCATGTTGTAAAACACCAGCTCACTATTTTCAGTTTTGGGGGTTCTTTTGATTTTTTGCGAAAGTTCTAGGACATACGGAAAATTTGAAGTAAGCCTCATTTGTTCTGGCTGTGTTCACAGTTTTGTCATTGTTTCGTTTACGTAGAAGTTCTGAAACATTTCTATCAACGAAAGATTGGGGCCATTTATTATCTCTTAATATGTTTTTTTATGTTCAGGTCATAATACACGGGGCTGCTCTGTGAAGTAAGTTGTTAATAGCACTGATCTCATAGCAGGTAGCATGGTTTGATGAATAATTAACTATACTATAATACCTGAGCTGCAGGGTTTAGTATACCATTCAGTTTTTGTTCTTCTGTACGGTGTAAGCAGGCGTCCAAAAAGGGAAAGGAACCTTATTAATTGTTTTTCTACAAATATACTTCTCAGAGTGAACGGCTTCATTTATTTTTACGGCATTCGAACATTCATATTGATCATTTTTTCCACGAAATAAACGAACCTTTTGATATGTGTAGGGTAGTTTTCCAATTTATTGTTCTCGATGGCCGAATGATTCCGAAACACGGCAGGAATGTCAATAGCTTGTTATGAATGTTTGATTTTGTGTGTTCTGAAAGTCTGTTTCTATCAATTGATTAATTGTTTTTAATCCGGCGACATGGTTTGATTTCAATAAGTACTAGGCACTCAAGCAGACGAAAGAATTTCAGTTTCACCCAACAGTTTTCCTCAAGAAACATCTGATACAATGAGAGAACGAGATTACATCCTATCGACTTCTCGACTACATTCTTGATTCTTAGGCATCTGAATGACATCAGATTCGGAAGTAAACTAATTCCAAGCGACTGCACAACAAAAGAGGCACCTATACGTCCCGGTTCTTAGTCAATCATCAATAGCATATAGACGAAATCAGGTCAACGCTCACACACAAGCCTGCTGTGGAAAATGCCCCAGTCCAAATAAATTCGACGTACACATAGCATCTAGAAAGGGTAACAATATTTATGATTGCACAGTTACCAAAAAGCTCAATATCTTGTATTGGCGATGCCAGTAAGCAGTAAAACCATAATAATTGATAACTATGTAGCATCTGTTTGTATGAATATAATGCAGCAACATAGTTTGATTTCGATAAGTACAAAGGCACTAGGCTTCAAAAAAACGAAAGAACTTCAGTTCCACCCAACAATTTTCCTCAAGAAACTTCTTATACAACGAGAGAATGAGATTACATCCTATCGACTTCTCGACTACATTCTTGATTCTCCGGCATCTGAATGACATCTGATTCGGAAGTAAATTCATTCCAAGCGACTGCACAACCAAAGAGCCACCTATACGTCCCGGTTCTTAGTCAATCATCAATAGCATATAGACGCAATCAGGTCAACGCTCACACAGAAACCTGCTGTAGAAAATGCCCCAGTCCAAATAAATTCGACGTACACATAGCATCTAGAAAGGGTAACAATATTTATGATTGCACAGATTCCGAAAAGCTCAATATCTTGTATTGGCGATAGCAGTAAGCAGTAAAACCATAATAATTGATAACTATGTAGGATCCGTTTGTATGAATGTAATGCACCAACATAGTTTGATTTCGTTAAGTACAAAGGCACTAGGCTCCAAAAAGACGGAAGAATTTCTGTTCCACCCAACAATTTTCCTCAAGAAATATCTGATACAATGAGAGAACGAGATTACATCCTATCGACTTCTCGACTACATTCTTGATTCTCCGGCATCTGAATGACATCTGATTCGGAAGTAAATTCATTCCAAGCGACTGAACAACAAAAGAGGCAAGTATACGTCCCGGTTCTTAGTCAATCATCAATAGCATATAGACGAAATCAGGTCAACGTTCACACACAAGCCTGCTGTGGAAAATGCTCGAGTTCGAATAAATTGGACATACACATAGCATCTAGAAATAGTGACATCATTTATGATTGCGCAGATACCAAAAAGCTCAATATCTTGTATTAGCGATGGCAGTAAGCAGTAAAACCATAATAATTGATAACTATGTAGGATCCGTTTGTATGAATATAATGCAGCAACATAGTTTGATTTCGATAAGTACAAAGGCACTAGGCTTCAAAAAGACGGAAGAATTTCAGTTCCACCCAACAATTTTCCTCAAGAAATATCTGATACAATGAGAGAACGAGATTACATCCTATCGACTTCTCGACTACATTCTTGATTCTCCGGCATCTGAATGACATCTGATTCGGAAGTAAATTCATTCCAAGCGACTGCACAACAAAAGAGGCACCTATACGTCCCGGTTCTTAGTCAATCATCAATAGCATATAGACGAAATCAGGTCAACGCTCACACACAAGCCTGCTGTGGAAAATGCTCGAGTTCGAATAAATTGGACATACACATAGCATCTAGAAATAGTGACATCATTTATGATTGCGCAGATACCAAAAAGCTCCATATCTTGTATTAGCGATGGCAGTAAGCAGTAAAACCATAATAATTGATAACTATGAGGAATCCGTTTGTATGAATATAATGCAGCAACATAGTTTGATTTCGATAAGTTCAAAGGCACTAGGCTTCAAAAAGACGGAAGAATTTCAGTTCCACCCAACAATTTTCCTCAAGAAATATCTGATACAATGAGAGAACGAGATTACATCCTATCGACTTCTTGACTACATTCTTGATTCTCCGGCATCTGAATGACATCTGATTCGGAAGTAAATTCATTCCAAGTGACTGCACAACAAAAGAGGCACCTATACGTCCCGGTTCTTAGTCAATCATCAATAGCATATAGACGAAATCAGGTCAACGCTCACACACAAGCCTGCTGTGGAAAATGCTCGAGTTCGAATAAATTGGACATACACATAGCATCTAGAAATAGTGACATCATTTATGATTGCGCAGATACCAAAAAGCTCCATATCTTGTATTAGCGATGGCAGTAAGCAGTAAAACCATAATAATTGATAACTATGTATGATCTGTTTGTATGAATATAATGCAGCAATATAGTTTGATTTCGATAAGTACAAAGGCACTAGGCTTCAAAAAGACGGAAGAATTTCAGTTCCACCCAACAATTTTCCTCAAGAAACATCTGATACAATGAGAGAACGAGATTACATCCTATCGACTTCTCGACTACATTCTTGATTCTCCGGCATCTGAATGACATCTGATTCGGAAGTAAATTCATTCCAAGCGACTGCACAACAAAAGAGGCACCTATACGTCCCGGTTCTTAGTCAATCATCAATAGCATATAGACGAAATCAGGTCAACGCTCACACACAAGCCTGCTGTGGAAAATGCTCGAGTTCGAATAAATTGGACATACACATAGCATCTAGAAATAGTGACATCATTTATGATTGCGCAGATACCAAAAAGCTCCATATCTTGTATTAGCGATGGCAGTAAGCAGTAAAACCATAATAATTGATAACTATGAGGAATCCGTTTGTATGAATATAATGCAGCAACATAGTTTGATTTCGATAAGTTCAAAGGCACTAGGCTTCAAAAAGACGGAAGAATTTCAGTTCCATCCAACAATTTTCCTCAAGAAATATCTGATACAATGAGAGAACGAGATTACATCCTATCGACTTCTCGACTACATTCTTGATTCTCCGGCATCTGAATGACATCTGATTCGGAAGTAAATTCATTCCAAGCGACTGCACAACAAAAGAGGCACCTATACGTCCCGGTTCTTAGTCAATCATCAATAGCATATAGACGAAATCAGGTCAACGCTCTCACACAATCCTGCTGTGGAAATTGCCCGAGTTCGAATAAATTGGACATACACATAGCATCTAGAAATGGTAACAATATTTATGATTGCACAGATACCAAAAAGCTCAATATCTTGTATTAGCGATGGCAGTAAGCAGTAAAACCATAATAATTGATAACTATGTAGGATCCGTTTGTATGAATATAATGCAGCAACATAGTTTGATTTCGATAAGTACAAAGGCACAAAAAGACGGAAGAATTTCAGTTCCACCCAACAATTTTCCTCAAGAAACATCTGATACAATGAGAGAACGAGATTACATCCTATCGACTTCTCGACTACATTCTTGATTCTCCGGCATCTGAATGACATCTGATTCGGAAGTAAATTCATTCCAAGCGACTGCACAACAAAAGAGGCACCTATACGTCCCGGTTCTTAGTCAATCATCAATAGCATATAGACGAAATCAGGTCAACGCTCACACACAAGCCTGCTGTGGAAAATGCCCGAATCCAAATAAATTCGACGTACACACAGCATCGAGAAAGCGTAATTTATTCGGGTCTGCTCAACGGAACAATCGCATAGGAAACGATGTTTGTGTCCGTCCTATTCCTTCTTGTTACCATAGAAAGCTGATTCGTATTCAATACTTCGGAAATAAATTTGACTCTACCGGAATATTCCAAATAAACACGCGGTGGAATTGGGAGAGTGCGGCAGATTTGGATAAGGGAAGAGGAACGTAGGATCTAGCCGTCGCCTAGGGCTCCTTCGTTTCGCTTGCGACTTCAAATTTTCTATGAATAATGCATTCAACCCATAGAAATGTGACCATCGATCACTGTCCTACTCTTATTCAAAGAAGATTCGGTTTACATGTCATAAATATTTGATCTTTGATGCAGTTGTTCTTTTGGTTATTGTTTTCGACCTCGATGGAAAGAGAAAATCCCATGAATTCGGAACTTCATGAAACAAATTCGGATATTCAACTGACGTGGTTTCAGGAGTTTAGAACTTTTAGTTTTATGATCTGATATCCCAGCTTTCACCAATTTATGGTTAAACGTTCACGGAAGAGCATGTTGGTTGGAACGTTAAGCAAATGGACATGTCGTAAAGAGGTTTTTATTTATGGTGATGATTTTTCGTGACAGATGGTAGTACTCATCAAAAAGATCATGTCAACCTATGAAGCTAGTACAATATATTCAGTGTCAAAAAAAATCACCTTGGTTATCAATTTTAGATTGTTGACGGGGTTAGATTCCACTGTGACTTCAAGGTCTATTGTACTACAGGGTTTTTCACTAAGTATAATTTGAGCCCCCCCTTTAACTTTGTTTCTAAGAGAGATACAGAAAAATGTTTTATACAAAAGTTTCACGGAATCGACTGAGGTTTTACAATATGAATTCACATAATGGAATATATACAGGGTGGCCTATATATTGATGGCAACTTCATTTTTACAAATCGAACACCCCGTATATTTTTTCATGTTTGGCTAGCTCTTTTTCGCCTGATTTCGAATATGTAACATATGTTGGTCCATCTCTTTTATTCTGAGAACTACAAAGTTTCAAATTTTAAGAACCACCTGGCAAGATATGTAATCATTTCACAAGTGGCAGAGTGCGTTTACTGAAAATGCTCATTTTTGGAGTTATGATAACGTCCATGGGAAGATTTACACGGTGACCAACATTGAATGCAACTTTATTTTTTCAGATGGGACACCCTGTCCTGTATATTCTTCCTTTTTTTGATAGGCTATTTCCTCCTGATCTCGAAATGCGTATGTAGATGTATCCCTACAATTCTCAGAGTTTCAAAGTTTTGAAATGATGACACCGAATAAAAAAATATGTGAAATACTTACGAAATTCTTCATATCCAAACAATCTACTCGAAAGTATTATTTTAAAATGAATACTTAACAATTACTTAACCAATGAAAAATGATAACCTTTGGTAAGAATAACATCAACTGAAGAAATTGCATTAATATGGTTCTGATTCAAGTCAGAAATTAAAGCTTCAAAACTTGTTTTCAATCTTTACAATATTATCATTATTCTTTGTGCGTTGACGGGATTAGTTCCGAATTACGGGTCTAATATTGGTTGATTTTTTGTCATCAATATTATTCTCCGCTTTTATTGATTATTATCATTATTGCTGAAGTGAATTTTTTCCTTCAGGAACGGCTATAAAAACATGTCCAACGGTGTTAAATCGGGACTATTTAGTGGCCATAAAATGGGTGCGCCATTACCAATCCAGAGATCAAATTGGCCACTTAGATATTCACGAACTTGCAAAACGCTATGCCAGATGGTTCTTGAAAAAAGAATAAGAAAGATAGAACAACATAGATATGTTACATATTCGAAATCAGGGGAAAAAGAGCTAACCAAACATGGAAAAATATACAGGGTGTTACATTTGAAAAAATGGAGTTGCCATCAATATGTTGGCCACCCTGTATATATTTCAGTTTGTGGAGTCATATCAAAAAACCTCAACTGATTTCATGAAACTTTTATATGAAACATTTTTTTGCATCTCCTTTAGTAATAAAGTGAAAGGGGGGTCAAATTATAGTGAAAACCCCGGTACCCCCCATCAAAGCTGTTTTCGCAACAATGAACTTCAGTCTTCAGTATCTGAAAACTTCAGTATCGAAATTTTGCAAGAGACTTTTTTTCTTCAGAATGGAATGGGAAATCATAAGAGAATTTTATTTTTCGAAAATTTATCCCACGATAACATTTTTTGAAGGAAAATCAAAATGGTTGTTATTTTCAATCTCTAAGGATAAAGGTATGGTCCCCAAAAAATTGTGTGAGTAACATCTACTTAGTGAATCATACTATGTATAGTTTAATGACTCAGTGTTTTCAAGAAGCCGTAAAAGAAATTCCAAAGGCTGTATCTTGAAGGGGAGATCGATTTCGAAAAAAATATATAAACTACCCCTGCTTATTTTCATCGAGGAATAATCTTCCTAAGTCCCTCGCATTTGTTTACAGACACCCTGTTCAGCTTATACCTCATACATAGCTTGTTTCATTTCATTTCAAAACCGACCTCCTCGATTGATCGACTAAGAACAGCTGAAGAGTGTAAAGAAAGTAGCGATGAACTGACATATAATAATGTGTACCGTTTGCAAAATATTTTTGTACCAAAATTACTTCAATGGCCTCATAGCTGACTCCCAACCGTTACAGGCATTGGATGTTACGTCATAATTTTCAAATCTAAATATTTCGAAAATAATACACATTATCGAGTTTTTTCAAGAGTACCTTTTTGGTGTAAAATTGAATGATGTTTAAGTTAACTTTAAATTTTGCTCAATAAATCTAATATTTAAAAAGTTATATTCAATACTAGTTGGTACGATCCGTGTAAATAGCGCCCTCTATCTTGAATACGGATGGGGCTACGAAACTTTTTTACCAAACAAACCCCAATTATTTTTCGGTTTTCTATCTACCCTAGACAGAGAATTACCTTTTTTTGAAACACCCTATAGACGTTACGATCTAATTTCTAACAAGAATTTTTAATTACTTATTACTTTGTTCTCCCTTGAATGAAACCGATATTCGTCATTACAAATTGAAGAGCTAAGGCGCTTACTGAATTTCCTGTTCAAGATTGAACCGTTGATTAATATTGAATACCAAGCAAATATTAGGATATATTGATCGGCCTATTTGAACACCGCAATCCGGTTTGAAGACCTGAGTAAATTCCTCCTAAACCCCTCTTACACTGAGATGGTGTGCAGAAATTATTCATAACATAAATACTTGGAATGAAGTACGCCAGAATCAGGAAATATGCGAGCAATTCATAAGTTATGCAGAAGGTATCAGTTGATTCAATTGATTCGCACCTATTGATTTTTTCGTAAAATAAAAGCTCAATTATGATGAAACATTTTTTTCTAAAAATTATTGGACTTAAATGAATGGGTAACATGTCTGTTGAGACTCGTGATCAAGGAATTTTTTCTGGAGAACTGCATATTATACAGGGTGTCTACTTTCAAAGTGGACAAATTTCGAGGTGTGATTATACAAGTGATTTGCAACAAAAAATGTCGTATAACACATAGTCGAAATGTTGACAGTTATTCTTCAATTTAAAATTTCTTGATTTCAAGAAATAATTCGTTTTTTTTCTCTAAAATGATCATTATTCAGTTTTCCTTGCAGTTTCATCAAATTTGACCACATATTCGGAAAGGGCAATAAATTCGCTACAAGATGAGAGAGTCTGTATGCAGGTGTGGTAAGGAGAAGAATATCACGATTCTGAAGTTAACAAAATTAGTCCTATTTTTTCTATGGTTTTTTCGATGAAAAATTAATTATTATGTACAAGTTTTCTTTTCAGTAAAAAGTACCTCATTTAGTGTACTTTCGAATGACAAATCAACTTTTATGCTAGCAGCTCATTCTCCGCATAATCGGTGCGATTCTGTTTGCGCATAGTCATATTGCTAAGATAAAGATATGACTATCATAGCAAGGTCCGCAATATTCTGTATTCTGATCGACCATTCTGTGGCAATATGATCTCTCAATTTAGTCATAACCTTGCTATCCGCATTGCTATCTTAGCAAGGTCGAAATAGTACTTGCTTACATGGATAACAATCTTGCCCACGACCAAAACAGTTGGAAATACGATAGAAAAACATTTATTTCATTTGAAATTTTCATAGGGTTTGAAAATAGGTAAGTATGTTGCAATGAAAATGGAACTGACGTACTACAGAACATTTAATTTTATATATCAGGGACTGTATAGAGAAGTTAATCAAAATAAATATTTTGAAATCGATAGGACAAATAAGCCGTTTCTGATTTGATTGAAAAGTTGAGAAAAGTTATGGATGAACCAACTTCACAGTTTTTTGCTTATGGCAGCTATAACACTACAGTTGGTGAGGACTTCAAACTAGGAATGAGCCTACTAGTTATGTGAAGAGTAATACATAAAATAAGGACCTCATCTCAACAAATTGATTGCCTTGATATGTAACATTTCTTTCAAGTAATGAGGATGTAAAGAAAGCATCAATAGAAAGGGTTTTCACAGTATAAATACTATAAATGTACAAGCTGTAAGTATAATTTTATATTTTTTCCTTATATTTGATTGAATCATTATTTTTCAGATATTTGATGTGAATTTAATAATAACAAATGCACAGTTCCATGGAGTTGCCCACGACTCGGCTTTGCCATGTTTCAATAATCTATCGGAACATGAGATCAAAGTAGGTGCAAGGGAGGGATAGATGCCCTTCATACTGTGCTAACAAAAAATCAACTAAATACAATGAGATTTTCTATGCTTAAAACAGCAACTTTATGTACGTAGCATGGATCGAATTAACAACAATTGTGCATTGTAATTGAATTGCAAAAGCATATATCATAAAGCACTATTCCACACATTCATGATGAATTAATTACATAATAATAGTCAACAAAAATGATCCGGAATCAAGTTTTAAATCAAAATAACAAATGAATCAAAAATCTGCTAAGAATAAGATATGGTTTTAGTTTAGACGTTAGGGGCACCTATACTTCAAAAAATCAGGGCAACTATCCTTTTCGATAGGGATAGATGCCCATGAATTTTTTTAATAAATCAAGAAAAAAACAAAAACTATTTGAACTCAGATGTACACTCAATGAAACACTGTATTGGCGTAATAAAAAAATTAATGAATTTATTACCACTTCAAAAGTTATACAACGGCAAATAGCTACCTCTAAAAGTTTGGCATGTTTGTGAAGTTCGCTGCTGAGAAGATCGCACACACTAGCGAAAAACGGCTTCACTTTTCAATAACCCTTGCAAAACGAAAGTCCAGGGTGACTGTATCAGCTACTTATAAAATTAATTTTTTGATACGTGTTTCGGAAGTTAGGTATTTTGAAAATGGGGCATCTATCCAACTGAGGCATCTATTCGGGTTTTACCCTACTTTAGAATACTGAATAAATATCAATTTGAAGAATACTATATTGAAGCTAAATCTATGAAGCATCTGACAGCAGTGAATAATAACTCATTATTCACTTGTGATTAATGGGTATCATTATGACCAAGCAACATAATGGGTGGGTTATACAAAAGTCGTGGGTAAACTATATTATATCACACATCGAAGTAAATGATCTGAAAAACATAATATATTCACGCAAAATTATATCCTAAACAAGCTCAAATCACCAATGCTATTGCAAATATGAACCTTCCATCTCCATCTGAGAAACAAACCTGACATAATTTCAAGAATATTTCTATTACTTATGAATTCATCTCACGGAAACAGTACGTGCTAGAAACAACGCAGGTGACATCTCATAAGGTTTTTCATGCCTTTTAATTACAGCCTCATCCGTTATTTATCTTATTTTCGCGACAGAGATCTCAAAAGGCACGGGGAGGGTCCCACTTATTACTGCAATCACAATCCAGGTCTCTTGTTTTCCTCTCGAAATAAATTACTTGATTATGTACGAGACGCCTCCAACTTATTCGGGTAATTAGAGCACCGATAGAATATTTCTCCGAGATTAATTATTTTACGAAATGAATACCTGGGCGTGAAACGGGACGTTGATGAAAGTCGTTCCGATGCTGCGACGCTGATAGCGCCCGTTATGACTCTGTCTTTCATCCGTAGATTGGAGAATGCCGAAACCGAGGTACAAATGTAGTAATTATCGCTATCATTTGACGTAATGAGGGAAATCAAATGTTGCTCAGTTGTGATTTGGAGCTTCGCAGTTGGAGAAGTTTGTGGTTGTTTGGTTTGGATCGAAATTAAAATAAGAAATGTTAGAGATAAAGTTTTGTGATGTACCCTGCTAGGGTAGGTTATAGCATATCATCTATGCAGTTGAGGGTTGGCAGATAAAACTCAGCTAGCATATAGAATGTGTTTATAACTTAGAACATTCTGAACTCACTACCGATAACCAATTGGATATACCTTTTAAAATCGACTATTGTATGATATAATTCAATTCTTTCTGTCTAGCCAAATAGCATTTGATTTTATACGTGTTTAATAAGTGTGTTCGATAATGGATATAATTATAAAGAACACATTACGTGTTATCTCAATATCAGTTCAATCTATCTGATACACGTTTTCGAGATGACGTGAGGTTATACAGATCTTGCATTATTATTATAGATTGGAGAATGCCGAAACTGAGGTCCAATTGTAGTAATTATCGCTATCATTTGATGTAATGAGGGAAATCAAATGTTGCTCAGTTGTGATTTGGAGCTTCGCAGTTGGAGAAGTTTGTGGTTGTTTGGTTTGGATCGAAATTAAAATAAGAAATGTTAGACATAAACTTTTGTGATGTACCCTGCTAGGGTAGGTTATAGCAAATCATCTATACAATTGAGGGTTGGCAGATAAAACTCAGCTAACATATAGAATGTGTTTATAACTTAGAACATTCTGAACTCACTACCGATAACCAATTGGATATACCTTTTAAAATCGGCTATTGTATGATATAATTCAATTATTTCTGTCTAGCCAAATAGCATTTGATTTTTATACGTGTTTAATAAGTGTGTTCGATAATGGATATAATTATAAAGAACACATTACGTGTTATCTCAATATCAGTTCAATCTATCTGATACACGTTTTCGAGATGACGTGAGGTTATACAGATCTTGCCTTATTATTATAGATTGGAGAATGCCGAAACCGAGGTACAAATGTAGTAATTATCGCTATCATTTGACGTAATGAGGGAAATCAAATGTTGCTCAGTTGTGATTTGGAGCTTCGCAGTTGGAGAAGTTTGTGGTTGTTTGGTTTGGATCGAAATTAAAATAAGAAATGTTAGACATAAAGTTTTGTGATGTACCCTGCTAGGGTAGGTTATAGCAAATCATCTATACAGTTGAGGGTTGGCAGATAAAACTCATCAGCTAGCATAATGTGTTTATAACTTAGAACATTCTGAACTCACTACCGATAACCAATTGGATATACCTTTTAAAATCGGCTGTTGTATGATATAATTCAATTCTTTCTGTCAAGCCAAATAGCATTTGATTTTTATACGTGTTTAATAAGTGTGTTCGATAATGGATATAAAGAACACATTACGTGTTATCTCAATATCAGTTCAATCTATCTGATACACGTTTTCGAGATGACGTGAGGTTATACAGATCTTGCCTTATTATTATAGATTGGAGAATGCCGAAACCGAGGTACAAATGTAGTAATTATCGCTATCATTTGATGTAATGAGGGAAATCAAATGTTGCTCAATTGTGATTGGAAGCTTCGCAGTTCGAGAAGTTTGTGGTTGTTTGGATCGAAATCGAAATAAGACATTTTTGACGTGGTGTTTGAAACTTTTGAACGCTGATTCATATGGAGGGTTTTCCAATAAGGGGTGGTATTTTGAATATCCCGCTATTTCTATTGATGGCACGTTTGAAGCTGTCATTTTTTGACATTTGAAAAATGAATACTACGCCATCATCAATAAACATTGAAATTGTTAAAATTCGCTTTTAAAATGGTGAAAATTTGGCAGAGACGGTTCGTAAAACTCGAACATTTTTGGGTCGCAGTGAAGCACCTTGTCGGACCGCATTAAAAAAATTGGTGGAAAAATTCCAGCTGTTGGGACAAGTTAGTGATGTGAAGAATAAAACCCGTGCACGTCGCTCAAGAACAGCCACGAATATTGCTGCCGAAAGTGTTGAAGAAAACCCAGGTTTGTCCATTCCTCGTCAATCTTTGGAATTAGGCATTCCAGAAACGTCATCATACCGTATTTCGCATAAAGATTTGGGTCTTAAGGCTTTTAAAGTTTAGTTAATACAAGAACGTGCCACACAAGAAACGAAACCATTGCTCTTTTGCGGGAAAAAATTCTGGACCGTGTTATCTCTCGAAAAGGTGATCACAATTGGTCACCGAGATCTTATGATTAAAGACCTCTTCCTTTGGGAAGAGGTGAAAGAGAAGGTCTACGCCAACAGCCCATCGTCGATTCAAGACCTCAAAGATGGAATTCGTGAGGCTATCGAAGACATAAGGCAGCCACTTTGCGATTTTCATTAAAAGGATATGGTCCTGTAAGCGTGGTCGTGGTGGTCATTTGCCTGATGGTATTTTCCACTATTAAGGGCATAGCTTCTTCTTCTTCTTGATAATGAAATAAACATTCCATCATTTATAGTGAAAAATGGCATTTCTCTTTGAATATCAAAATAACACCCTTTAAAACGCAAAACGATTATCCAATTTTGAATATCATGTGAGACTAGTCTTATTAACGTCAATGAAGTCCATAACTGCCGAAAGAACGACTGTGAAACTGGAATTTTTTAAAGGTACGCGTATGTTTGAGGTTTGAAAAGAAAGATTTAGTTCATGAATGAATCGAACGAAACCAATGACCCTGAAAATATTCAAATTCAAACTATCCTTGTCATTATATGAACAATCTGGCCTAAGTATCGGAATTGTTGTTGACGTTCTGGATAGGAAAAAAAGAAGTCTTATTTTTGAAGGGACAAATTTAACTTCATAGACGACAAAAACCTTGCCTATTCGACTAGTTTCGATGGCTTTTAAACCTTTGGACCCTTATATGTATACTTGGTAAAACGATAATCCAACTTTGAATCTCATGGGAGACTAGTCTCGTTCACGTCAATAAAAACCATAATTGGCGAAACTTGAATTTGCTCTCAAGATATTCAAATTCCAACTATTGTTGCCGTCATCAGAACAATCTGATTTGAGTTTCTGACTTGTATGGTGTTCTGGATAGAAAAGGCAAGAAGCCTCGTTGTTAGAGGGATATATTTGATTTGATTTGACACCATTCTCAAAAGCGAAGTGACTAGATGCAGCAGAATTAGCATAGGTACTAAAAACTGTGATTGGGTTGCTGCAAATTTATTCTGTAGTATCTTTCATTTTTTTCAATTCCGTCTTTCCTTGCAGTCGTCCTTTTACTAGAGTTTTGAGAATGGTGGGCTAAAGCAACTGAAACTATATTTTTTGAGATTTATTTTTTCACAAAATGAATACTTGGTCGTGAAGCGAGACGTTGATGAGAGTCGTTTCAATGCTGTGATGCAAATAGCGTCTGTCGTTACCGTTATGGCTTTGTCTTTCATCCGAAGATTTGAGGATGCCGAAACCGAGGTACAAATGCAGCAATTATCGCTATCATTTGATATAATGAGGGAAATCAAATGTTGCTCGGTTGTGATTTGGAGCTTTGCAGTTCGAGAAGTTTGTGGTTGTTCGGATCGAAATGAAAATTAATAAATTTTTGACGTTGAGTTATAAACTTTCGGACTCTCGTTCATATACATGGTGAAACGATAATCACATTTCGAATATCATGGAAGAATAGTTTCATTTATCCCTATGAAGGCCATAATTGCCGGAAGAACGACTTTGAAACTTTTAATTTATCAAGGTATGTTTGAGGTCTGAACAGAAAAATTAAATTGATGCATGAATAAAACGTAATAAATAGCTTCCATATCTGATGAGTCTCGTCCTCAACTGTTTAATTGAGGAAATATTTCTTGGCTTCAGGACTGTGGGGTGAATTATACACACTTTTTTAAATCGCCGACGTTTCGATCCTTTTTTGGATCTTCTTCCGGGCTGCAAGAATATTTATTTCTCAGTCTTGAAAGAGTTTACAAATATGTGTAAAATACAATTTAAACTTTACGATTCACGAACTCAATTAGGTATATGAGACACTATTACAAACAAGCTACATGGACACAGATTAGAAAGAGACTGACATTCAGGTGGAATTTGCAATTATAAATTTTTTGTTTGTTTTGTATTATTGTATTGTTTTATTAAATTTTTTTCCCTTTATAATTTTGTTTATATTTTGTATCATACAAACTCATTCCCCATTATTGATTACATAATTGCATTTCAATTCTTACCAATTTGGTCTGGTGTATTTGGACACGGTGGATGTTTAGTTTCATTTATTCGTCTTTGTTTACGTGTCTTGTTGGTGGTATGTTTCCGTGGCCAGTCACTATGATACTGATCGACGGAGTTCTCCGTCTCCTGTTATCAATTCTTGAATTCGTTTCTTTTTTCGTTAGTTCGTCATAATACCCTTTTCAATTAATTTCTCTTGACAGGCCGTTATAAATATTATTCAAACCTTGTATGTCTGATCTGACGTTTACTGTTTTATTAATGGATATATGTATCATTTCGCTAATGCATCTTTTTTGATAATTTTTTTCTATGTTAAGTATTTTTACTGCATCAAAATCGAAGTCGTGTTTTCGTTGAAATGGTGTATAGCAAGAGCAGTTTTCTCGTTTTTGTCCTTGTTATTTTCTCCGCAGTCGTATTTGTGTTGGTATATTCGGTTTTTCAAATATTGTTTTGTCATGCCAACATAAGATGAATTGCAACCTTTACTAATAAATAGCTCTCAAGATATGAACAAACTGGTCTAAGTTTCTAACTTATATGATGTCCTAGGGGAACCAGGGCCTACTTCGATGTCAATAATTCTTGGATGGTCTTTATATTCCAGTTTCATATCTGGTTCCCAAAAATTAACTTGAAGTTTCTGTGGTTTTTATGCCATAAATAAAATACTTGGTGGTCAACTAAGGAATTCCGAATTGAAAAAAAATAACACAAAAACTATCTGGTCATTTTTGATTTTTTCTACGAATAATGCTCAGCTCTTTGGGAATTCATTCCTTAAAAATTTCGCCAAATGTCCACCGTTTTTCTGCTGGCACTCTTCGAGTTGAACCCCCAAATTTAGAAGAACACGTCGCAAAGTTTCTGGCCGATGGCTTGAATTTCCTGACGGATATTTTCCTTCAACGCAATTAGAGCGCGGGGATTGTTAAGGTAGACTACACTTTTGAGGTATCCCAATAAGTAAAAAACGCAAGGTGTCAAGTCCGGGCTTCTGGGGAGCCATGGAAGGACTGCACGCCGAGAAATGAATTGTTCAGGAAAAAGCGCCTGAATAACCGATTTGAAGTGTGACAAGTGGCTCATCTTGCTGAAACCACGTGTCCCGATTGTATCATAGTCTTGAAGGGCCGGTTCAAAAAATTGTCCACATCATCCACTGTTACTGGTCAGTCGCGTCCGTCTTCGAAAAAGTACGGGCTAATAATGGCTCGTACGAGTATTACATACCATACTGTGGCCTTCACACTATGCAAGTGAGTTTCATGTTCTTCTTTGAGGTTTTGTAGGGACCAATACCTGCAATTTTGTTGCTTAACATAGCCTCTGAGATTAAAATTGGCTTCATCACAGAAAAAAAAATGTTGATATTTTATTAATAAGCACGCACACAGAACGAACGTTCCTCACCCGTCCAGCGAACCAGGGGTGCCAAGGGCGTAGCCAGGAATTAATTTCGGGGGGGTTTTGACATTTTGGCAATTGACTTTGTAGGTGCCGGGAATTGTGAGGGTCGCTTTCTGTAGCAAGTATTTGTATTTTTTAAGAATTCAATAATCCTTTTCCTACTTCGGAAACAATATTCAACATAATTATTCCTGGTTAGGTTAGGTAAACCTATTTTTTAAATATGCTTCAGAATTTAATTTTTATTCACTCAAACAAAAACTTAAAAAACAATATTTATTTCCCAAACAATACTTACAGGATGAATCAATATGAAATTAGTGTGGATATGTGCTTTCATTGAAACTAAATGAAGTTTTTTAATGTTTTACTCCAAAATAGTGCCAACAACATAAAAATGGGTATTAAAATGAAACAGTGAGAAAACACAAACAATATTTTTTATTGTGAATTCCTTCAGTTAAAGTCTATCCGTCTTTTTTCTAACGAATTGGTCAAACACTTCATTTTCATCAATTTCATCACACTATATGAATATTCATAAGCGCCAACCCATTCAATCTAGTTTCGCTAGAAGAATTGCGCAGGTAACTTTTAATTCTCCTCAAGGTGGAAAAACTTTTTTCTGGAGTAGCAGTACATACTGGAATCGTAGCTAAAATTTGTAGTAGGGTGTAGATGATCGGAAACATATTCTGATTGCACTCATCTAAGCATTCTAATGCCGATTTTGAAATGGAGTTCATTGACATTTTCCATATTTCAAATTCTGCTTTAATTATGATTTTATTTTTTTCTGGGAGTAGTGAAGAATACATCGATAATGCGTCTTCTAATTCATATTATCTGTTAAAATTCTCGGGTAGCAGACCAGATAAGGCTGATATTCATTTTCGGTGTTAAGAATTATTGGTTCGACGGATCCCTATGTGTGCGATGTTATGAAACTTTAATATCATCCATATTGCTGATATAAATTGATAATTTTAACTAGATTTTCGGAGATAAGTTGGTTTAAGTGCAAAATGAAAGATTATTTTTGCAACAAAAAATAACTCTGAAACATTTCGGGGGGGGGTTGGGGGTTCAAATCCCCCCCCCCTTGAGGGGTGCTATTCTTGACCGTTCGTAAATTTCAAGGTCGTGCGGAACTCCCGACTTTGCGAACGGAAGGGACGTTTTGGTATTCTTGACCGTTCGAAAACCGTGCGAACGTTCGCATTTTGCAACGGACAGTCTTGAGCGTCCGCAGTAGACGTGCGTACGGCGCAACCATCGAAATGAGTCATATTTAACGAGTTCTATGAATGTTGAATCCATAATTTTGACAACCAAATACGAAATGAAGTGCCTTTTTCGTGCCATAAATAAGATGGAGATTTGTGTAGTGACATATTTGTCATCATTGCGAACAGTGCTCAAGAATACCGTTTCTAGTGCGTATACGTAAATAGCCGTTCGCAAGTATGCGTATGCGCAAAGTTTCGAACGATGTCAAGAATAGCACCCCAGGGCGACTGAATTCCGATGAACCCCTTCTTCGTTTAAGACCAACCCGACTCTTCTGTTTCTGTTCACAGCAATTTTAGAGCGCTTTCAAATCGGAATTCCTTAGTTGACCACCCAGTATTACCTAAGAAAGGTCACTTACTGAAAAACATTATTGCGCAAATAATAATCTCGTGTCTTCCACCCGTACTACACTTACATCCATAACTAATATCGCTCATACAGTTAAAGTTTTATATCTTGCTCCATAGAAATTCTGCTCCTGTAAGAAGTTTTATTTCGCGTTTCATAGGTACCTCAGGTTCCTAGCAAATGTTACACACATAGTTTCATTACCGGATCCTACAAATTGAGAGTTGTTTTCCGAAGGCAAGAAAGTTGTAAACATCAACATTTCTATGTTTGTGCTCTGGCTATAAGTTGTCCAGCGTTTTCGACAAAGGCACTCCGAACTTTGTAATTTGATTTCGTGGTCTAATAGCGCTGTTATTCCTGAACAGAGACCGTTCGACGTATTCCTGTTAATGTTACGGAATAGGGAAAAGTTACTTCGAGATCACTTCCTTTCGAGAACCACTGTGAGCGATATAAGATAGCTAAATCTGTCATGTGGTCTGAAATTATAGGTTGAAGTGTTGTGGGTTTATTATATGAAATATATTGAGCTAACGATAACTTGGAAAGATATCTATATATTTTCAAAATTATTATGCAGAATAAGTAGGTACCTTCTCTAGAATTAATTATTTTGAATTTGTCCCCTGCATTTTCTAGATAACTCAATACAAGATAACAATTCAATGGTCTTGTTTTGATTTTTTTATCCAATATTCAGAGAACTTGCAGTTTAGAAGTTCTGAAGGATATTTTTAGAGTGCTATCCTATCTGTTTCTTTCTTCTCCAAAAACTTTCTCATAGGATTTTAGGCAAGTAAGTGGTGTTTGTACTCCTTTTCTGTCTAGTGTGTTAGCCTCTGCATTTCCTTTCATTCCTGAGTGACCAAGAACCCAGAATGAAAAGACCTCGTTGTTTTCGCCCACTTTATTGAGTTTTCTTCGCCCTTG
The DNA here is from genome assembly GCA_013421045.1 of Propylea japonica. Classification (NCBI taxonomy): domain Eukaryota; kingdom Metazoa; phylum Arthropoda; class Insecta; order Coleoptera; family Coccinellidae; genus Propylea; species Propylea japonica. Next base: position 23,054,647 of record CM024240.1, on the reverse strand, counting down.
CATACATATTAGCTCTGAGTCGATAACACAGAAGTTCAGTTATGTAATAGTAGCATTGTATTATACAATGATAGTAGCTAGTAGCATGACTATCAGAATGGATCACTATGTCACATCCTTGATAGTTTATTTTGAGTTATCTATCCAGGCATAGTTCGATTGCACGTTTTTTCTGAGTGGAAATCACTCGAATAGGAGACTAACAATCTCAGAGTGAGAAATAAACATAGAGGTGCCCCTATGCGTGAATAGTAGGTACCAACCAAGCATTAGAGTGAGATGGAAGCGTTTCACTGCCACACTGGGGTGAAGTAAACAATGAGTTAGATTCTCATTGCAATTGATCAATCCGTTGGTACTGTCGATTTGTAATTTGCCATCACCAATTTCTAACAATTGTTTCGAAAACTCATGGGCAGTTGCATCATTATTTAGTTGAAAACGCATATTAATATTCAGTGTCAATTTTTTTCACATATCTCCAAAGAACTGATGACTTCAAACAGGTATTTATTTCATCAGCAGGAGTTGATCGAGGAATGACAGGCAATGTTTGACGAAAGTCTCCTGACAGCAATATCAGAGCACCACCAAAAAGCTGTTGATTACCCTGTAAATTTTGCATTGTTCGATTAAATGCTTCTAGCAATTTTTTATTCCCAATTGTGCAATCATCCCATAAAATAATTGACGTTAATCGAAGAACTTTTGCCATAGCAGAATTTCTCGAAATATTGCAAGTTGGATTTTCAATCATCTGTACATTCAATGGCAATTTCAATGCAGAGTGTGCGGTCCGACCACCTTCTTATAATGTAGCAGCAATTTCTGATGATGCAAGTGCCAATGCAATTTTCTGTTTCGATCGAGTAGTCGCTAAAATATATGATACAACGAAAGTTTTGCATGTACCACCAGGTGCATCCAAGAAATATAATCCACCTGCATTATTGAAAAGGGCTTGAATGATTATGTCATATACATGATTTTGTTGAATATTCACTTTTGTTATATTCAATTGTACAAATAAACGTAAATCATTAGAATTGAACACCTGCTCACGTTGCAATTCACGATCAAAAAAATCATGTATCTCACTATTTGGTGCGGTCATACCCAATTGTTCTAATGCTTTATTTCCAATGGTAAGACACATATCTTCAATTATTATCAAAGCTTCGTTGTACATTTCCAAGGTTATCAACAAATCAGGATTTCTTGCATGATGAAGCATACGATTTAAAATATCTTCTGCCTTATGCCATATAATGCTTATATTTGCTTTTGTTCCATAATTCGAGTGTATTTGATGGCGAACATGTTGATAATATAATTCTTTGCCATCTGTGCTAGAATTTTTATTGAAACATAGACGTTATGGCCATAAGACAGAGCTCATTCCACCTGATTCGAAATAAATATTGATTCTTCGACATTCCTCAGTCTTTAGACAAATAGTTCTAAATCCTGAAAATAAATTTGTAATCAAAGACGAAAGTGTCACGAAGCGGAAAATCCAATATCCTAATATAAATATTTTTCCCGGGAACAGTTCGAAGTTCACAACAAGAAAAAAACCTTTCCCAATAACAAGAACGGCGTTCCTCCAAAGCGAAAGAATTAATTGAGATGAATGTGGCCATACGGCGGAGAAGAAAAGTAATTAAAAGAGAAAAAGAATATTAGAGGCTCCTCGAGTAAAAAAAATGTATTCACTGAACCCATAAAATTCATTTTTAAGGATAGAATACACGGAACATAATATAATTAATTGTGTTTAGTTTCTTCACAAGAAATGAAATTTTTTGTGTGGGTTGATTTTGAACAGACGATTAATTGAAGGATCTAAAGCATGAAACCTTCTCTTAATTTTCAGTACACTTTTGATAATACTGTATGTTTTATCATTTGGATTATAAGGATTTCTGTACTTGACGCGAATCACTTCCAGAAATATACCGCTACACATGAGTTAAGGATATCGACTTAAATTGCAAAAAAATGAAAAGTCATGTTTCTCTCCTTTTTTCGAATAACCTACTTCCGCCCAATAAAAGTAATCAACAACATGGGAACATGACATGACACCACTTTTCGCATTTATAAACAAAAAAAATGAGATCAATATTTTCAAAGGTAAATTTGAGTGATCGTTTTCCAATAAGCGTGCAAAAGATTCCTACTTGGCGGGAAGTCCAATTTTTTATGCTCGTTTCATAGATTTGAATAAGATTATTAATCTTCCTATAATTGGAAATGAAATAAGAATCATTTCGAAAAAATAAAGCTTAGAGAAGTATCATTTGAAACTACCTCTTCACATGTTCAACTTACTCTTATAGGCAGATTCCATGTCTAGTACAGTATCTTTGTGCTTAAAAGAACCCCTAACGGAAAAGTTTTGGGGTAGTTTTTCCATTTTTTATGTTTTTTGGGCTGCTGAATTCAAATCTGAGGTTTGCTGACAGAATTTCGTAACGGAACAGAAAAATACAAAAACTATGAAAAGTCTCATTCTTGGTCAGTTTTTTGCTTATTACTCGGAAACGTGGATCCTTCTTTGTTTTTGAAATAGAATCAGAAGAGATTATTCGAGTAGTCAAACAGTTGAAAAATTCTTTATCATCAGGTCATGATCAAATTCCTAATTTTATCATAAAAAGGTTATTCACTTGATTGTTGAGCCATTAGGGTATATCATTAATAAGGCCTTTATCACTGGTATATTTCCAAGTGCACTTAAGGTTTCAGTTGTTTCACCTATATATAAATCTGGTACTGAGGATGATCTTGGCAACTACCGACCGATTAATCTATTAACAACTTTTTCTAAGATATTTGAAAAGATTTTGGCCAATCGTCTTGTTAAGTTTTTCAGAAAACACGAAATTTTCTGCCCAGCCCAACATGGATACATGAATAAGAAAAATACAACAACTGCAGTTTTCGAACTAACTCAAAAAGTTATAGAAGCTTTAGAGAGAGGCAAAATTCCGATTGGTTTATTTCTGGATTTGTCTGAGGCGTTTGATTGCGTTGATCAACACTTTTAAAGAAACTTGAAGCTTATGGAATTCGAGACAATCAACTTAAGTTGATGAAATCATATCTAAAAGGCCGAAAACAGAAAGTGCGTATTAATGTTGATAACAATATTTTTATATCTGAAGAAAAAGAGATCACTCGTGGTGTGCCACAGGGCTGCATTTTAGGTCCACTCCTTTTCATTCTCTACATCAATGATCTGCCATTCAATATTAGTCAGTTGCTTAATATGATTTTGTATGTTGATGATACCAATATACTGAAATTACTAAATGATCTACTAAAATTAGTTGAAGAATTGAATAAAGCACTTGTCGATGTGAAGGACTGGTGCTCCATGAATGGCTTGAAATTAAATGCTGGAAAAACAGAATGTGTAATTTTTCATAATTCTAGATCAAAAACTCAGATACCAAGTAGTGTAGTTTTGGATAACACTTATGTAGAAATTACTGGTTCTACTAAATTTTTGGGTATTCATGTTGACAGCGAATTGAAGTGGAAAAATCATGTAGATCAGTGAACAAGAAATTAAATTCGTCCTTGTATGCCATAAATGTTTTGAAAGAGTCTGTAGATATTCCTACATTGGGGGCTGCTTATATCTCATGTTTCCAATCTAACCTGTCTTATGGTATTGTGTGCTGGGGCAATAGTTCATTTATATCTAGCCTATTTGTTAAACAAAAACTAATGATAAGATCTATATTTGGTATGAAATACAGGCAAACATGCAGGGGTGTTTTCCGTGCTCACAGAATACATACCTTGACTGGACTTTACATTTATAATTGCATAAAGTTTCTTCTGCAGCACAAAGAATTATTCGAGAAGTTCAAAAATAATAATTTAAAAAAAGGCAAATCGATCAATATCTCTATCCAGTACACTCTTTAACTGTGACCCACAATAATGCTATGTATATGTGTATTAAATTGTATAATATTCTACCAAAGCAATTTCGTAATGTAAATAGTGAAATTTTGTTTATTAGAAAATTGGATGAATTTATAATGAAATGTGAACCATATAATATAGAAGAATTTTTGGATTTCTGTAAGAGGGAAAGGAATGTAATCCTTTAACTTTTGTGCTTTTTTGTTGACATTTATTCTTGTACATTCAAATATCCTATGAATTGAATAAAGGTTATTATTATTATTATTACTATCAACTTTTCGTGAAAAACATTTCCATACAAAATAAAAGTACATAAAATTTCCTACAAATTGTACTACCACAGCTTGTATTGCGACAACCCGTTCTGTCTCAAATTGAAGTTAAAAATGAGGTATTTTCTATGACTCAATAAATGGAAAAAAAATTTATTCTATGGTTCGGATGATGCGATCCTCTTGAAATTTTGCATGGACATTCAGTATATCAATCTCGATTCACAAAAAAATTTCATCCTAATCGCATATCTTTTTATGTGAATATAAAGATTCTTCTTTTCAATAATCCAATCAAATTTTCAATGGTTCTGTTCATACCATGGTCAAACAATTTTGCATGAAGCTTATTATGAACATCTTGCATATGACCGTAATATTTCATTTCGATGAGTTTCTTTTAGTTTGAGATATTGAGGACCAAAATTTTGAATTTCCATATTTTGTTTCATAAAACATAAACATTCAAAATTTTTGTTCCTCAATATCTCAGACAAAACGAAACCAATCGAAATGCTTATGCAAAATTGTGTGACCATAGTGTGAATAAAACCAGAGAAAATTCAATTGGAATATAGAAAAGAAGAATCTTTATATTTCTATAACAAGATATCCGACTCCAGTGAAATTTTTTTTGTGAATCGAGACTGGTTCACTGAATGTTCATTCAAAATTTCAAGGGGATCGCATCATCGGAACCATAGGATTAAATTATTTTTCATTATTGAGTCATAGAAAATACCTCATTTCCAACTTTAATTTGAGCCAGAACGGGTTGTCGCAGAACAAGCTGTAGTGGTACAATTGGTAAAAAATTTGATGGACTTTCATTTTGTATGGAGAGGTATTTCACGAAAAGTTAATAGTCTCCAAGTAATAAGCAGAAAACTTACCAAGAATGAGATTTTCATTCTTTTTTCGTATTTTTTCCATGTTCCGTCAAGAAATTTTGTTAGCAAACTTCAAATTCAGATTCAGCACCTCAAAAATATAAAAAATGAAAGAAATCAAAACTACCCCAAAAATTTCCTGCTAAAAGCACAATTCGACTGGATTAGAAGTCACGAGAATGTAACTGTATATTTTAGTACCTCATTATTATTTTCTTTTGCAGAAGAGACTGAGAATGTCCAAAAGTTAATTGAAATCAAAACTGTTGAATTGCAACAGACAATTCAGAATTTTTTTGTTCGGGATTAGATTAATGCTAGTCTAAATGCACAGTTGGAAACCGGATTCATTTGTTTGATCCTCCTTCGGTTCAACGGACTTGAAGTCAAAGCAAACTCTGCTCTCAAAGTCTGTCAACTGAGCTAATTTGACTACAATTGTGTGATTTTGGTCGAGAAATATGACTCACAGTACAACTTTCATCAGGTATGTAAACGAAACGCTAGAAATCAAATGGTTCGTATCTATTTGAAACTAGAACACTTCGTTGTTAAACATCGTATTCTATTTATTTAGGAAAGTTTGTTAATGACCCTTTCCGTAGATGAGATTTCATATGAATAGGGGAAACAGTTGTTCTTCGGGGTCGTAATCCTTCCCGACCGAAATTAATTTAATGTAAACCTAGAGTATGCTCAAGGTGGTTATGTATCTGATTGTCGTACAGCTGCTGAATTTGGGAACGATCTCAGCTCATACTAGATTTTTTTTGTTCCTTCGATTGATGTTCAACGACAATAATGTTTTGAAGATAGTTATAATTTGAAAGTACAGGGTGATTCACTTATCTTGGTAACTTAATTTTCTCGAAAAGGGATGACTATTTTTTATTCTGTTGACTGTATTTGGTACAAGTCAATGTTGACTTGAGATGTGCATAAAGATCATAGACTAACTAAACGGAGAATAGATGAGACACTAGTACAACAAGCTTCAACGCCATCTGTTTTCATACAACATTACTAATTCGTGAAAAAAGCTCAATTGAAAAAGGAATCTGTATCGTAAAGTTGCCTCAAAAAGAATTTTGTAGTGCACCTTTTGAATAGGTAGGTACACCCATTTACAACAGGCAAAAAGTTTTTTGAAATTCAATTTCCAAAAGGAAATCAGAAATGGATTCGTGCAAGTTATCGATGAGTGAGGAAATTTATTTTCATGAAAATAATACCTGCAACGAACTTTCATCTGATTTTCTTCTGGAATCGAGAAATGAGGATCAATAATCAAATTCTGGATAGAATAAAAATTTATTAACTGAAATAGGTGTCACCAATTCTAAATACAGATTTATTTCATAAATATATAATCAATAAACTAATAATTGCATTGAAAACATTTTCAAAAACTAACAATAATGAATTCAATAATACAAAATTTGAGTATTTACCTACTAACTTATTCAATACATGAAAAACTTATTTGAAAACTACGAGTATCTTAATTCTTATAGGTAACAGAATATACATATAAATTTTATAATTACCTTCTTGCATCTCGATTTTCATATCCAATAACACAGCACGTCTTCACTCTTGAAGGCATATCGAAATTTATTATATTTCAAAAAGAACGTGTCGAACCACTCCTTGTGTCAGTTGACAATTCAAAGTTTTTGATAATAATGATTTTACATACTTACTATTTTCTCGATAGGATTTCCATGAATGCGACGACATCTAGCTATCAAATTGAAAATAATTTTTTCGTGTATAAGTCTCCTCCTCCGACAGATGGCGCGGAATATACGAGTGGCTCATCTAATTTTTTAGTTTGTCTATGATTAAGATCTGAGAAAAGAATTGAGACGTCAGGCGTTGCGCCGTTATCATTTTTTTTCTCCAAGAACATACCTTTTCTATTTGGTCATTCGAAAGATAATTTAACCCTTTATACGGCAAAAGGGTGGGGCTTGGAACAATGGGACAATGATGTCCCACCAATTAAATTACCTGAAATATCTGAACATAATCGAATGAAAAACGGAGGGATGATAATTATAACTGATAAGTAAGAAAAATTGCTCATGAAATTTTTATTGGAAAAGAAACAAGAAATGAACGATTTCATGAAAACAACGAAATTGAAATTCTTCTTTCATTTTATTCAGCAAAATGTTTGAAGGAAAAATGTTCAAAGTAGCTTATTCAACAAGCATTGTTGTATGAATATAATGGCTTTTGGAAAAACTGGTGAAAAATAAAAAGTGAGTAGGCGATTTTGGGCAGATTTTTTGGAGTTTTTTAGAAAATCTTCCTAGCTGAAATTTTTTTCGCCAAACAAATTATTGATAATACTAGGCCGACATGTGAACAAAGTGAAATAACATTATTTATTCTACTGAATGCTTCCAACCAACAGTAAAAAAATCATGAAATTCGTATGAAAATTCATTGTACCGGTCACAATAATTTCTTCACAAAAATTAATTCCATATATTGCAATTATTCAGAAGAGACACAGCACAGAAAGATTCACAGTGTAGAATTCACGTAAATCGAAAACAAAATTGTCGATACAAGAAAAGTGGTTGAAGAGAGGGTTCTCTATGGGCATTCAGACAAATATGTCCCACCTGGGCAGTTTTAACGGCACCTATCGAGCGACAATCGAATCGAATCAAAATAAGTAGTAAGGATTGACTGTAGAACGTCCTACACATCCGTTAACAGAATAGGCATCAACATATCACTCATTGTTGAGGGATTTATAAAGGTCGAATTCTAAATGTTTCTTCTGAATACCATTTTTTTCTATTTTTTACCGTCAGCGACCTGCAGCGTATTGTATGTTGTATGTTGATTCTATTCCATTTATTTTTTCTGTATTGTGACAGTATGCCTCATTTAGAGACATAGATATGATTGTATTTTTTAAAATCGAAGAGATTTCAAAAAGAATTTTTTCTCAATTTTTATATCAATTGAATATTATCTACTATATAAAAATAAGTCGGGTTTTCCTCCCTGACGCTATAACTGCAGAACGCACGAACCGATTTCAACGGTTTGCATTCGTTGGAAAGGTCTCGGGCTCCGCGAGGTTTGTAGCAAAGAAAATTCAGGAAAAATTTCAAGATATCGAGAAGAATGTGGTAAGAAGAAATTGATAAATTTCTGACATTTCTGGAAATTTCATTATTTATGACATCGAATTCAATGACAATTGTCAAGTCCCTTACGAGAGGAAAGTGCTTCCAAAAATGTCCTCATTTCAAAAGAAAAAGGCCAGATCCTAATGAAACAATGTATGAATATCGCATTTTAATCGTTTTATAACGGTTATTACTGAACATATTGGTTTCAGAAACTATGAAATTATAAGGAAGTACGTGACGATTTTCAATTCAGTTTAGAGGTAAAAAAGCTCTAGGAAATTTGCAATTTTGAGAAAGAAAACGAACAGATCCGAATCAAACAAGGTACGAATATCGTTTTTGAGTAGTTCTATAACGTTTATGAATGAAGATATTCTGAAATAACCAGGAAGAACAGAATATTTTTGACATAGGTACGTCTGATGTAAACATTTGTTCGTTTCGAGTGGAAAACATTATTTGAATAGGTAAGTCCATATGAAATCATCAACTTCAACGTTCATTCAACGAATTCCTAACATTTCAGCCATCAAAAGCATCATTTCAGGTCGCAGTGATATTTGAGGCTTCTACTAAACCGAATTTCTCTTTTCACTGACAAATAACGTAATGAGAACAAAATTCGGGGATTATTCGTATTTTAGAAAAAAATACGCCAGGAAATGATACTAAACTGTATGTAGTATGATAATTATCGATATTTCAATATATTTTTTCGATTTCCTGATATGTTTACATGTCTTTTGATTCATAATAAAACCCGTTGAAGTCTGAGAATAACAGTCGTCACGTGTAACCAGGCAAGTGGTGTAACGACTAACGTCTAGGTGTGTGGACCCGGTACTCTACCGGGTTCGAATTCCCTTTCGTGGCATGTTCTGCTTATTCTGGATAAGAAAATTGTTTCCAGATTCAAAGAAAGCTGATGAAAATAATTCAACATTTTCATGTGCATGTTTTATATAGATACGTTTTAGATATATACAGGGTGTTTCTATAAATCTATCAATTATTTCACATTTCTACGTTATAACAGAAAGCTTTCAATGAAATTGAAGGGGCTTTTAAATTTCGAGTGAATTGTTATAGGAGGTGGGATTTTAAATATAGATACGTTACTTAGGATTCATACGGGGTGCTCCTATAAACATGTCGAATGTTTTGAATTTCTGCATTATTACAGGGACATTTCAACAGAAACGAAGAAGTTTTTGAATTTCAAATGATTTACTATCGATGGTGGTTGGATTTATACAGGATCTTTCAATAAAAATGATTTACTTAAAACGGTAGATCTACTGGCCTGACTAGAAAATCATTGTTTGTCACATGCACAGTTATACGTTGCGTGTTCACGAGTTGGGAATTCATCCGCTTTGTTTGTGTTAACGTCAAACCATAAAATGGAAATATGGTTAACCAAAGAGCACTTCAAAAAAAACGTAAAACGCTTCAATTCAGTATTTACTTTGGATTCACTTTCATTTACTTAGAGAAGTTCAACTAAATAACACAAATATGAAAAAAAAAATTTTTTTCTTCATCTTTTCTCCTTTTTTCTTTCTTTCATCTTTTAATCACCAAACGAAATTTTACATAACACGAAGCCATGTGGTGGCAAAACGGAGTGCGCCTGGTTTGCTAGTATCTTATAATAATAAACATTTTTTCAATAACGAACGAAACATGTCCAATCATATGTAATATATTTCGGCCATTATGATCCATACATGGATTATATCTTTTCTTTATTTCATTTTACCCGAGTTAGTTTGGTCAAAATATTAGGGTTCACTTGGACAAAGTAACTTATAATGAACTGAGGAAAAGATATAATTTATGTATGAATGGCCTCTATATAGAACATATGATTTAACATGTTGCATTTTTTAATAAGAAAATTTTTATTATTAAAGTATAAAATTTGAAAATATAATGATTGAGAAACAGTTTGCTACAAAGTCTATTTGATGTTAAGAAACACAACCACATCTATGTCTCTAAACCAAGGTATACTGTCACAATACAGAAAAAACTTAATGGAAAAAAATTAACATAAAACAGGTCGCTGACAGTAAAAAATGGTTTTCGGAAAAACATTCAGAATTAAATTATTTTATTTTCAAACGTACAATTATAACGTCATTTTTCGACTGACAGGATCATCGAAAATTTCTATTTCTCCGCCAAGGAGGAAAAGTGTTGCTAAGTAACACTTTTCCGTCCGGCGGCAGGAAAAGTGTTACTATGCAAAAGATTAATAAGAATCGGTAATAACCATGATCTAACTTTTTAAACAGATCAATAAATGCAAATTTCAAGTACCTACTGTTATTCATATCGGTAACATTCAAGTTCCTTCAATCACTGACAGGACATGTCAATAACAATCATCACTTCAAAACTATTTAAACAGTTATGAAAATCGTGGAAGGATCTATATAAAGCACCAATACATACTGACTTTATAATAAAATTCAATTGTAACAATAAATACATTATTTATTTTCATCAAATTCCTCTGTGATAGGTCTTCAGTTATCCACAAATGAACTTCGTTCTTTCTCGTAATTTCAATATTCCTTAAACGAATATTTTAATCAATAAACGTAATAGAACTATTCAAAAAGGATATTCGTACCTTGTTTCATTCGTATCTATTTATTTTCCTTCAAAAATGAGTATTTTCCCGATAGACTTCCTCCTCTTAAACACACATATGACAGTTGTCAGAATTTTCCGATGTCATAAATAAATCAATTTGAGAAGTGTCAAAAAATCAAAATTATAACGATCGTAAATGGATAGAATCATGTGCGTATAGGTAAATCAATCCGAAGATGGGTATTCAGATTTTCATGAATTTCAAAACGTTTGAAAATAAAATAACATATTTCATTCGGATGAGAAGTGACTTTTCATGGCTCGTTTCAATTGCCAGCCTCACTGCGTTCGGCTGTCAAACTCAAGCTCGCCATGAAAAGTGACACTTCTCCTCCTTATAAAATAATATACTATTTCGAATGACGCAATAAAAAAGGAAATCTTTTGATATCGCCACAACGCCTGGCGTCCCTGTATTTTTTAGCATTTTTCACAAACCGATCATCTTACATCATATAGAACTGCTACAATGCAAGTCTAATAGCATTTTAATCAATGTTTGGTTTATGGGTAACCTTACACTACTTGCTATCTTGACAATAAACTGGCGATGTAGTAAGCAAGCTCATTTTCACTCCTGCGGCGAGTGACTTCGAAAACTAATCAATTCGCGAAATGAAATTCTGTAACCCGATATTGAATTATTAATACCTACTACTTGTAGCTGAGAGTTGTGCGAGTTTTCTTGAGTTTCAATCAATTTTCGTTACATAATTATTTTAATCCCTGAAGTTTGATTGTTGAAATTGTTAGTCAGTGATTTAAAAACTTTTAATGAATATTGATTATTTATAAAAAACATTCTTGAAAAGATGAATTTTTTTTATGATTTTGAAATCAGCAGCAGGAAAGGTTTTTTTTGTTTGATGAATTTTTCAGAATTCATTAAGTGTTGAACAATCAACCAAGATACGAAAAAAATTGATATAAAAATTGAAAATATTAAATTTTGGGTTCGAGTTGCCAAACTAAGCTGATTGTCCAAGATATTATATATTATTAACTTTAATATGGATTATCAGCTTAGTTTGATTATCCAAATTTTATTCAATTCTTCATGATCAGAAATAAGATGATGCATAAAACCTGTAAATTAAGACGAATCTTCCGAAGAGGTCTTCATAGGACGAAAGTTGTAAAGTATATTTCAAACATATATTGAAGGTCAATTTATGTACCATTATTGTCATTATTGAAGAATGAGGCCTTAAGGGAACTTAACCTTCCGAAGACAATGGGGTATGCTTCAAAGAATTCACTCGACGATTCATGAATCAATTCAGCTAAAGAGTGATTATTTTGAAAAGGAGGTGTGGAATTATTATTTGCGTATATTCAGAACTCTTTCATTCCATGAAGTTTATATAGGTACATACAGGGTGTTTCAAGAAAAATACAACCAATCAAGAAAATTTAAAATAAAATTTCGAATGCGAACAAAAACTATATCAGAATCTCTCAGTACTAAAATTTGTTTTTCTGACCACCTTTCTTGAAAAACTTCCAGAACCTTATAGTTTTCTCATTTCAATCGAGCCCCTAGTAAATTTTTTTTTTATTATTTCACGTAAGTTGAAGCCTTAAAAATACCTAATAGCTTTAAATTGAGGTGCATTCGCCATTTTGTAATTTTTGGTGAAATATTTTTCGTGTAGGTACCAAGATATTCAATACAAAAAATAGACAAACATCATCACGAACCTAACATTTTGGTGAAAGTTTACAATTCACTTCTAAACATAACAGAAAGTGAATTATTATCCTCGGTTTTCAGTTCTAGTAATTAATAATTTATTTTACTTTTAGAATTTCCTTCCGAACTATCGTCGATGGTACTCTGATTTTAAACCTTATCGTTTTGTTGATTGTCATCTGAAAAAGGCATGTTCTATTTGTCAAAATCACTTCACTTCCAACTGAAGTGATTTCGGAAATTATTCAGGCAAATAGAAAGCTAGGTATATTGAAGGGTTGAATCAATTTGAAATTTTCTCATATTTTCTCTATTTTACTGGGTAATTGTTGAAAGGAAGTAGCATATAAGGGCGCAACTGGAAAAGTTATATCCGAGCTTAGTGTTTTTGGGGTGTTAATGAGGTATTGGTAGAGTATAACTTATAAACGAGAACTTTCTTTTCCATCAATGTACCGGGTTTTTCACTATAATTTGACCCCCCCTTTAACTTTGTCACTAAAGAAGATACAAAAAAATGTTTCGTATAAAAGTTTCACGGAATCAACTGAGGTTTTTGGATATGAGTCCAGAAACTGAAATATATACAGGATGGCCAACATATTGATGGCAACTTCCATTTTTTCAAATGGAACGCCCTGTATATTTTACCATGCTTGGCTAGCCCTTTTTCTCCTGATTTCGAATATGTAACATATGTTGGTCTATCTCTCTTATTCTGAGAACCACGGAGTTTCAAATTTTAAGAACCACCTGCCAAGATCTGTAATCATTTTACAAGTGGCAGAGTGCGTTTACTGAAAATGCTCATTTTTGGAGTTATAATAACGTCAATGGGAAGATATACAGGATGAACAACATTGAATGCAACTATCTTTTTTTAAATGGGACACCCTGTCCTGTATATTATTCCTATTTATCGATAGGCTTTTTTCCTCCTGATCTCGAATATAAATGCGTATGTGGATGTATCTCTTCAATTTTCAGAGTTTCAAACTTTTGATTTGATGACGCCGAATAAAAAATATGTGAAATACCTAGGAAATTCTTTATAACCAAACAATCTACCTAAAAGTATTATTTTAGAATGAATACTTAACAAGAACTTAACCAATGTAAAATGATAAACTATGGTAGTATGGTAAGAACGAAAGAAATTGCCCAAACTGACCACCTTCATTCAATACACATAGTTCATATAGTTGTATCAAGTTGTTTAGACCATTTTGATAGCATTATTATGGCTCTGATTCAAGTCAGAAATTAAAGCTTCAAAATCTGTTTCTAATCATTACAATATTATCATCATTCTTTGTGCGTTGACGGGATTAGTTCCGAATTATGGGTTTAATATTGGTTGATTTTATATCATTAATATTATTCTACGCTTTCATTGATTGTCATTATTGCTGAAGTAAATTTTTTCTTTCAGGAACGGCTAAAAAACGTGTCCAACGGTGTTAAATCGGAACTATTTGGTGGCCATAAAATGGGTGCGTCATTACCAATCCAAAGATCAAATTGGCCACTCAAATATTCACGAACTTCCAGAACGCTATGCCAGATGGTTATTGAAATTTGAAACTCTGTGGTGCTCAGAATAAGAAAGATAGACCAACATATGTTACATATTCGAAATCAGAGGAAAAAGAGCTAACCAAATATGGAAAAATACACAAGGTGTTCCATTTGAAAAAATGAAGTTGCCATCAATATGTTGGTCACCCTGTATATATTTTAGTTTCTGGACTCATATCAAAAAACCTCAGTTGATTTCGTGAAACTTTTATGCGAAACATTTTTTTGTATCTCCTTAAGTAACAAAGTTAAAGGGGGGGTCAAATTATAGTGAAAAACCCGGTACATTGAAACTTCCCTATAACGAACGTCTGTATAACGAAATTCTCTGTATAACGAATTTCGTACAAGACATTGCACCTTGAATCCAAATTCCATGTTAAAAACACCCTCCTAAACGAGGCAAATTCTCCCTATAACGAAATATTCAAGAACATCACTCTTTGAATGGGTATTGGTAAGAAGGTATAAGGGTGGGTTTTTACCAGAATGTTTCCGGAAGTACGTAATAAATCCCGACCTTAAACTAAATCATTACGGCTGGCAGAGAGATCGTTCTGAAGCAGTTTTAAATACACCCCTGGGAGTTTGGTTTCAATCTAACCATTACGGTAGTTGAAAGTAGTGAAAGTTGCGCGAAAAATGTCGAAAAGGATGTGCTTAAGTTTAAATGACAAACTTAAACTAATCAGTGTAGTCGACAGCGACATTGCCGACTATAGAAACAAATTTTCTGTATAACGAAATTTCTTTATAACTAATTGTTTTTGCGGATTTAGCGGTTTCGTTATAGGAAAGTTCAACTGTTTATCCATTTCACAATGTCTCAATATGAAATATATAATAAATGCTTATTGCAACTGCATTGATTTCTCAAACAAAAACTACAGTAATTATTTATTGAAAGTTGTTGCGAACCTTTCTTGGTCTCTGTGAGCGAAAGTTCATTTTATTCAGAAATGTATTCTCCAATTCCCCAGCTCCTTCACCTAAATATCAAAAATAACGAAAAGAATATGTCATACGTATAAATCAAGGAACAAACCAAGTAGAAGAAAGACCTCAGCGTTTTCTTGCACGAAGGATCATCACTTTCAATAATCTCCATAATTCTGCTTCCGCATCCCAGAATAATTTGAAATATGGCTATTCTAACTGCGCCACCTCGTCTAAGAATAAATAATCTCTTACCCGGTCTAGCAGGGGCCAAGGAATATAACTGTGTTAGAGAAGACAGCGATATGTGGTCTAAGAAATAGCGACGATATTTCAGATATCGACATGCCAAAAACTTTATTCGTGGAGGCCAAATTGATATATCTGAAATGTTGGAACAGTATTTCACCTACTTTATCCAAGGAGTGGTGAATGTATTTGAAAAATGAGGCTTTTTATTCATTCTGCAGTCTCCAGAGGATATATTGAATTGAGGATTTCCTCGAAGAATGAATTTCTTAAAACTGAAGGAAATAATCCTTCTCCATAATTGATCAATTCGTTGTTCAATATAGGTATAATAATTTTAGATCAAATTGGCGTGTTACGAAAATGACTCTAGTGCGCTCAGTATTTGAGATTTAAGTCAGAATTTTTGCAAGTCATTGAATATTGATTTGATCTATGTCACTGCTTTTGAATTATAGTTGTCAGTTATACAGGATGTACCAAAAAAATCATCATTTGCCAAGTTACAAAATCGAAAGAAGTCTGTTTTTCAAATTATACACTTAGTATATTTTTCAATTTTTGGAATCAGTACAACACACTCTACAATTTTTTTTCACGACTAATTTGAAGAAACAGACGATTTTGTAACTTGGCGAATGATGATTTTTTTTTGGTTCATCCTGTTTAACTGACAACAATAACTCAAAAGCAGAGACTTATATCAGATCAATATCTAATGATTCTCAAAATTCCTGACTTAAATCTCAAATATTGAACGAACTAGAGTCATCCTCGTACCACAACAATTTGACCTCAGATTTCGAAAAATAATTAATAACTCAAAAACCGTTAGAGAGGTATTAAAAGTGAGAGTAAATATTTTATGGAGTGTCAAAAAAATAGAAATACCGAATGTCCCATTTGAAATTACAAAGTTGTTGCCAAATTGTCGTACATCCGGCAACACTGGTAATGTAAAAGTATTTTAAAAATGTGCCCTACATGTACCCTACAAATATCGATCCACAAAATTTGAAATCTTTGCCATCAATAGTTTCCATAATAATCTAATAGGCCACTCACCTTCGGACACCCGATATGTGATATTCACCGACCAGAGAACCCAGGGATCATTTAGAGCTGTGCAGTATTTTAACTGACACTCTCCAAGTCTCGAGGGGAAGACCCTCATTTTTCAGTGTCATTGGGACCATATGTTGCATTTGTAGACATCATCGCTTAGCCTTGTAAATTCTGCGGCCCTTGGAGAAACATCTTCCCTATTCTCCTTCTTTCCCTGAACCATTTATTTCATATCCTGTGTTATCTTTCCACAGTTCTTTCAAAAATGCCGAATTCCAGAAAAGTCGAATTCACTGTTTTGGGGACAATTTCATTCTGAATAATATCCTGAGACCTTTCGTAATTATTCAATATATTTTGCGATTTTTTTTCACAAAATGTAAAAAAGTTCTCTTTTTGTCATTCAAAATTTCATTCAAACATTATCGAACTCAGTTGAGATATTCCGACCATACACCTAGCCTGAAAATTTCAAGTCCCAAGCTCTCTTCACCTAGAAGTGTCAGAATTTTTTCTAACTCTGAATTCCTCATCAGGATGTCATCCTTAGTGATTGGAACGAATTTATTCAGTACCATGTTTCATTACCAGCAATTTCCAGATGTTTCACAATAGGTACGTAATGTTCCACATTTTTGCGACTTGTTCCGAACTTCTTAGGCCAAGCAATAGAGATATGTCCTTGACAAAAATACTACCTGGACGCCACCTGTGCCATTCCGTGCAGGACAGTCCGTAGTTTATTCCCACCATGTTTTAAACACGAAAATGCCATTTTTTTTATGTGTTATTAACAAAAAACAACAAAATACGCGTTCTTTTTAGTTTTTTCGTTGCAAAATGGAAACTATTGATGCAGTGATAACGTTGCAATGGGATGAATTGTAGAGAATTACATTGTGAAGAGAATGGTGGGTCAAACGATCCGATCGAATAATTGAAACTGGAGAAAAGCGGAAAAAACCGGAAAATTGCGTGTTTTTTCTTTTAACCCATAACTCTGCCATTTTGCAATATTAAGAACTGAAACTTCACACGATAGTAGCTATTGACGTGCAAATCATGTGTGCCAAAATTGGATTCGGTCGGATAAATAGTTTTCACATAATTCCCATTTGAATTTTTTTTGGACATATTTTCGCGGAGAGCTGGATGCGTTTGAGGTCATCCGATTGAAATTAAAAAAATTGATTTGGAAAGAAGACGTGATCAGTAACAAAACGTCTATTCTGATTTTTCAATAAAACGCGTTTGAGTGTGTTAAAAACTAGTGAGAACATGAGGGAAACCGACCGACCAAGCGAGAGTGGTCGAGTGGTGAGGGAATGAGCGAATCGAGGGGAAACGCCGCGGTAGCCAACGGTCGCCGAGTTGCGCGGACAGCGCACCAAATTTTGTACACATATACGTTTCCCCTCGATTCGCTTATTTCCTCTCCACTCGACA
Source organism: Propylea japonica (assembly GCA_013421045.1). Taxonomy (NCBI): domain Eukaryota; kingdom Metazoa; phylum Arthropoda; class Insecta; order Coleoptera; family Coccinellidae; genus Propylea; species Propylea japonica. The sequence continues at coordinate 23,036,751 of CM024240.1, read as the reverse complement.
GCTCTCGCTCGGTCGGTCGTTTTCCCTCATGTTCTCACTAGTTTTCAACACACTTAAACGCGTTTTATTGAAAAATCAGAATAGACGTTTTGTTACTGATCACGTCTTCTTTCCAAATCAATTTTTTCAATTTCAATCGGATGACCTCAAACGCATCCAGCTCTCCGCGAAAATATGTCCAAAAAAAATTCAAATGGGAATTATGTGAAAACTATTTATCCGACCGAATCCAATTTTGGCACACATGAATTGCACGTCAATAGCTACTATCGTGTGAAGTTTCAGTTCTTAATATTGCAAAATGGCAGAGTTACGAGTTAAAAGAAAAAACACGCAAATTTCCGGTTTTTTCCGCTTTTCTCTAGTTTCAATTATTCGATCGGATCGTTTGACCCACCATTCTCTTCACAATGTAATTCTCTACAATTCATCCCATTGCAACGTTATCACTGCATCAATAGTTTCAATTTTGCAACGAAAAAACTAAAAAGAACGAGTATTTTTGTTGTTTTTTGTTAATAACAAATGAAAAAATGGCATTTTCGTGTTTAAAACATGGTGGGAATAAACCACGGACTGTCCTGCAAGGAATGGCACAGGTGGCGTCCAGGTAGTATTTTTGTCAAAAAACTAATCATTTGTAGCTCTGTTGCTTGGCGTATCTGCTCATATTCAGGTAACTTCATACTGTAGATATTGTAATACATCTGAATATTTGGTAATGAGAAATAGAAATGAAGAAAATTGTTTCGATTTTGATCCACTACCAAGTAGAAACGGCTGAAACGATATTAACGCAGTAGTTTGAGACCACATAGCTACTCCTTATTCAATTCGAAATTTATACACTTTTAGGCAGGACTATAGAAGGAGGCTGCACATACTATGCACACAAAAATAAGGTTCACCAGTGCATCCAATCTAGTCTTTTGACTAGATTGAAATCATTATTGGCTTGAAATGAGAAACATTCGGGTAAACTGGAGCAACTTGTTTCTGTCTAAACATGCACTCAAAAAAACAATGGTCCTTTCTTTATTTATTATTCATTCGGGAAATAAGAATATACGATGAATAATCACACAACACTATTCACAAGTTGAAATTACTAATACAAGATATAAGATCTTGAGATATCAATAAGAAATGAGAAACAAATCATTAGTGCACAGACAAAATAACCATAAAGTTTTAAAACGCGAAAGAACTCATGTCTCACAAATATTAAGGAGAGAAATTCATCAGTAACGACATCATTATAAATAATGGTCCAAGATTCTTATACATATAAGTTCTCCCGAATGAAAGACCTGAATCTCATATTGGGTAGATTGAATTGAATTTTTTCCAGAAGTTCCTTGAAACGGTTATTACCAATTTTGTAAATGAGCAATATATCTAACATTTTTCTGCGACTTCTTATTTCTGTAGGCCAGATATCGGAATCTATTTTGTAGACCTTTCAAATGGTTTATATAAAATTGATACTGCAGGTTTCACGAAAATTCAATCTATGAAATATCATATCTGCATGGTTGCGAAGTACGAGGGGCAAGTAAAAAATAAGGTTCCCAACGCTGTACATTCGCCGCGTGAGATACTAGGAGAAATTGGCAACACCACCTTAATTGTAGATCCCCCCACTCCATTCCAACTACCTGGAAGATCACTGCGAAGCTTGGTGTAAGTCTAACAGCCATCCGCGATAGAGCCCGCAATCGCCGTCACCGCCAGGTGTGAAATCCGTTCAATGATTCGATTTTTAAACGCGAAAAAGCTTACACCTATTGAAGTTCATAGACAGTTGGAAGAAGTTTATGGCAAAGCTTGCATCAGCGTCCAGCACGTCCGCAAATGGTGCAGGGAGTTGCCCGAAGGACGCACAGACATTCACGACGAGCAAAGGAGCGGGAGGCCATCGGCTGGAAATTGCTTGATTATGCCCCCTACAGCCCTGATCTTGCTTCCAGCGACTTCCACTTGTTCCCGAAATTGAAGCAACACTTGGGTGGACAACGCTTCAGAACAGGTGAAGAGGTGAAGGAAGCGGTCACCAAGTACATTGGAGGTGGAGTTCTTCGAAGCGGATTTTCAGAAGTGGATAACTCGTCAGAAAAAATGCGTTGAAAGATCTGGCGACTATGTAGAAAAATAGTTTTAAATACAAGCTTTCAGATGGTATACATATTTATTGCAATAAAAAATGCTTTAACCCTGAAAAAAATGTGGGAACCTTATTTTTTTCTGCCCCTCGTAATCCTCATATTCAAATTATTATCATGAAATTTAATGTAACTTTGACATGTATCCAGTTATTACAATGTTCATTCGATATGTGGTTCTTAATATATTGGCGAAATTATTGATTTTTTTGCTTTTCGCTAAGTTCTTTTTGTTTGTTATTGATGATATATCAACTTAAGAAAGCAACAATAAAGTTGACGAAAATGTATGTGAAGGGAATTTTTATCAGTGTGCAGAAATCTAGTCGTCTAACTTAATCTTGAAATTATCGGCACTGTAAACATCTGGAGAATTATTCCAGAGTGGATGAAATAGGCTTGCCTTTTTGAGTGTCTGAGTTTAACCTGTTAATTTGTTAAGTGCCACGCAGGGATTAGTTCATAGACAAACTAAAATAATAGATGAGCCACTCGTATATTTCGCGCCATCTGTCGGAGGAGGATACTAATACACGAAAAAATTATTTTCAATTTGATAGTTAGATGTCGTTGCATTCATGGAAATCCTATCGAGAAAATAGTAAGTATGTTAAATCATTATTATCAAAAAACCTTTGAATTGTCAACTAACACAAAGAGTGGTTTGACACGTTCTTTTTGAAATATCATAAATTTCGATATGCCTGCAGGAGTGAAGATGTGTTGTGTTATTGGATGTGAAAATCCAGATGCAAAAAGGTGATTTCAAAATAATATATATTATATATATTCTGTTACCTATAAGAATTAAGATAATTTTCAAAAAGTTTTTCATGTATTGAATAAGTTTAGTAGGTAGGTAAATACTCATATTTTGTATTATTGAATTCATTATTGTTAGTTTTTGAGAATGTTTTCAATGCAATTATTAGTTTATTGATTAGATATTTATGAAATAAATCTGTATTTTCAATTGGTGATATCTATTTCAGTAATAAATTTTTATTCTATCCAGAATTTGATTATTGATCCTCATTTCTCGATTCCAAAAGAAAATCAGATGAAAGTTCGTTGCAGGTGTTATTTCATGAAAATAAATTTCCTCACTCATCGATAACTTGCACGAATCCATTTCTGATTTCCTTTTGGAAATTGAATTTCAAAAAACTTTTTGCCTCTTGTATATGGGCGTACCTACTACCTACCTATTCAAAAGATGCACTACAGAATTCTTTTTGAGGCAGCTTTACGATACAGATTCCTTTTTCAATTGAGCTTTTTTCATGAATTAGTAATGTTGTACAAAAACAGATGTCGTTGCAGCTTGTTCTACTAGTGTCTCATCTATTCTCCGTTTAGTTAGTCTATGGATTAGTTCATAAACCTAGCCTGCTCAAGTCAGAACCAAATTATTTGTTCAGTACAATTACGTATTGCTTAGGAGGTTTTAAGTTTCTAAAGGTCCAGATACTGTTCGTTAGATAGTCCGTATCTTCCGTTTGGTTACCAAACGAAATTTATGCAAAGGACAGCGACAACAATACCAAACTTTATTATTGTTGTCGCTATTCCCACAAACGTTCCTCATTTAAGTTTTCTATTTCAATCACAAGAGATATGTGGTAGGTTTAGTTTAGTTTAGTTAAAAAGGGGTTACAGTTCACTGCGACCTAGGTCAATTGTACCCCCTTACAGAGCTGACCAAACCCTTCACAGCTCGCCTTCCAGTTCCAGAGATCTGATGTAATCTAATAACTGTGAAGGCTTCAACGAGGCTAGTTCCTCACTCTTACAAGTTTCTCGGCCAAGGCATTCTCTCTTTAGGATCGCAATGCCAAGGCATTCCGTGATTAGGTGTATAGGGGTTTTTTCCTCATCCCCACAGAACCTACACTCGTCAGTGTCCGATAATCTCATCCTCAACAGGTGCTTCTCGAGGCGACAGTGTCCTGAAAGAAAGCCAGTGAGGAGGTGTAATTGTTTCTTACAGATCCAGATATCTTTTGGATCCCGCTATCTCAAAGTTCCGAAGGATCTCAGTGGAATGATCCATCCCTGGGAGATTGCACCAGAGTTTTTCCTCTCGGCTTTCTCTTCTCCACAAACTCCTTCTTATAGGTACACACATACCACAGAAGGGTTCTGGGCTAAGGAGTGACATTCGTGCGCCTTCTTTAGCAAGTGTATTGGCCTCTTCGTTTCGTTTCGGGAATCCAGACTAAAAAGACGTTATTTTTCTTTCCTACCTCATTGAGTTTGTTCCGGCACTCCCAGATCATTTTAGATTCAATGACGTAGGAGCTCAGTGCTTTAATAGCAGCTTGACTATCTGAGTGTATGGCTTTATCGCACTTCTGATAGTTCCTTTCTAGATTTATATCTAGACATCTTTCAATAAACTTACATCTCCTACCTACTTAGTTATTCAGTGTTTTTAAGTAATCACACGATATCAAATATTTTATGTATTTTTATATCATTTTGGTGAATATTCCTCTGGTATCGATGGAAATGTAATTAAACATGTTTTATATAATTCCTGTTTTTCCCCAATAGACCTCGAGGTCTAAAAAATTGAAACCGATCAGTTCCAATTTTTACTCAGACATTGGATAAATAGTATATAACGTTACTAGCAAGGTAAGAGGGTTTTACTGGCGAATGGAGGATATAATTGACGAGCCGCAGGCGAGTCAGTTACCTCCTTGAGCCAGTAAAACCCGTTACCTTGCGTGTATTGTTTTATATTTTATTTGTTTCTCATTTGTAAAAAGGTTAGATAAATTACAAAAAATCTCAAGAATTTGTCGCAAATGTCGTAAGTTGCATTATTTATGATTATTTATGACATCTGAAAATTATGACAACTGTCAGTGGCTTTACGAGAGGGAAGTCCTTCCAGAATATTTGCTCATTTCTGATGGAAAAGGCCAGATCCAAATGAAACAAGGCATGAATATCGTTTTAAATACTTTTATACCGTTTATTACTAAAAATATTTGTTCCAGGAACGATGAAATTAGACGAATAAATGAAATAAGAAGCGAGTACGTGAAACTGTCAGTGAGTTTACAGGTCAAAAAACCTCTAGGATATTTGCAATTCTGAGAAGGAAAACAAATAGATACGAATAAAACATGGTACGAATATCGTTTTCGAATAGTTCGAGAACGTTTATTGAGAAATTTATTTGTTTCAGGAACTCTGAAATTACAAGGATGAATGAAATTAGAAGCAAGTACTTGACAAATCTCAATTTTAATAATACTACTAACTTGTAAAAATTTTACAAGTTACCTGTCAGTTTTACAAGTTAGTGACTTGATAAAATAAACTTTCTTGATTAATATTGTGTTTTTGGAAACTGACGTTTACAAATGAGAAACAAATAAACACATTTTCATTACAATAAACTTGTTGTGATATTTGCTCATTAGAATTACCTACATTTAATCTCGCATATAAGTATAGTTGGCTGTTGTTAACAGTTTCACATTTTCATCCAGCGCCAGTCGCCATTAGCCTCCATTGGCAAAATGGCTACCATTCATAGCCCTCTCATTAAAGAACCCTGATACATACCAAAAAATTCAACTCCAACGTCTTGGAAATAAAAGTTCCAAATGATCACTTATCGAAATATATCCTCTATCAGATAAGCGACTTAGAATAGCCTTTTTTTGGCTGCCGTGCTGCAGCTGAATGGCTACAAAAGCGCCCCCCACGAATCAGAGAAACGGAATCGCGACACGCTCCTCAAGAAGGCGAACTTCCTATTGAATAAACAATAGTGTTATCTCAACCATTAGCGGTAACTGCTCGAGAATGATCGCAGAATGAGATTGGGTAATAGTTGCTTCTGGTGATTCTTAGTTAGATTATATTGCCAAACTTGGTATTAAATCCTCAAGAGAAGCGTGTTAATTCGTTGAAGTTCTTGTATTCATTAAGTATGTGCCACAATTATAATGCCCAATTTCCCTGCTGACACACTAGAGTATGGTATCAGTAGGGTGAATTGGCTTAACAGCCACAAGAAAAACAAGCTATGGACATAATTAGTATTAATAATTAATTTATGGCTGAGTTGAGCTAAGTTGTTTCACGCACACGTTTATGTGACATAAAGGGTGATTGGTAAATGGACAGAAGCTGAAAGTACCTAAAGAACACAGGTGAGACGGATTAATCTATACAGCCTTTGGAAGGCAACGACGAGCTGACAGTTTTTAATTTTTTACAGCTTCTTGAAAACACTGAGTCATAAAATTATAGATAATATGAAGCTCTAAGAAGATCTTACTGACACAAATTGTTTAAATTCATTACTTTATTAGGGATTGAAAATAACAACCCCCTATGATTTTTGTTCAAAAATTGTTTTTGTGGGATAGATTTTCGAAGAATAAAATTATCTTATTGATACAGTCGATACTTTTCTCGGAAAAAATAAAAACTTACAAGCAGTTATGATCACTGTTCATTCCATTTCATTGTATAAGTGTTCTATAGAATGAACAGTCTAAGATATATAAGAGTTTTTCAGTGAACAAGTGAAAGATTGATGCTTCTGAACAAGAGTCGAGTATAAAACATTATTTTTTATTTAATTTGCTGAATTCATGTTTAATTCATTCAAATATTTCTGAATTGACAGATGTAATGCATCAATCTGTGACAGTACAGTTCCGAGTACAAACACAAAATAATGGAATATAACCATAAAAACTGTGCGAATCTGAAATATAGCTTTATCTTGATTTAAGATATATGTATAGCATAGGTAATAAACAGATCTAACACGAAATTAAAAATGATATTTTAAACAAACAATGGGAGAAAGTTTTTGACTTTAGAGTAAGTGGAAAATTCAATTCAAAGATTGGTCGTAAATGTAAAATGAAACCAAATGCTTGATGCCAGGGATTGCAAATTTACCGAATTTCAATTTACCGTTAATTCGGTAAATTATTGCAAAATGACAGATTCACCGGTATTTACCGCTTTTTTCTCACCGAAAAAAAAATCAACCCACAAAATGAATAACCAAATTTTATTTAATTCTTAATCAATAATAAACACAGGAAAGTAAAACTCTAGGTTAACTCAAAAAAGAATAATATGCCAGTAAAACTCGAAATAGTCCATATAATAAAAAAATATCATTCGTTTCTTACTTAATCTCTCTATTTTTTTTTTGTTTTATAAAAAAGGCAGTTATCAGACTGTTATCCTCAGAGTCAAAAGTTGACCTAGAGTTGATGCCTACAAGCATTTGTTATGCAGCCAAGTGGAATCTGTTTATATGCGCGAAGAAACTTCCAGAGTTGCGAAATCGTGCCGTATGTTTATTCGTATTGGGATAATTGCTTTACCGCTCTCCCACTCTGATACTAACGGCTTGCGTCTGTTACAGATAATGTCAGTCAGTTTGGCAACATTGTCTGTTAGTGTTCAGTTTCTTGATGCGATGTGTTTACATTTTCATTTCGATTTGACGTTCATGAACTGAATTATTTCAATGATTTGGTGGCAGTTTATTGTTGCTTAAGGCTAGGGCAAAATTACGAAAATGTTGTAAGTTTATATTCAGAAAGGAGAAATGCAAATCTAACCAATTGTTTATTTCACATCAGTGTGGCAGTAAAATGCTTTCCATCTCGCTGTTATGCTTGGTTGATTACAATGCAGTACTATTCAAGCGTAGGGGCATATCATCTCTATGTTTATTCCTTACTCTGAGGTGTTATCACTTAGCCGTGACCTAATCTTAGTGCAAAGTGTTTCTGCCGCAGAAATGGCTCTTTCGGACTCCACACTAGTAGGCCGACTTGTCATTAGTGCTGCGATAACCAATTTCAAGTATTTCCCTTGAACCCCCTCCTTCCGAAAATATTGCATTGCGGTTTTCACACACTGCTGAACATTGTTGAACGTAGCCTGATGTCTTCTGATTGGAAGGGTACTGTTTATTTAATTTTGTTTCTGATCGCTGATTGGAGCTTTTCTTTAATGGACAATGCAGCATTATCCCATTTGGATGTTGTCAGCACGGCATTTTTTACCGAAATTACTGGTAAATGATGCCGATTTCGTCAGTAATTTGAAGAACTTTTAAGGCGGTAAATCGGTTAACCGGTAAATCGGTAAACCGGTAAATCGGTAAACTGGTATGCAATCCCTACTTGATGCTTTCTATCGAACGACTGAGAAATATTACAATAGGGATGTTAACTACTTTTTGGAATTTATTTTATTTCAAAGATAAACCCTATACAAACACGAAAAAATTACTTTTTCCTTAAAAATATAGTAATTGCCAATAAAAATGAGTAAATGAAAAGACAATTCAAAATTCCCGCGGAAATGCTCAATTTTGTCACGTTCTGATGATTACGTCATTAACCGGTTAGATACTTTGACTTCTGTCAAAGCGAACTGATTTTGCCCGATCCCTTGTGGAAAAGTTCAATCTAAGCCTTCAAAATGAATAGGTCGGTCTGTAAATGCTGAATGAGGTGTTTCTTTTATTTGTAATAATAAATATGAGTTGAAAGTTTGCTACTTACAAAGACAATTTCACGTTTTTAAGCTCCGCTGCACAAAAATCCTTGTTTTCAGCAAAGAAACTTGCGACCATAAGGGAATCTATCTTCGGTAAGTTACTACTATTACCCTTGATGAATCCTATCTCCATTATAAAGAAAATTGTAGATTATCGTTTTTGTAACGAACTAGGTATTCTGTTCTTTTCAGCTTTCAACTTCGTAAGTTCGAATCATAGATATGATATATCATATATTCACTATGGTTCAAGTCACAGAACCGTGGGTTTCACAAAGCTTGATTGGCCATCAAATCGTTTATATTGAAGTAAGTCGATGGTTTATGTCAAAAATGAACTGAAAATTGCAGAGAAATGATGACATTTCAATAATCAAGGTGATTGGAGTTTTGTGGAACCCGGCCTATTAATGTATTTTGTTGATCTGAGCACCGAACATTCGAATTTGCAATGACAATCCGGAAAGTGACGTCAATTACCTCTGATTGGCGTTCGCAGTCACGTGATAGTTGATAATAAATAACATAATTTAAATCAGCTTTATTTAATTCAACGAGAATAATAAGATCACTAAAATGGTTTTTTAGGATTGCAAAAACTCCCTTCTATGAGGAAAACCTCAATTTATATGAATTCGTAACATGAGTCAACATCCCTATTGTGAGTTCGGGTAAAAAGGTATGTATTTAGTTTTTCTAAATTGGGTTGGAAAACCGAAAATCACATCTCTGAAATGGCATATCCAGGTTTACATGAAATTTTTCATTATTTTAAGGTTTATCAGGTGCCAAATAAGGAAACGTTTTTATTAACACCCCACAACAACAGTTGAATTGACAACATCTGATTGACATAGAGGATATTCTGGTAATCAAACTTGTTCTATCAACAAGAACTGTACCAATGATTGCAAGTGAGTGATTTCATGAAAGTGAATAGAGTATGGTTTGATTTGCTAAACATTCGGGAAGAGTTCGGTAAACTCATTACAAATTCTTCTGAAACACATTTCGAAAGGAATAAATCAAAACAGGTTCGTGAAAATGTATTTGTGAGAACCGACAGCTGATCCCAGAATTCCTGCATCGACCGCATATTGGAAACTTCCACCATCGCATGGTTATATATATTAAGCAGTATATAAGAAAACAGATCAGACGATGATCCCAATCTCTCACGCGACGACACGGCCGGATTTCCGAAAATGCTGACCCGATTCCAATCACGATTTAATGTGACTGTGGCAACGAAAGCATCTCTATCCGCTTCTCTAGAGACGGAAGTGAGAAAGGATGAAGATTTCAGTTCCGGCCTCAGATCAGAAAGAGACGTTGCAATTTTGCGCGGATTCCCTTTATTTTCAGGGGATTATTTTTCGGAAAACTGTCTCTTCGTTAAGTCATGGAATGGTGTTGACTTTCCTAGATAGTGAGATTTCTTTCACTGCAGATAAGATATAGACTACAGGCCCGTGTTGAAAAAATTATGGGTCATTTGAATTACCAGGTGACCTATCTAGAACGATATGAGAGCATAAAATAATAAGATTCAGCACCATGCCGTCACTTGTAAGCTGCCCAACTGAGTGCAGGTGAGAATTCGAAAGTACAGATAGAGTGAGTACATTTTGGTCACATATATTTGTACGGCATTTTTACCATCGATAGATCCGTGAAAAATAATAAGAAAACGCGTAGCGCCGTAAAAAAATGTGGAGCCACAAAGTCGAATTTTCGTTAGAACTAACGAAAATTTACGGCATGTGAAAAATTATTATCTTTGCATCAAATACTTTCAAAATAAATTTATTTCATATTGTGTCAAATCACCCCCTGGACTACAGAAAGCGAGGGGATTGCAACCCTAGATTTTTTCCCCTTGTCGCATGATTTTTGTACGGCGTTGCGGAATAATGGATAAGAAGCGGTATTGAAATAGTATGACACAGATGCCGTACAAAATCAAATGACCAAATTTACCCTGGTAATTGTCGGAAAATTAAAAACAAATTTCGACTTTGTGGCTCCACATTTTTTTACGACGCTACGGGTTTTCTTATTATTTTTCACGGATCTATCGATGGTAAGAATGCCGTACAAAAATATGTGACCAAAATGTACCCACTCTACCTGTACTTTCGAATTCTCACCTGCACTCAGTTGGGCAGCTTACAAGTGACGGCATGGTGTAGAATCTTATTATTTTATGCTCTCATATCTTTCTAGATAGGTCACCTGGTGGTGCAAATGACCCATCATTTTTTCAACACGGGCCTGTAGTCTAATAGGAAAACAAAATTATTCTTCATGAAACATAATGTTAGTAGAATGAAAAGCTCCCCGTGTTTCAACTACATTATTTATCCAAGGAATAACAACCTCTTCGAAAGGTTGTTGTTTGGTTTCTCTTAACACTCATTAGGTTGTGACGATACATTTTTATAGTATGAATTCCACTGTTTTGAAAATTGTGCCATTTACAAACATATTATTGAATTTTAAGAGATTATCTTTCTTTAAGAAACGGGGACACTTGCAGTTGGAATAAACTCTATAAAATGAATATTTCAGCTTGTTTTTGAATAAATATAATCATACAAGCACTTCACTCATGCGGGGAGACAGACGTTACATTATCTGTGCTTTTGTATCATACGTAGAAATGTTTAGTTTCAAGTTCGCATTTTTCTTCAGAAATACTTTGGAATACAAATGCTATACAGGGTCTTTCACGAGGAACCTCACCCATATTTATACGGGAAACTGCTGAACGTATTTTCATGAAATTCAGCACTTATAAGTATTTCACGATGCTGATGAAATCTAAAATATTTTCAAGGCATGAGCACCTCCGGTTTTTCCGGAAGTGACGTTAAGTACCAGTTCCTGAAAATTTCATCTTTTTGGAGTGAAGGGAAAAGAAATAGCTGAAAATTCAAGACGAAAAACAGTTTTTTGTGAATAACTCAGAAAATATCCACTTTAGGGTAAGGGTGTGATGCATACACTCACATTATTTTTTAACGTAGATTCAATGGGGTTCTAATTTGAAAAAATTGATTTTTCACGATTTTGTCATACCTAACTTTGAAAGCGATTTTTTCACCCCCTGTATCATGAATCGCGATTTCGATTTTTAAAGTGGATACATCAATCTTACATCTTGAAAAATCCCAAAAATGAAAATTTTCCATTCAAAAACCTCGAAGTGTTTCTTGTTTCAGCGGAGTTCTATTTTCGATTTTTTTCGAATTTTCCCGCTCAGAATTTTCCAACCAAAAATGAAAAATGTTACATTAAAATAACTTGAAATTTTCTGAGGAATCTATTTCTGCAATAAAAAAATGGTGTTCTGATTTGGAAAACGGAAGTTGACGCCATTTCCGGAAAAACCGGAGGTGCTCATGCTTGAAAATATTTTAGATTTCATCAGCATCGTGAAATACTTGTAAGTGCTGAATTTCATGAAAATACGTTCAGTAGTTTCCCGTATAAATATGGGTGAGGTTCCTCGTGAAAGACCCTGTATTGTTCGATATATGAGAAATAATAAAGTTTTGTATCATTTGTAAAGAAAATGGAGCACACATATGCTGACCCGATTACAATCACGATGTAATGTGACTGTGGCAACGAGAGCATCTCTATCCGCTCCTCTAGAGACGGAAGTGAGAAAGGATGAAAATTTCAGTTCCGGCCTCAGATCAGAAAGAGACGTTGCAATTTCAAACGGATTTCCTTTATTTTCGGGGGATTATTTTCGGAAAACTGTCTTTCTCGTTAAGTCATGGAGTATTGTAAGATTTCTCCCACTGCTGATAAGATAGGAAAACAAGATTATTCTTCATAAAATATAATGTTTTATGAATGAACAGCTGCACGTGTTTGAACGACGTTGTCCAAGGTATAAAAGAAGCTTCACTAAGTATATTGTTTTTGGATTTTTTCCACTTGTTTGGTTGTGATGATACATATCTGTTTATAATACTGTAAACTACACATGCTATGTTGTTCAATATACGTAATGTAAAGAAAAGATTTGTATCATTTGTAAAGAACATGGAGCACACATATGCTGACCCGATTACAATCACGATGTAATGTGACTGTGGCAACGAAAGCATTTCTATCCGCTTCTCTAGAGACGGAAGTGAGAAAGGATGAAGATTTCAGTTCCGGCCTCAGATCAGAAAGAGACGTTGCAATTTCAAACGGATTCCCTTTTTTTCAGGGGATTATTTTTCGGAAAACTGTCTCTTCGTTAAGTCATGGAATGGTGTTGACTTTCCTAGATAGTGAGATTTCTTCACTGCAGATAAGATAGGAAAACAAAATTATTCTTCATGAAACATAATGTTTGTAGAATGAAAAGCTCCCCGTGTTTCAACTACATTATCCAAGGAATAACAACCTCTTCGAAAGGTTGTTGTTGGTTTTGTAACGTTATTATTTTGAATTTATCATAAAATGTAGTTTTGCCAAGTTTGCTGAATCTTTTTCGAAAATTATTGGTTAGTAAACTTATTTGGATGGTTCATTTTCTAAATTTCCTTATTGTTGTAATTATTCCCTTCGTTTACCTACCTTTTTCACGAATTGTTTTCCATCAGAAAACGGTTTGTTTGTTATTTAAAATTGTGAGGTTAGTGGTTGTTGTCATTTTGTAGTTATCATTTTGTAGTTCAAAAGCAGTGGTTGGAATTATTTGGCCTCAGTAAAGTACATCCGAAAATCGTGGAAGAATTATAGAAATGGATTTACAGAAGCCCTCCTCTGATGCAAACTGTGTAGATTATCAGTACCGTAATGATTCCTTCATATGGTTTTGGTTTTGATGTGTTTTCTTTTTCTTCGCTGTGACAACTGATAGACTCTGTGAACCTTGAAGATCCGGAAATTTCTGTGCGACTGTCAGGGCGGCATTTTGTTGTGCGGAGGTCGTGTGGAAGGTTTAGGCATGTTCGAAGAGAATTTTGAATCTAGATTCATCCTCGTTGTGAGGGATTATATCTTCGTGTGTCATTGTTCCCTGAGAAGTATTTTGGAATATTTTGGGAAATACAGACTTTTCCACATGGAGTCCGTACAGAATCTATCTTGCACCTCTAGGTATGCATACATTTTCTATCTGGAACCAGTAGTCTGACCATTTTCTTTTATTAGGTTGTTGTATAGCGAATATTGTATTTGAAGGAAGTTTTCGACTGACTTGGAGGTTGAACCTATCTCCCTCGAACAACAGAGGTAACTAAAATATCCTTAATAGCTTTTGGAACGTTTCTTATAGTATTTTGTTAGGGTCCACGTGCCTGGCATGTCTACTTGCCTGAATTATCTATGTACCTGTCAGTTAGAGGTACCCACGAACCTGTCAGTGAGGGGTATCAATTGGCATCCACTTGCCTGTCATCTTGCCATCTGGGGTAGTTTGTGAAGGTAACCAGTGCGTAGCACTGGCTTCAACATTGTAAATTATTGGTCTTTTATTTTGATAATTTGTGATATTATTCTGTAAGGTAATTTATATATAACCGTGAGCAATTATAGTGAGGTGCACTTCAAAAGTTGCGTTGGGTACCAACCAAGGTGCTCGTATATCCCTTCAGGATTGTATTATAGGATAATTGATCGATACTCCCTTCAGGAACCATGTTTAATTTGAAGTAGTTATTGACAATCTAGACCAGAACGTTGAGGTGAATGTAAGCTGATTAAGTGGGTTTAATTTGTTAGCTTAGATGATTCGTTCTCTTTTAATTTAGTCTATTAGTAAGTTTTCCTTCTAACTACCCTTGGGGGAGAATCTTTATCCGTATTGTACCAACCACTGCACATATATTTTTGTGTTGGTAATAAATTATTGTGACTTGAATTTTGAGGGATTTTTGTTAACTCTTACTCTGGTAGAGGAGTAAGCAATTCATTCACCTTGAGTAGGCAGGCATTACTCTACCTGGCGCCCATTACATTCCATCCGATATAACTCACTCCCTTCTTCACTGAGTGTAGCCGCGAGCCTTTCATTGCCTTGAGACCGGCTTTCCCCAAAGTCTACGTTTCAGTTTCTCTTACCACTCATTAGATTGTGACGACACATTTTTATGGTATAAATTCCATTGCCTTTGAAAATTGTGGCATTTACAAACATATTATTGAATTTTACGAGATTATCTTTCCTTAAGAAACGGGGAATGTTGCAGTTGGAATAAACTTCATAAAATGAATATTTCAGCTTGTTTTTGCATAAATATAATCATACAAGCACTTCACTCATGCGGGGAGACAGACGTTACATTTATCTGTGCTTTTGTATCATACGTAGAAATGTTTGGTTTCAAGTTCGCATTTTTCTTCAGTAATACTTTGGAATACAATAATGCTATATTGTACGATATATGAGAAATAATAAAGTTTTGTATCATTTGTAAAGAACGTGGAGCACATATGCTGACCCGATTACAATCACGATGTAATGTGACTGTGGCAACGAGAGCATCTCTATCCGCTCCTCTAGAGACGGAAGTGAGAAAGGATGAAAATTTCAGTTCCGGCCTCAGATCAGAAAGAGACGTTGCAATTTCAAACGGATTCCCTTTATTTTCAGGGGATTATTTTCGGAAAACTGTCTTTTCGTTAAGTCATGGAGTATTGTAAGATTTCTCCCACTGCTGATAAGATAGGAAAACAAAATTATTCTTCACAAAATATAATGTTTTATTAATGAACAGCTCCACGTGTTTGAACGACGTTGTCCAAGGTATAAAAGAAGCTTCACTAAGTATATTGTTTTTGGATTTTTTCCACTTGTGGTTGATACATATCTGTTTATAATACTGTGAACTACACATGCTATTTTGTTCAATATACGTAATGTAAAAAAATGTTTTGTATCATTTGTAAAGAACACGGAGCAAACATATGCAGACTCGATTCCAATCACGATTTAATGTGACTGTGGCAACGAGAGCTCTTTCCGCTTCTCTATTGACGGAAGAGAAGAAGGATAAAACATTCAATTTCGGCCTCAGATCAGAAGAGAAGTTGCAATTTTGCACGGATTCCCTTTATTTTCAGCGGATTATTTTTCAGAAAACTGTCTTTTCGTTCAGTCATGGAAGATAGTGAGTTTTATTTCACTGCGGATAAGATAGGAAAACAAAATTTTCATTCGTGAAACATAATGTGTGTGAAATAAAAAGTTCCACGTGTTCGAACGACGTTTTCCAAGGAATAAAAAGCACTTTGATACGTTGTTGTTGGATTCTTTCGTCACTTATTCGATTGAGATGATACTGATTTTTGGTTTCATTTCATTTCTTGGCTTTGAAAATGATGACATTAATATTTATATTATTGAGACAAGCAGCATTTATTTGGCTGACTTCAGTAATCATACTGCTTATTTTACATGAATCCTACTAAACGAAAAATAAGCAGCCACTGTAGGTTGTCTTAATTACCACACTTAAAATAGGAAAGTAATATCTTTCTCTTCAATATTCAACTTTAAATTAAGTTTTCAGCTATTGTGACCGACGTTGCTCAAGAAATAAGAGCTCTTCAATACGTTGTTGTTGCATTCTTTTACCACTTATTCGTTTTTGATGAAACATATGTTCATTTCCTTGCCTTTGAAAATGATGGCATTCACATATAAAATATATTGAATTTTCCCAGATTTTTTGAGACGAGCAAATTTGCAGTAGCAAAAGCTCAAGAAAATGAATATTTCGACTCATTTTTGAAAAAAATCCTGACCATACCAGCAATATACTTATACTTTTTATATTGTTTGGACGACGTCACATTATTCTTTGCTCATACTGCAAAATACACATGCTATATTATTCTTTATACGAGGAATAGACGAAAAAATTATTTTTTATCGTTTGTGAAGAACACGGAGCACTCATGAAGCTCGTATATTTTCTATAAAAATATGTTATTTCCCTCGGTCACGAAGCCGTTTGTTGAACACTGATTTTTCTCTTTAGTTGCTTCAGAAAAAGTTCGTCCACTAAACGTTGCTGCTTCTTCACTTTGAATTTAATTCAACATTTTGCGTTGTCAAGATTATATTTGCGGCACTGCCAGTTCGAAAAATTCATTCTGTATTCCTGGAATAATGTGATGGTGATGGTAAGTATCAAATGGGTAATTGTATTTATAACCATTCGAGATTATAAATCCAAAGGCACAACTTTCTATTTGAAGCCGCATCACTTCCAAACTGATGTAAAATCAGTTGGTGCGCGTTCTATTTGACAATGTTGTGATTTGAACTGATGCGCATAACTTCTAACTGATGTTGCTTTCTGACAAAATCATTAGTTTAATTTTCACAATCACTTCAGTTCACCATAAACAATAACATAACCTAACCTTGTGGTGATGAAAGTTTACAATTACTTCTAAACATAACAGAAAGTGAATCATTATCCTCGGTTTTCATTCCTAGTAAGGTTAATTCATATTACTTTTAGAATTTCCTTCCGAAGTATCGTCGATGGTACTCTGATTTCAAACCTTATCGTTTTGTTGACTGTCATCCGAAAAAGGCATGTTTTCTATTGTCAAAATCACTTCACTTCTAATGAAGTGATTCGGAAATTATTCAGGCAAATAGAAAGCTAGGTTAGTTAACCATTACAAATTTGAAACGTAGGTTAATAAGAATGCGGAAATTCGAATTTACTATTTTGGGTGTTAAGTCATAGAATTCTGTATTTATTCAGATATTCGTCATCAATAAATTGCAACAGAATAGTGCGAAATAGTGAAATGACGAAGTATTTTAGGATTAATAGTCTGAATTGGTATTTTTTTTAACCTTGAAGAAAAATGAGTTTTCAACAATGGATTCAAGATCCAAAATGATATTTTCTCAAGAATATACGCTGCAGGGGAAAACCCGGATAGATGCCCCACTTTTTGAATTTGCCTCATATTTTTGAAAATATTGATTTTATATGTGTAATTCTATGAGTGTAGGAAGTCCCATTATTTGATTTGCAATACTGAGACTTTTCTCTGACATAGCAATCTCAAATTGCACAATAATTTGATTTTTGTAGAACACTTTTTTTGGGGATAATTGCCTACAAGTATGGATAGTTGCCCCACCATGAAAATACTGGAGGGATAGATGCCTTCATACTGTGTGAACCAAAAACCCAACTAAATACAATGAGATTTTCTATGCTTAAAACAGCAACTTTATGTACGTAACATGGATCGAATTAAAACAATTGTGCATTTTTAATTGAATTTCAAAAGCATAATATTAACGAAAAGTTACATTCTTCTATTAACATAAGCATTATTCACACTTCATGATAAATTAATTAAATAATAAGTCTCAACAAAAATGATCACGAAATCAAGTTTAAAATTAAAATAACACAATGAATCGAAAATCTGTGTAGAAGATAAGGTTTTAGTTTAGATGTCCTAAGGGCACCTACTAAAAAAAATAAGAAAAAGTTTTGGCTCAAATGAGGAGGTCATCGCTTAAACTGAAGCTTATTTTGGAGCGAAAGATAATTTTTTTATAAACATGGTATTGAAAAATCGGAGGAAGAAAAGCGTTGGAACGATTGTATCACCCTAAAAGGTGATTTATGTTGATGAATAAAAAAAAATTTTCACAAAAAAAATGTTGTTTTCATTGTTAGTCTCGGGACTTATTGATCCATGTGTTATACCCCAAAAAATCAGGGCAACTATCCTTTTCGATAGAGATAGATGCCCATAATTTTTTCAATAAATTAAGAAGAAAAAACAAAAAACTATTCGTACTCAGATGTACACTCAATGAAACACGTATGTATTGACTCCGTAATAAAAAAATTACTGAATTATTTATTACCACTTCAAAAGTTATACACCGGAAAAATACCTGGCATACCTGGCATGTTTTGTGAAGTTCGCTGCTGAGATGATCGCACACATTGAAAAACGGCTTCACTTTACAATAACCCTTACAAAACTAAGGTCCCGGTTGACTGTAGCAGCTACATACTTATAAAATGAATTTTTGTAACGTTTTCTTAAGTGAGGTATTTTGAAAATGGGGGCATCTATCCAACTGAGGCAATCTATCCGGGTTTTACCCTATATGGGTGTTCCATGTTTCCAACTATAACTCCTAGCCTGATTTTCTCATGATAACCGAACACAGGATGTTGTCTAATCTGGAGTTTCCTTTTCATAAGTCCCTTCAACAATATCACCTATCAAAATCTGGCATTCGTCATCTAGCCCTTAAGCACGCAGGAAACGATCTTACAGTCTCAAACTTGGGCCGATAAGTGGGCAATCGAATATGCTA
>CM024240.1:22879015-23017595 GCA_013421045.1 Propylea japonica | reverse complement strand
TGGCATTTACGCTTGATATACGTAGTTACACCTTGCATATGTGGCAATTTTTTGACTTTTATAAGAGTTCAATCATTTTGGTAAGTGTTGATGTATGATAGTTATTTCATTATTTTTCGTTTTATTTGGATATTCAAAAATCTGTGGCAAAAAATTATTATACTTTCCTTTAATCACATTATAACAATGCTTTAAGTGTGAAAATTTTAGATTTTTTTGTCTTTTTAGTACCTTTATCGCTTCGTTGAAAAATATATGTTACTTAAGCTTATGATGGCATAGCGAGAGTGTTCCTATGATAGCATAGGGTGCCATCATGGAAAAAGAAAATGAAGATCAAGAGACGCTTCCTCCAAAGCCTGGTACTTTGCAAGAAATATTAGAGGTATCCGAAAATAATGAAAATGAGCAGGTTCAAGTGAAGTATCGAGATCATTGAAAATCATACAAGAATTCTCACCCCCTGCAACTGCCGTTGCAAAATCAACAGTGAACAGAGGAAGAAAAAGAAGAAAAGTTGGAAACCTCAACACAACCCCGGACCCCCATAAAAGAAAAGGAGTTGGAAGAAGAGAAAACAAAGAAAGAGAGAGAGAAGCTAGCTAAAATGTCAAAAGACAGATGAAGTTCGTAGAGGAAATGAGAAAAATGAAGAAAGACATTATAACGATGATTCAAATGCCGCTTGTCTTTATTGTATGAGCTGTTTCCCATGTCTCGACCAATGGAGAATTGGTTGCGTTGCCAAAATGCTCCAGCTGGTGCCATGCCGAGTGTGCTGGCTCAAATTAAACAACGAAAATTTCCGTATGTAAATTGTGCTTATAGAAATTATATTTTTATATTTTGTTGATGCCAAGATTGTAAATTTAGTTTCTTCACACCTATACTTTCATTTCATGAAATGAAAGTGCTATTTTCATCAATAAAACATTTCAATAAATAATATCATTTTATTTAATGTTTATATGCCATCAAGGACACACGTGATCTTATGATGGCACCCGTAGCCAAATTTTCAAAAATGCTATAATACGTATTTTCATGAATTTATATTGTAACTATTTATGAGAATGCATACTACATATGAGTATCAGTGAATCTGTACATTCGATGACATAGAAAAATATTCCTTCAATGAAATATGTAAATAATTCGTTAAGGGTGCCAACATGGGCACACTTCCTCTAAATTTGTTTGTCGTCTGTCGCGGAATGATCAAATAAGTTTCCAACTTTAAGTTTCAAGACTTTAATTCTTCTAAGTTGTACCTATCACTTCAAGCATGAGATTTTCAACCGAAAGTGTGTAGCGACCCCATAAAAAGGCGAGGTGCAGGTTCAAGGTTAGCTTCATTTGATGTTTGAAACCCTTTACGGTTTTTTCTATCGGTGAATGACCTAATAACATATTTCAATTATCTGAGATCGTCACGTAAAGGAAACGATATCAAGGGTTTTTATCTGCTTTTATTTTCAAGTCGTAATGGAAATCAGGAAATTTTACCCACTGCATTTCCCGAAGCAGTTAAACGTGAGATACTTTGAAATGTTTTTCTCAACGGTTATTGCATACCTGAAATAAGTAACCGAAGTAATCCGGGAAAATAACTCTCAATAAAATTCAGCGCCGAAATGAATGGAAGAAAGTGCAAAATTTTCAGACGAATGCCCGAGTTTACCTGAGGGGTGGAACGTGATCCAAACTATTTTACGAAAAACCAACATTTGCTCTTGAGATTGCCTCTTGAAATTCAGAAAAGAAATAAGAACAACTAAGAACTCATGATCGGCCTTGTTTCAGTATTGTAAAGTAGAAGAATAAAAGTCTTAAGACTTCAATTTTATGTTGGAACCTTATGTGATCATTTAGGTGACAAATTTCGGCATTTCATATTACAATGCCATTATCAAACAAACAATCCAAAAATTTCATTCAGGTAAGGGTGAAAACATTACAAGAAAGTGAAATCAAAACCAAAAATATTTCTTACTTTATATGAAATGATTGAAGAAACCTATGAACGATAAACAAATTTGAAGTTGAAAACTCACGATTACATCAGATTCCTTGGTCATATTTTAAATGAATAAAATCATGAAGTTAGCTTAAAGTCATAATGTAGGGGAAGTGTGCCCATGTTGGCACCCTTAACGAATTATTCACATATTTCATTAAAGTAATATTCATCGAATGTACAGATTTACTGCTACTGTATGTAGCATGCATTCTTATATATAGGTTCAATATAATTTTGAAAAATTTGGATTATAGCACTTTTAAAATTTGGCCACGGGTGCCATCATAAGATCACGTATGTCCTCTGATGGCATATGACTTAAAAAATAAAATGATATTATTCATTGAAATGTTTTATTGGAGAAAAAAGCAGTCCTATTTCATGAAATGTAAGTGTAAAGAAAGTAATTTACATTCTTTGGCATCGTCAAAATATAAAAATATAATTTTTATACTCACAATTCACATACGAATATGATTTGCACTAGCACACTCGGCATGGCAACCATTTCTGGCAAAGCAACCAATTATACCTTGGTCGAGACCTTCATTTTACTCATTTTCTTCTACGAACTTAATCTGTCTTCTGACCTTTCTAGCTAGCTCTCTCTCTCTTTCTTTGTCTTCTCTTCTTCTTCCAACTTCTTTTCTTTAATGTCAGGGGTTGTTTTGAGGATTCCAACTTTTCCTCGTTTTCTTCCTCTGTTCACTGTTGATTCTGCAACGGCAGTTGGCAGTGGTGAGAGTTCTTGTATGATTATCAATGATCTCGATACTTCACTTGAAACCATTTTCATTATTTTCGGATACCTCTAATGATCTTGATTCTTTTCCTATAATGGCACCCTATGCTATCATAGGAACACCCTGGCTATGCGATCATAAGCATAAGTAACATATATTTCTCAACAGAGCGAAAAAGATACTAAAAAGACGAAAACACCTAAAACTTTCACACTTAAGGCATTGTTATAGAGTGATTAAAGGAAAGTATAATCATTTTTTACACAGATTTTTTGAATATACAAATAAAACGAAAAAGGATTAAATAACTATCATACATCAACACAAATTGCCACGTATTCAAGGAGTAACTACGTCTACCAAGCGTAAATGCCATTTGGCGTACAAACTCAGTAAATATAAGTTTGTTCAGTTGATGTTAACGGACTTCTTTGAAGTGTGCCATCATAAGCAGGATGTCATCATAGGCATACTTCCCCTAAACATTTTTACCTACTGAATAAACTCAATCATAATTACTTGCTACATAATAATGTAAGGAAGAAATTAAATTGTACCCATATTTTCTATGGAGATCCTAAACTATGAACTCCCTAGCGCAAAATCCCGACGTAAAGTCGGTATAAATTTTCTTCTTCGTAGAATGAGCTGCTTGAACTTCGATGACCTTTGATTTCATATCTGTTTTTATAGCAATACTCTAACGTTCTCACTTCCGGGATTTATGCCCTAACTCGTTTAATTTTTACAACATACCTACTTAACTTTCGGTAGTGAAAAGTTTTAATGCTCCAAGGCTAACACTGAGAACGATCGGCGCCAGGGCCGTCACTAGCCAAACTGCCGCCCTAGGCAGACTCATTTTACCGCCTTTATGGAGAAATGTCAAAAATACGACGAAGTTTTGAGTTTGGCGAAATTGATGTGTTACTTATTTCAGTTATGCAATAACCGTTGAGACAAGGAAGGTTCAAAGGATCTCACGTGTAACGGCTTCGGGAAAAGCAGTGGTAAGATTTCCTGATTTCCATAACGACTTGATTATAGAAGCAGATAAAACCCTTGATATTGTTTACTTTAAGTGACGATCTCAGATAATTGAAATATGTAATTAGGTCATTCACCGATGGAAAAAGACCGTTTAAGGGTTCAAACATCAAATGGAGCTAACCTTGAACCTGCAGCTCACCTTTTTATGGTGTTTCTTTAGACTTTCAGCTTTTCTCACACTACATTTCATTCAGGGGTGAAAACATAACAAGAAAATAAAATCAACCACCAAAAAAATGTTAAATTCTGAAACATTTTCGACTGATCCAGTATAATTTTGAAGGCTGTGACCTACGATTTTTTTAATATTAACACTGTTTTTGGGGTGAATAGCGGTGCATACATAGTTAAAATTTTAGGAATATCTTCAGAAAACTCCCGTTTCCAGAATATTTTGTAGTCGACACATGAAACAGAGTTTAAAAGGTTCTGAAAATTTTGTCTTAACAAACAAATATGAAGATTTTTTTGAAATTATCTTCATACTCATTCCACTTTTTATCTTCCTATATTTTCCCGAAACGAATCATTTTCCAATATCGGCAGGGGGTAGTAACTGCATTACTTCATATTAACTGATCTATCCGTGAATAATGAAGATGTCATGAAATATGAATTGAAAGTTTGAATTAATTATGATCACTTTGTACATTCCAGAGTTGAATTTTTTTCCTCTTTATGGAGCTAGCTAATATGTCTACTCAAAAAACATTGTTGGTATCGCTTGCGTAACTGGTTCCTCCATAAATTACGATTGAAAATGATTCCGTATTTTAAATTTTTCGCGATTTTCTCGTAAATGGGACATTAAATGTACACAGTGATCTGAAGAAACTCATCATAATTTGAGCTTGCTTTTCTTTTTTTGAAGTCATATATAGGGTATCACATTTAAAAAAGTGTAACTTTGGTCTGTACCTTTGTATGGAACTATGGAAATAATTTTAAATTGTGCTCACCATAAAAAATATTTTCAAAATATTATCATTTACACCCTCAAAATGACAGACGCGTCAGTGGTATAATGAATATTCTAAGATATTATTTATGCTCACATTGGTTTTGTCAATTACGCTTATTAATCGAAATCTCCCAAAGTTCCTCGCATTTGTTTACAGACAACCTATATTGTGGTAAGCGGTACCTTTTATGTTTTTCGATGTTGAAATTGTTTATTCTTAGTCGGTTAGATGAATATCTACAAGTATGTTTTTTTGTTGACTTGGCTTGAAATACCGTCCCTGAAATCTTGGCGCCCTGGGCGACCGTCTACCCTATCTATCCCCTAGCGACGGTCCTGCTCGTCGCCATTATTAGAGGGAATGTTGCAAGAATCAATTTGGGAGCTAACTTTTGTCGTTTTAGTATCGGATGTTACCCGGATCGAAGTGTTTGTTTAAACCGGAAAGTTCAGATTTGTGAGGTCTGTGGTCGAATTGCACCACTGAAATTGAAAGTAATCAGACATATTCCTCTGGTATTTGAACTTCAACATTCTTTCCTTTCGTCTTTTTGTGGGTAATTTTTACAACATGTTTGTAATCCGTGCTTTAAGTGGTGAAGTATAAATCCTTTTTTGGAGCTCGTTCTACTTAAACGAGTAGTATTTATGCACAATAATAAAGACCATTATATATTCTATATTCACTCATCCCGGATAGCAAGTATCAGGGAGATCGAGCTCTGAGGTCTTTGGTGTTCTTCTTCTCCTGGGTCCTGGGTTGTTCGTCCTTCGTTGCTTGGTCCTGGATTGCTCGGTCGATGTCCTGGTAGTCGGTCTTGCAATATTCCCCTCCATGGTTGTTCCTGGTGTCTATCGTGACCTACAAACTTCCTTACTGTTTTAGCAGTACCGGGAAGTACTGCTTTTTGCATTATTTTGTAAAGATTTTCATCCAAATCTAGCTCCTTTAGGTTGGACTTGAGGCTCTCAGGAATAATTCGTGGGGTTGATATGAGAATGGGAATGGTTCTGGTACTAGACATTCACACTGTCTTTTGATCTGAAGTTCTAGCTCTCGATATTTCGATATTTTTTCAGCGTATTCTTGACGTAGATTGTTGTTATTCGGTATGGCTACGTCTATAAGTATCGCTCTCGTCTCGTTTTCTCACTAGAATTATGTCTGGTCTGTTTTAGCAACTGTTTAAATTTAAAAGTACTGTGCGATCCCAGTATAGGCTGTAATGGTGGTTCTCCAGTATTACTTCAGGCTGATACTTATAATATGGAATTGTTTCGGACTGCAGAATCTTCAGTTGGATGGCGAGTTCCTGATGAAGTATTTTACAAACTGCAGCATGTCGACTCTTATATTCATTTCCAGCAAACATATGGCAGCCTTCTGTGATATGTTGGATTGTTTCTGATGTTTGGAATCCGTAGCGGCATTTATGGTCGGTGAGGCTCCTATCCTTCATGATATAATATTTCTGATAGTTTTTAGTTTGCACTACTTGATCTTGAATGGCAAGGAGAAAACCTTCTGTTTCAGGAAACAATATTCCAGAAGTCAGCCAGTAGTTCGAAGCAGGAATGTCGACATGTTCCTGGGTGACCTCGTTCAGATGTCTCCCATGTAGGGGCTTTGCTCTCCATTTTTGAATCAATTCCGGGAGCTTTTGTCGTTTTAGTATCGGATGTTACCCGGATCGAAGTGTTTGTTTTAAAACCGGAAAGTTCAGATTTGTGAAGTCTGTGGTCGAATTGCAGCACTGAAATTGAAAGTAATCAGACATATTCCCCTGGTATTTGAACTGCAGCATTCTTACCTTTCGTCTTTTTTTGGGTAATTTTTACAACATGTTTGTAATCCGTGGCTTTCAGTGTGAAGAATAATTCTTTTTAAGCACTCGTTTTACTTAAACCAGTGTTATATCGTTTAGCCCCAATGCCTGTAATTTTCGAATTTTGAGCCGAAAATGGTCTCAAACGATAAATTTCGATTCCCTGATGACGAATTCATGGTCAAATTGAATTCTGCTCGTCTAATCAGATAATCACGTTTTTGCAATGTGTACAAAATAATTATTCAAATATTCCAACAAATCAGTAAAGTAGAACTCAATAGACTGATTAATAATAATTGATCGAAGGAACGAAATATAATCAATAATAAAATGTTTCGATTTCATTTTCTACATTGACTGAGAGAGTTTTACTCATTAATTGAGAAAAATTGCAATTTAAGCTTTCAAATAAAGCATATCAGTCAAACTCTTTTCAATTTTAAGAGGTTGAAGCACCACTCTTAGGGGGTACTGGTTCAAACCTCAAGTATACGTCAAAAAATGTCCCCAAACTAAATCGTTCAACGTGTTTCGGGAAATTCTTCCAATTACTATGGGATGAGAGATATATGAGGTGGATCTTAGACTAAAGTATAAGATGGAACACCCTGTATAGTAGATAGGCCAATTTTTGTTTAATACCATAAAACAAATACTCTTCATATGAAAATATACCTAAGTACATATATCAATAATCGAATAAATAATTCGAATACACTAACTGGCAAAATAACCGATACACTCGAAAAATCGATGAAGTTTGTTGATTCATGAATATGTTATTTCAAGTCTTATTCGATTGAATTTTTTCAATTATAGTCATGTTTATCCTCAATGAATCATTGGTTTTGAATTTTAAAAAAACTCGGCGTACATCATTTTATACAGGGTAAAACAAAATCTGTTTGTTGTTTTTACCTTAACTTTTGAACCCCCCTGGTGTCTTTGGATCGTGGGATTTCTTATTTCATCCTCAAGACACATTTTCTCTTAATAATTCAGTCCTTCATTTATAACAATAGCTCAATTTTTGTTAAAGATACTAGGTTTTCAGTGCAACATTAAACTCCACAATTTCGCTATGGCTATCAAGGTACTTTCATAGATTTAACCGTAAATCCGAACGTTATGAAAATAAACTGAAAACTAAGGAAAAACATGAAACACGAGAAGTTTCAGAGCGACATGTTATTCCTTATGCACCGTTCATTTTGGACGATTTCATGTTAATGCATTATAATGGCCGACCGCATCAACCGCATGTGGCTAGGATTGCCAGGAAGTATTTAGCAGAGATCGATGTCCAAGAATTCAATTGGCTTTCTCTTAGCCCAGATTTGAACCCCATTGGGCACATTTGGATGCTCTTGCAAGGAAAATTCGATCTCAGGTACCAGACTCTGAAATTTTGCCAGCTCAGTGATGCTCTAATTTATTCAAAACCTTAATGAGGACATGCTGGGACGAATTGTTATACGCGTCTGGGTGGAAAACACTTTATGTTTTTGACTTACTTTTCAGTTTATTTTCATAAGGTACAGAAGTTTAGGTTGAATATGTTGAAGTACCTACTGTTGTAGCCATAGCGAAATTTAATGTTTTACTGAAAATCCTGTATCCTGTATGTTCACAAAAATTGAGCCATTGTTATAAATGAAGAACTAAGTTATCAAAAGATATGTGTCTTGATGGCGAAATAAGAAATCACACGGTGGAATAACTAGAACACACCAGGGGTGATTTCTAAAGTTAGGGTAAAAAAACAGATTTTGTTTTACCCTATAAAATGATACGCTGAGTATTCTTGAAATTCAAAACCCATGATTGATTAAGGATAAAGGGTTTTCCAATATGAGGTGTCATTTTGATTTTCAAAGAAAATACCATGTTTCAATATAAATGATCGGGTGTTCATTTCATTATAAAGAAGAAGCTACGCTGTTAATAGTGGAAAATAACATCAGGAAAATGACCACCACGACCACGCTTACAGGACCATATCCTTTTAATGAAATTTTCCATAACCAAATCGCAAAGTGGCCGCCCTATGTCCTCGATAGCCTCACGAATTCCATCTTTGAGGTCTTGAATTAACGCCAGGCTATTGGCGTAGACCTTCTCTTTCACGTGACCCCAAAGGAAGAAGTCGCAAGGCGTTAAATCACAAGATCTTGGTGGCCAATTGTTATCACCTCTTCGAGAGATAACACGGTCCGGAAACTTGATGATCGACCGGCTTGAGTTCTTGTGTTAACTGAATTCTAAATGCCTTAAGCCACAAATCATTATGCAGAATACGGTGTCATGACGTTTGTGGAATGCCTAATTCCAGAGAACGACGAGGAATAGACCAACCTGGGTTTTCTTCAAAACTTTCGGCTACAGCAGCAATATTATCGGCTGTTTTTGAGCGACGTATACGGATTTTATTCTTCACATCACTAACTTGTTCCAACAGCTCGAATTTTTTTACCAATTTCTTCATTGCAGTCCGACAAGGTGTTACACGACAACCCAAAAATGTTCGAGTTTTACGAACCGTCTCTGCCAAATTTTCACCATTTTTAAAGTGAATTTTTATAATTTCAATGCGTTCTTGAAGCGTGTATTGTTCCATTTTCAATAATGGCGTAGTTTCTACTTGTCAAATGTCAAATAATGACAGCTTCAAACGTGACATCTACCGAAATAGCAGGCTTTTCAAAATAACATCTCTTATTGGAAAACCATCTACCTACAATTAAAAAAAAAAATATCGATTCGGACTTGAAATAACATATTATGAATTAACAGGATTTTGCCTGTGAGAGTTCTAACTTGCATAAATCCTCATGTGAAGATGATGACAATGTTGTAAATATCATGGTGACCAATTTTTATTTCTTCTTTCCAAAATTCTTGTACCCTATGAGATGATGATGATCTTTCATTTTCTTTCAGATGTAGGTCACACCAAACATCACCAAAACTGCCCTAGAGCAAACTGACATCGACTTCTTCGAGCTTCTTCAATTGTGTTCAATGAACTAGTTCTTACAATCGCACCATCAATGTTTCTATGGATGCGGCGTCAATCAATGACACCAATCAAGCACTGCTGTACAACATATACATTTCTGAAGTGCCAATCGACAACATATCGGATAGTGATGTCAATATTACAAAGACAATCACCAGGCTGACGTCTCCACTAGCAGTCACTGTAGCTGTTATGCTGGTATTTCTCTTTTCTCTCCGATGATACTTATCGGAAATTCTCTAGTTTTGGTGGCTATGTACAGATTCAAAAGGCTGAGAACACCAAGCTATCTAGTCATGTCTTTAGCAACTTCGGACCTAGGAATTGGTGAGTAGGTATTCTATATAGTTTTGAAAGATTCACTACTTGACTTGATCCTGTAAGTATTGTTACATAACATTATGTCACAACTTGGGGGATGAATCTACGTATAATTTCAAGAAAATAAGTCCATATAAACTAGGTCCGCAAAAGCTTCGTTACAGAGTTACAGGGTGTTGAAATTCCAAAAAAAATGGTTTTCTCTTCATAACTCTTGCAGTCTTTGAGATATTCAGTTCAAATTTGATAGTTATTTTCAACAGTATCCATCATTGCACGTCCTGAATCTTAACTAGACTCTACAGGGTGTTTTATTTTCCGGGGCCTTGTCTGTTACGTCGTGGATGTACCCTGTAGCTCCTGGAGAAAATTGTCATGCTTTGTTGCCGCCACCTGCGGCCGCGGAATGAAATTGAACAGTAAACAAATATCGCCATAATTAATAATAATTTTCACCAAGTATCGAACTGTTCTCATCTATTCGAAAAGTGATCAAAAGTTAAGTTTATTGCTAATTAAAATTCATCTATCATCTTCGTCTAGTTCAATTCTTGTTCTTCTGTTAAAAACTGATAAAACAATTTCGAGTGAACTGTGTGAGACTCTTACTAAGTGAAACCACAAAGCCGGTGCAGAAAAGGTTAAACATCCCTTTTTCCCATCCTCAACCACGTTTTTGCTATGAAACCTTCTCGTTTAACTCTTGAGGTAAGTGCACATAAAATTCATTTTATTATATTATTGCTTAATCTTTTAATATTTGTCATCTGAAATTGGTTGTAATCATTTGCAACCATTTAATGTCTCCTTTTTCCCATTCAAACTTTTTGCAGTACGGCACTTATCAGCGTAAAATCAATTTTCGCTATCTTCGTTCAATTTAAAAACTTTTTTGATTCTTATAATTTTTCCGTCTCTCTAACCGTTTTCGAGTAAAAATTATTGATTATTATATTGCTCTTCACTTGAGACAGCTTACTATCGGATTATAATTTTAGATTCATAGTATTCGCATAATATTCAGTAAATTGATGTCAATCGCTAGAATTTCTACTAGAATAAGAAAAATTGAAAAGCCTCGACGTGAAGTCAGTCTTTTGCGCCATATTGTTGATACTGGAAAAAAGATAGGTACCTAAGTCAAATTTGAATATTTGGAAATTTGTAATGAAAGATTTATCCATTTTGAATTGTTTATTCTTTATTTTCGTATAGTCATCTAGTGATCTTCTACCAATATGTTGATCTCTGGTAGACAGCACGGGAGGTCCTATTCGCAGCTAATACCCTGAAATAAGACTTCGAATAATCAAAAATTTTTGGGGAACCTGTCATTGTAGATAAACACTACTGGAAAAAATTAAGGAATCAAAAAAAATTCCAAATTTTTTGGCAATTTTCAACATGCCGTAACTTTGAGAGGAATGGTTGTACAAGGAATTTAAAAGAAGGAAATTGTAGCTCCAAGTGTCTAGTTTTTGGATTAGAACTTCAAAATGTTTTGGTGTCATCGGTTGTTGAGTAATCTTGAAGAGACCATCATCAAAAAAAATTCGAAATTTTTTTCAGTTTTTTCCTTGGTCTACGGGCTTGGAAAATTTTTTTTTTGCTCAATCACTATGAGGATTGGATAGTTTCTTCATTCTCTTTTAATCTCATATTCTATAGATTTTGGTATATCCACTTCTTGTCAAGATATCGGCCTTCAAATGAAAAAGGATCCTTTTGCCTTTGAATATCAATACCTCGGCAACCAATGATTGCACAGAAAGCTAAAGGTGGGTTTCAAGAACTTGAATGAATTCCCTTCAACGGTTAGCCATTGCTTTTCCGAAAAAAATTATTCTTTCTGTCACATGAATTTGAAAATGCAACAAAAAAAGGTCTTTTCGTGGTGTTTTCGGAATACGAGCGCTGGATCGAAAATATTGTGGGAACAGAAAATGTTAAGTGTGCAATTTACAGTTCAATAAGTCCACAAAAATCTCACAACCAAGCCAAATTAATCCAGCCAACCGTTTTCGTGTTTCACTCGATCGAATTTCTGAAAAAATCACGTTTCTTGCCCTGAAAAGCTCATCACCTTTATAATCTTGAAAAAACGAGAAAAAAAAAGTTCACCAATTTTTTTCTACAATTTCATTACAGAAAGTTATTGAACTTTCAAAAAAGAAAAAAAAATTTCTCAAAAAAAATAAAAATAAAAAAAAATTTCCTCATATTTTTTTGGAACAGTAGGAATTTTTTTTCGATTTTTTCGAGAATTTTTTTTCTATTTTGGAAGTTCATTATCTTTCTGCAATGAAATCGTTGAAAAGGGTCGTGAATTTTTTTTCTTGTTTTTCCGAGATAATAAAGGTTTTGAGCTTTTCAGAGCAGGAAACGTGATCCTTTAATTTTTTCAGAAATTTGATCGGGTGAAACACGAAAACGGTTGGCTGGATTAATTTGGCTCTTTGTGAGATTTTTGTGGACTTATTGAACTGGAAAATGCACACTTTACATTTTCTGTTCCCAAAATATTTTCGATCCAGCGCTCGTATTCCGAAAACACCACGAAAAGAACTTTTTTTGTTGCATTTTCAAATTCATATGACAGAAAGAATAATTTTTTTTTCGGAAAAGTAATGGCTAACCGTTGAAGGGAATTCATTCAAGTTCCTGAAATCCACCTTTAGCTTTCTGTGCAATCATTGGTTAGGTATCGATATTCAAAGGCAAAAGGATCCCTTTTCATTTGAAGGCCGATATCTTGACAAGAAGTGGATATACCAAAATCTATAGAATATGAGATTAAAACAGAATGAAGAAACTATCCAATCCTCATAGTGATTGAGCAAAAAAAAATAGACCAAGGAAAAAACTGAAAAAATTTCGAATTTTTTTTTGATGATGGTCTCTTCAAGATTACTCAACAACCGATGACACCAAAACATTTTGAAGTTCTAATCCAAAACTAGACACTTGGAGCTACAATTTCCTTTTTTTAATTCCTTGTACGACCATTCCTCTCAAAGTTACGGCATGTTGAAATTGCCGAAAAATTTGGAATTTTTTTTTATCCTTTAATTTTTTCCAGTAGTGTATTTTGTGATAAAAATTGTTTTAATTGATGTAATGAAAGTAGGGAACTTCAGAATACAGGAGAAATATCAATTCAAAGAATATTTTATTTTGAAGCTAAATCAATGAAGCATCTGACAGCAGTGGATAATAACTTATTATTCTCTTGTAATAATGGGTATTATTATGGCCGAATAAACAGACGTATAATGGGTGAATTATACAATAGTCGTAGATAAAAGATATTTCATGTAACATGATTCATATGGTTCCGGAGAAAAAACCTGTTTTTGGAGATTATTACCAAGTTTTTTCAAGGAACATTAATACAATCTACTGCTAATATCTGAAATATGAAATCATGCGAACTTATGCTTTTCCAACATTATATAGATTTGGCATTATAATATTTAGATAATGTTTGTATATTCAGGTGAAATATTTTCGAATAAATATGTTTCTTACATTGTTCCTGACAAAAGCATAACCAAGGCAGCTACTAATGCACAAACTGAGAATAGTTTCATTGCGTTGACTATTACAGCGGTCTACTGATGATAACTTGGAAGCAAAATAGGATTTTATAATTCTGGATCAGTTGCTATCACCTCAATTACCTGTTTTAAAAGGGTAGTTATAATTCCGCAAAGAATGGATAACAAGAGTTATTTCCAATATCGATATAGATTTAAAATAATTATATCTACAATTCAATAATTAAAGGCACTTTCCATGAAATATTCCACAATTTTCTGTCAATAACAAATTTTTCCGAACTCCGAACAGAGCAGTGTTTTGCTCAAATACCTTCAAGTCAAATCATCATCGATTTGGATGGACTCACAGATGAATAATTCGATACAAAAACAATTCTTTCACTGCAAGTTTCGAACAGAATGAACTAGAGACTTAAAATTCTCGTGGTAGATATGGGGACAAAAGCGTCAAGAAGTGGGTTTTTCCTGACTAGACCGGGAACTAAGAATGATTTTGATAAGTGCGTGAAAATGTTGTTGTTGACAGAAATTGTGGAATATTTCAGGGTAAGAATTCACAATTTCCGTCAATTATTATTATAAATTGCCTATCATCATCGAGGTATATAGTTATGAGATCATCTTCTCTAGGAATTGTAGACGTCAACAGCCAACACCTCGGTCCATCCCAGGAATTGTACTCGAAAGTGTCGACATGCAATTTCTATGTGTATGCACTTTTAGCTTTCTTTTGAGAGTGGACATTAGATTTAGTTCAGTTAGGAAGTAACTTCCATTAGACTCACTCCAAATCTTAATCTGTTAAATTTATCAATTCTTTATCTGTTAAGTTGTAATTGATATTTTGGAAAGAAATAAATCTTTTTAAAAACAGACTTTAAGAGACGGAAATCATAATTGGCGCTGCGAACAGGATATCGCAACGGGGTTTTAGTGAAAAGTGACTAAAATTAGTTTCCGCTTCGAAAACGTTCGACGTCTCCGAGGAACTCCCGTTGAGTTTTAACTCTTTGTGCGATATCGTCAAAACCACCATCAACATCACCTTCAACCCGGAAGGAAATCCAACTTCAACCCGGAAGGAATCAACCTACCCACTTCGACCAAGAAGGAAGGAACAACCCACTATAGGATGCAAATCTTGGTGTAAGTCCTTCAAACCCATCCAATTTTTTCTTTTTCCTTCATCAGTCTAATGACAGATACAAATTCTTCTCAAGAATTAGAGATAATTGCTGAGGATTCAGAAACTTTAGAATTAGGTTCACATATTCTTAGAAATAGTAGATTTCAACCTTACCCTAGAAGAAAAATGAATTCTAACCAAGCTTCTTCTAATACAGTTAACCCAATCGAAGTAATGTCTAGACAGGACTTACAATTGTTATTAAACTCAATTCCGGAATATTATCCCGGCCAAAATCTATCAATTTTCATAAACGAAGTAGATAATTTATTGACGCATCTGCAAGGCAGATTGAATCAAGATCTAACTTACGCACTGAATTTTTCGATAAGATCAAAATTGAAAGATGAAGCTAGGGACTTCATAGCTTTTCAAAATGCCTCTGATTGGCCCAATATCAGAAGGGTATTATTGCAAAGGTATGGAGATCAACGCAATGAAGACTTATTAGTGTCCTCTTTATCACAATGCGTACAACAAAAACATGAAACATATTTAGACTATTATAGTAGGATTTCAAAAAATTTGAGCGATTTGTTACAACATTTAACCCTGAACATAAGAGACCAAAATTATTTGTTATACAAACAACAAGATATTCAGAAACTAGCACTCAAAACATTCCAAATAGGTATTCTAGAACCATACAGATCTTACCTTAGTAACTTCAACTGCATTAGTTTAGAAGACTGTATTAATAGATGTCAATTTTTCGACAATAGAAAGCAGGAATGGGAATACTGCGAATTTCTGCGGAAATCTCAAGAACAACCAAAAAAGCTAAATTATAATCGTACTTCACCTCAAAATTCATATCCGACTCGTAATTACCACGAATTCCCGAAAGCTCAAAATCGGAATCAAAATTTCAATCCAAACTTTCCAAGCAACGCTCAAAAATTTTCTAACCTAGTACCAACGAATAACCAAAATTTCGTGACGAATTATAAGCATCAATCTCCTTCTGAAAATTCTGGAAATCCAAACGGCTTTCCTTATTGCATTAACACACCAATTCCAAATAACAGAGGATACCCGACAGCTCGCGAAGTGTTCGGACCAAAACCAGGTTCTAGTATGTCCAAAAATCAACAAAAGCCAACTCCTATGTCTATTTCGACTAGAAACACTTTTAGGCAACCTGCCGCTCAGTCGATCTCGACGAGAAATTTTTCACAAAACAAACCGACAAGAAATTTTATTTCCGAAGAATTATTTAACGTTCAATCCGAAGGTGGAAATCCTGAAGATTTTGAATCTGAATTTTATGATCCAAACGTTAATTCTCAAGATGACTATGAAAATAATCTTACAGAAGAAGAAAATTTTCAGATAGCTGCCTTGGAATTCCCAGAAACATAGATCTAAATTGTGTCAAAATTAAGTCCAAATTGCCCTACATTTATTTACCAAAAATTGACCTCAAAATTTTGATTGACTCAGGAGCAACAAATTCAGTCATTAATTCAAAACCCGCGTTTGAAAAATTCTTCCAATTTTTATACAAAGAAAAATTTAGCGTCTCTGGCTTAGGAAACACAATCACTTCAGATAATAATTTAAATATACCAATTTTATACGAATTAGGAATTTTTGAAAATATTCATTTACATGTAGTTGATTGGCATCAAAAATTTGACGCTCTATTAGGAACTTCTGATCTCCAAAGATTAGGTGCGAAAATTGATTATAAAACTCATACATTAGAAATTAATGATCTAAAAATACCTTTCAACCTCGAATATTCATCGTCCAAACTGAAACCGCGTAATGAAAAAGCAAAAAATTTTATTAAAATACCTGTTTCCATAGAAAACGGAAATGTCCTTCTACCTGAAATAAACTTTCAACAATTTTCAACTCCAGAATGTATTGCTCATGCTAGGAACGGATTTTGCACTATACCAATTTCTCAACCAATAGAAAATGAAGTACAAATTAATTTTGTAGAAAGAATACCTGTGAAATCGATTCACGAAACAGAAATATCAACCCCTCCATTAACACATCAAAATTTTAAACTTGCGAAAAATATAAGAACTGCTCACATGAACTCTGAAGAAAAAAGGAAATCTTCAAAATTGTAATAAATTCAAGAATATTTTTTATAACGAAGATTCAGATCTTTCATTTAGTAATACAGTCAAACACAAAATTCGAACGAAAGATGAGGAACCTGTTTACGTAAAATCTTTCAGACACCCTCATCACATGAGAAAATTATTCAGGAACAAATTCAAAAATTACTTGATGACAAAATTATACGTCCGTCAATTTCACCTTATAGTGCTCCGGTATGGATCGTTGACAAGAAAAAAGACGCATCAGGTCAAAAGAAGTATAGAATGGTTATAGATTATAGACGTCTTAATGATAAAACCGTCGAAGATAAATACCCTTTACCGAGAATAGAAGAGATTTTGGATAACTTAGGCAAAAGTTGCTATTTTTCTACAATCGACATGGCAAAGGCCTTTCATCAAATTGAAATGGATCCTGAATCCATAGAAAAAACTGCATTTACTGTAAACAATGGCCATTATGAATACCTTCGAATGCCTTATGGATTAAAAAACGGCCCGAGTACTTTTCAACGTGTAATGGATAATGTTCTCAAGGAATACCTGCATATTTTTTGTTTTGTTTACATGGACGACGTAGTCGTATTTTCAAAATCATTGCAAGAACATATTTATCACCTGAAACTAATTTTTCAGAAAATTCAAGAATATAACCTTAAAATTGAACTCGACAAATGTGAATTTTTGAGTAAAAACGTAGCATTCCTAGGACATGTCATAACACCTGAAGGAATATCGCCAAATCCATCAAAATTAGAAACTATCGAGAAATATCCCCTACCGCGTTCAGTTAAAGAAATAAAGTCGTTTTTAGGTTTAATAGGTTATTACCGACGTTTTATACAAAATTTCGCACATATCGTTTCACCATTTACAAAATGCTTGAAGAAAGGAGCAAAAATAAATTATCAAGACCCGGACTATGTTTATGCTTTCCAACAATGTAAAGAACTATTGACAAACGCCCCAATTCTGGTCTACCCAGATTTTGAAAAACCTTTTAAATTAACAACAGATGCTTCAAATGTAGCCATTGGAAGTGTTTTATCACAGTCAAACCGCCCTATAGCCTACTATTCGAGAACTTTGAACTCGGCTGAAAGAAATTATTCAACAATTGAAAAGGAATTATTAGCAATTCTGGATTCAACAAAACATTTCAGGCCCTATCTTTTTGGACAAAGTTTTACAATCGAAACTGACCATAATCCTCTTGTATGGCTTTACAAAATTAAAGAACCAAATTCCCGCCTCATACGTTGGAAATTAAAATTAGAAGAATTTGATTTTAAAATAATTCATACTAAAGGCAAGCAAAATAAAGTTGCCGATGCACTTTCACGAATTGAAATACATAATCGAGAAAACGAATCACTTTTATCTGAGGATGATCTGAATGTAGAAATATCGTCCATCTTACCAAATGTAAATGAACTTCCCGAACTAGGTGACGAAGAATTAGAAACATTCTGAACTCTCAAAATAACGAAAACCCTCCTGTAAACGAGGAACATGAAAATCCGAACAATGATAATAACTCTGATGCTACTATTCACTCTACTCAAGAAGACAACGGAAAAGTTATCCCAATTACGGAAACACCTGTTAATATTTATCCCAATAGAATTATTATGAATATTGGTGAACAATTCAATTTGAAATACACTAAACCTTTTGGAAAAAATACGTATTGTGTATCAATAAGACAAATTGTATGACAAACGATTTTTCGAACCTATTCAAAGAAATTCTGAGACCAAACGAATCTTATGGAATTTATTTCAGAGACAATAAATTGCGTTTACCCCTCGTCAGATTTTGTAAAGAAACATTGAATTACTCTGCAAAACTTGTAATCAGTAATAATTATTCATTGGATGTTACCTGTGAAGAAAATCAAAAAGAAATCATTTCAGAATATCACGACAAAAATCACAATGGCATTTCAGAAAGTCATAAATTTTTATCAAAAAAGTACTATTGGCCAAAAATGAAAAACAAAATAACAGAAATAATCAACAAATGTGAATTATGTCTTCAGTCGAAATACGAGAGACATCCCTATAAATTGAAATTCTCTGGTCCACTTCTTGCGAAAAGACCATTTGAAATAATCCACTTAGACACTTTTTCCTTTCTAAATTCAAAGTTTTTGACTATAATAGATCTCTTCTCTAAATATGCTCAGTCATATCTAGTCAAAGATGGTACAGCACTTACAATCCTCAATAAATTACGTCATTATTTTTCGCACCATAATATCCCCAAAAAATTGTCTGCGACGAAGGAAGAGAATTTCACAACAAAACTTTCACGGAATATTGTAAATTGAACAAAATTGATCTTCACTTCACAACGGTGAATAATCCAAGTTCAAATTCTCCTATTGAGAGATTTCATTCTACAATCTTGGAAAAACTTCGAATTTTAAAATTGAAAAACCCTAATGAAAATCCTTCAAATCTTATGATTACTGCAACACTGATCTATAATCAATCAATACACTCAACTACCGGCTATTCTCCATTTAATTTACTTTATGGTCCCTACGAAAAACTACCAGAATTTGATCTGAACATGACCGTTTATGAACAGTATAATGAAAAAAGGAAACAAGAAATATTACCATTTTTTGACCATATTTACCAACGGAATAAGGAACGAGGACAGAAAACATTGAATAAATTAAACGAGAATAGAAATGACCCTCCCGATTTAGAACAAAGAGAAGTCTATGTTGAAAGAAACAGGCCCAGAAAAACTGACCCTCCTTTTGAAAAAGTTAGAGTCGATCAACAACAACAAAATAAAATCAGTGGTCTTACCCAAAAATCTAGAGAAACCACAGCTCATATCAAGAAAGTCAAAAGATTAAGGAATAATACTTGTTCTTTTCAGGATACCGCTAATTCTCCTGATACGGACCCCAACCAACCAGGCCCTTCAGGTCAACAAAATAATCAGTAATGGATACTTTGAAGAATCTCTTTGTAATGCCAAAATTCTTGACCACTACCACAATTTCCTTTTTTTCATAAACATAACCAATTTACAAATTAATTATGATCAACTCAATTACAACTTTATTGCTCTACAGAAAAATCGTACCATCGATGAATTATCTCACAGAATTTATGTTCAATTGAAATCAAATCTAGTTCAAATCGAACAAATATTACATAAATTTTTCAACAGAAAAATTAAAAGAGGCTTGGCAAATTTCATTGGAAAAGGAATTAAATTCGTAACCGGAAATTAGATGATGATGACCTAAAGACCATTAACGAAAACTTAGAGAGCCTTCATCGAAACAAAAATTCTGAAATTGAAAGAATAAATAAATTAACTTCATTCGCTAACCATTTAACGCAGAGATATTCTGAAGACTTAGCTCTGTTGAACAATAACATTTTTCATACAAAAATACTTTTTGAAAATATCAAATCAACTGAGGAATTTAGAATCATTATCGAATACCAGATACTACAATCAGAAGAACTATTAAATACTTTACTAATGATTGAAAGAACACTTAGTTTCGCAATGAAAGAAATACCAAATTTAGAAATTATAAAACTTCAAGAACTTCAATTAATCGTTACTTATTTGGAAAGAATTTATAAACCACAGCAATTATCACCAATTGATCAAGTTCACCTGTATAAAATAATAGAATTTGCGAAAATTTCTGTCATAGGAACTGATGAAACCATTACATTCCTCCTTAAAATTCCTATCCTCAAAACCTTGATTGCAAACTACTCCAGAGTGTACCCTTTACCTAATAACCAAGATATAGCAGTAATACCTCCAAAGAAGTATTTAATCAAAATCAAGAATGAAGAGTATTGGACCGATGAAGTATGCGACTCCAGATTAGGCAGTTCCATGGTTCTATGTCACCAACAACCAGTCAAAGAAACTTGTACCCTAGCATCACCAGACCGGTGCCAAACTGTTTTAATAGAAAATAACTACAAGATAATTCACATTCTGAAGAATAAACAGCTTCTTACACTGTTCAATAATCCACAGACAACACTTGAAGATTGTCATGGAATTATTACGAATAAATCTATCCAAGGAACAAACCTGTTGAATTCCGATTGCAAAATTATCATCGAAAATTCAATATTTGATAATACAGTACCAATTTTTGAAATTTACACTGGAAAAATTTCAAATCTCCCATTGAACTACAACTACAAGGTAGATCTTCAATTGAAACATTTATCAGAACCAACTTCAATTCTCCAAGAAGCTGAAAAACTTCAAGACCAGCCCCTGTATTTGCAACCGACATCTCAAATAATCCACATAACGACAAGTGGTATTTTGCTTTGTTGCATTATCACCGGAATAATTCTAATTATAAAGAACAGAGCAAGAATTTCCGAAGTTCTCTTCAGTCCCAGGAAGATCATCCGCATAGACCTTGAAGACAACACCAGGAAAGAAAGCGATAACGAGGACGTTATCTAAACTAAGCGGGGAAGAGTTATGAGAACATCTTCTCTAGGAATTGTAGACGTCAACAGCCAACACCTCGGTCCATCCCAGGAATTGTACTCGAAAGTGTCGACATGCAATTTCTATGTGTATGCACTTTTAGCTTTCTTTTGAGAGTGGACATTAGATTTAGTTCAGTTAGGAAGTAACTTCCATTAGACTCACTCCGAATCTTAATCTGTTAAATTTATCAATTCTTTATCTGTGAAGTTGTAATTGATATTTTGGAAAGAAATAAATCTTTTTAAAAACAGACTTTAAGAGACGGAAATCATAATTATATAATTATTTGAAATATTTATTTCAATGTTTTATAATAACTCTTGTTATCAATTCCTGATAGAAATATACCTACCATTAAACCTTTTCAAAAAGTAATTGAGGTGATAGCAACTGATCCAGATTTATAAAATCTTATTTTGCGTCCAAGTTATCATCAGTACACCGTTGTTATAGTAGTTTTCATGCACTCAAGCAAAAACTTGACCTATTACCCTGGCGAAATTTAGGTATACAGGGTGTTCCGTGAGTTGTTGGCCATAGTTTAACGGTGAATGCAGGACATCCAGGCCTTTCAGAAAAGTATCCTAAGACCATTAGTTTCGGAGATACAGGGTGATCATGAACATTGGCCTGAATTTGCGATAGCTATAACTCTGGAATGGATAGTCCGATTTCGATCAAATTTTATGAGTTTGTTCACTTCAGGAAGCTCTTTCAAACAGTTCATGAAATTGAAATTTTCAGGTCCGTACTCAGAATATCATGATTTTTCTTTCAAACCACAAAATCTATATTTTTTACATTCCTCACAAAAATTTCGTTATTGCCATGTAAAACTACATAATTTATTCTTAGGCATTCAATTTTCACTTTGCATGGCACACTTGTCGCTAGAGAATAGGAACCGGACGAATTCATGCTTTATGTCATTTTTTCGAAATGCGGTTCTGCTTTTATTTTTTCACTTCACATTTCGAATATCTCTTGTGACACAACATAATAATGGCTGTTTTGTAAAACGAAAAATAGGTTTCAAGTTCTTCAAAGGAATAAAATATAATATTTACCTACTTTTTCAAAAGATTAAATTTTCTAAGATGGTTTAATCCATTAAAATCTTAATTCAAAATGTAATTCCAAAAAAATATTAGCTAGATAATGCATTCTTCAATCACTTTTTCACGAACACCCAGTAGAAACTTAGGTTTCAAAATAAAATGAACTCGAAAAAAATTCAGAATAATTTAAAATCTTGTCAAAAGATAATAGATATTATCACCAAAAGATAAAAAACACAAAAACAGGACGAAAAAATGACATAAAGCATGAATTCGTCAGGTTCCTTTTTTCTATTGTCAAGTGTGCCATGCAAAGTGAAAATTGAATGCCCAAGAATAAATTATGTAGTTTTTCATGGCAATAACGAGATTTTTGCGAGTAATCTAGATTTTGTGGTTTGAAAGAAAAATCATGATATTTTGAGTACGGACCTGAAAATTCAATATTTCATCAACTGTTTGAAAGAGCTTCCGGAACTGAACAAACTCATGAAATTTGATCGAAATCGGACTATCCATTCCAGAGTTATAGCTATCGCAAATTCGGGCCAATGTTCATGTATCACCCTGTATCTCGGCAACTAATGGTCTTAGGATACTCAACAACCAATTTTTCTGAAAGGCCTGGATGTCCTCTGCATTCACCATTTATTTGGCTATATGACCAACGACTCATGGAACACCATAACTGATTCAAGTATGTTAACCATATGTATAGTCCGTTAACGAAAGGTTGAGCCGTCCATTGGCCATGGAAATTTGGCATATTGCACTGTGTATATTGAAATTTTAGGTTATGTTGTTTATTTTCTTGTCAGATTGATACGTAATGACGTCAATATTGCGTAGAGTTCTCTAATAACTCGCAAGCTCGTCGGACGAGGTCGGGTACATTCGGCCACGTTGACGTTATGGCAGCAAATACTGC
Organism: Propylea japonica; assembly: GCA_013421045.1. NCBI lineage: Eukaryota > Metazoa > Arthropoda > Insecta > Coleoptera > Coccinellidae > Propylea > Propylea japonica. Next base: position 22,994,327 of record CM024240.1, on the reverse strand, counting down.
CAACTTCAGATAAATAAACATCAAACACCTACTATGCGCTTAAACTTTCGTGGACGAACTATAGCTGTGTACCAGTCCTGGTTTACATCATAGGGAAAGAAACTTGTTCTATGGTACATATGTTCAGCTCAAAAGATTTTGGGGGTAGATACTCCGTCTTGCGTCACTACCACATCCTACCCCACCTTCCCCTACCTAAAGCCTTGTTCGCACTACGCTAGTAGTTTAGTCGAGTAGCTAAAAATTTAGTTACTACACCTTTTCCAATTGTAATTCAGAAAACGTAAAATGTAATTCAGAATAGCAAATTGAATTTCAGAAGATGGAAATTGTAATTCAGAATAGTAAATTGATATTCAGAAATGGTGATTTGAATTTCAGAATAGTGATATGTAATTCAGAAAGCGTAATTTGAATTTCAGAATAGTGACATGTAATTCAGAAAGGGTAATTTGAATTTCAGAAAATATAAATTGTAATTCAGAATTGGTGATTTGAAATTCAGAAATGGAAAATTGTAATTCAGAATTGGTTGCATGTACTCAAGATATAATGAACATGAATATGTACCTATTTATATCTATGTTATATACATGTTAGTACATATATCTATACATTTTCTGAAATTCAATTTATAACTTCTGAATTACAATTTTCCTTTTCTGAAATTGAATTTGCCATTTCTGAATTTCAATTCACTATTCTGAATTACAACTTTGTTTTTCTGAAATACAACTTCCTAATCTGAATTTCAATTTCGCTTTTCTGAAATTGAATTAACTATTCTGAAATTCAATTTCTGTTTTCTGAATTACATATTCCTATTCTGAAATACATGTTCCCTTTTCTGAAATTGAACTTTGATTTTCTGAATTACAATTGTAAAAGGTGTAGTTGAGTGCATTAGTATTATTGTTTGCCATAGATAACCTAAAATCATGGGTAGAATACTTGTTCTATGCCGAAAATGTCCGTTGGAGCGAAGAAATCACCCTTAAATTCGTAACAGAATACGTCGAACATGAATGTTTGTGGAATATTGAATCTCAATCATACAAAAACAAGCGAATGAAGCAGTCCGAATACCAGGATACAAATTTTATCATCCACCTCTTCTAAAATAGCCATCACAATTCACAAGTTTATTTACTTTATTACGTTGCAATTTGTCCATCTCACGAATGGTTTCTTTTCGCTTCAAAGAAATCGCGTAAAAATTTGTGCGTTGGCAGTTGTTCACTCGACAAAGCGATTCTCACTTGTGAACTCTACTCGACCAAAGTGCGAACGATTGGATGGACAGTAAGTAGCTACTAAATTTCTCACTACTCGACTAAGCTACTAGCGTTGTGCGAACAAGACTTAAGTCTTAAGTCAAAGTTGAATATACCGATTTGGTTAGTGGAAATTTGTAATAAAAGAGTAATTTAATTTCGAATTGTTTATTTTTTTCATTTCCTTATAGTCATTTAGCGATCTAGTGACTTAGCGGTGATGGTGTGCTGCTGTTGCTGCTGTTGCTGCTGTCGCTGCTGTTGCTGCTGTTGCTGCTGTTGCTGCTGTTGCTGGTGTTGCTGGCTTAGCAGTTACAACCCTGAAATAAGATTTCGGATAAGTAATTGAGAATAATTATTATCACGAAAAATATCTTCAACATCAAATATGATGAAACTGTCCTATTCAATTAGAAATCTTGAGCATCTATACTAATATTATAAAAAGGAAAGATTTGTATGTTTGTGGGTTTGTGGCGTTGATACGAGTTAACTCATAAGCTACTTGACCGATTTCAATAATTCTTTCACCCTTAGAATGCTACACTATCCCTGAGTAACATAGGCTATACTTTCACCCGAGAAAATTGAGGAAACCTACTATAACTTCAATGATAATAAATATGAGTACCAAAATCAGCTATTTTCAGGTGCGCTGCGAAAACCGTAAGACGTACATGGAAACAATGTATGACGGAAATGTACCTCTTCAATAGTTCTACAAAAAAGTCCGCGATAGCATATATCTATCTTTCAAGGTTTACTCGGTATCACCTTTTAAAGGTTTCCGAATGTTTCTCAAAATTATGCATTATTTGGGAGTATTTTTTTATGAATACGCTATTGATCCTCATCCAATTAAATACGTCGTTCATACCCAGTATTTAATTCAGAACGAAATTGCCTTTTACAACATTCAATTATGATGAATACATCAAAAGATATGGCAGGTTGAAGATGAAATCGCACCAAAATGCGTCTCCGAGGTAGGCACTAGGCGGGTAGGAGAAGGTACCGAAGTGTGAGGGATGTATGAATGAATTTCGGATTGCCTGATGCCCGTATGTTTATGATCACAAATCAGATCAAAAGATGGCGCTGTAGTCGTTATTCAGGTTATTCATCTACTCTGCAACTAAACGGCTGGATCGAATTGAATGAATTTTTGTGTACACAGAACAACGTCTGTTGGGTCTGCTAGTGTTTATATAAATATTCAGATTTCTGACATCAGTGAGAATATAGTGGATTATTCTACATGATAATAGTGAAACTATAAGGTCAAGCCAATTTTTGAGCACTCGGTCTACTTAAACGAGTACTATATCGTTTTGCCCAAATGTCTGTATTTTGATAATTCTGAGCCGAAAAGGGTCTCAAATAATATGGTTTGACTTCCATGATGATGAATTCGTTACAACAGCCATTCAATTGTTTCGTTCAAAACGCTGAAGTAATTAAGAAAAATTTTTTTGGGTTCTCAGTCAAAATTATCACATTTTTGGTATGTCCAAACATTCAAGATGAATTTATTGAAAAAAAAATCAATGAAATTTATTTGGTCAAGTTGCTTGGCAACGAATATTGATATCTTCAGAACAGTTTGTTTAATTATTGTTGATGGATTTTTGGCTTTATTTTCACTATTTTTGTGAGGGTCTCCATCTACATCTATACGCATATAACGGATTTGTGACATAAATATTATAGCTCGCTCGGCTCACGCATTAATATTTCGAAACCATTAATTGCTGTCATTAAAAAACTAGTTGCCTAAATAACTACTAATCTACTAGTATTAATAAAGAACTTCAGAAAATTCTAACAACCGACTCCATATTGTCAAAATGGAGTCGAACTAGTCCCTAGACTTCCTTTCAGTTTTAATTTATTTTATCTCATCTGAGATATGGCGTTTCACTTATGAAACTTTATTTTGTTTATAGAATTCTTGCCTTTTTCCGATAACCTCATTTTGTTTTCATTTTTTTTTAAGATTATATCATTCCTTTTCACTGTAATGGTTTAATCATTAAGTTCTCTAAATAGTATGTTTTTTGTTCAATTATTGTTGATGGGCTTTTGGCATTATATCCACTCTTTTTTTGTAGGTCTACCTGTTACATATAATGGACTTGTGACATAAAAAATTGTTATTGTTGGATATTCTCATTTTCAGCAGTTTTTTTTCTTCCTCTTACATTCGCAAACACAATTTTGCTTGTTTATCTTATAACAATGAATTTCGAGATCTTCAGATTTTATGAATAAAACACTGCACAATTGCAATGATACTTAGAACCAGGCAACTTCTTTCACAACTGTGAAGGCTTGTTAGTTACTTGTTAGGTAGATGTCAATAGCTAGAATTTCTACTTTAATAAGAAAAATTGTAAAGCCCCGACGTGAAGTCATACTTTTAAGCCATCAGTTACTGTGAATCGTGAATTATTCTACATGAAAATGGTTAAACTAAAAGGTAACGTAAATTTTTCATGCAAGATCCTTTAAACTATATTTCGCAAATAAATACAGAATTCAACTTAGTCGAATCTGTATATTCCGATTTTCCTCCAGAACTACCGTGTTCACGCATTCAACCTCATTCCGAGTGGAGTCGAATGATTGTTTCTTAAAATGATGGTTAACGCGTCAGAAGTATACAAAATAAAAAAAATATATAATTTAAATACCTCATCAACTCAAAATTGTTAAACCAGCCGATAAATGAGGATCTGCGTAAAACTGTTCGAAGATCCCTTGAAAAGAAATTGAAAAAACGTTTTCTAAATTTATATTTTTCAAAAAATGTGGGACACCGCAGAAATATCACTTTGGAGTGTTTATATAGTTACTTAGATTGCCATTTCAGTTAGAAATAGAGGAGTATTTCCATTGTCAAAAATGGAACATATTCTTATATCTGGCTGATTATCTATCTGCACACTGTATTGTCAATTTCATAGTCTTATATTATATTGCATATTGACAGCATAGATTTGAAGTGATCACACTATACATAAATAGTATATTATGCAACAAGCGTATAATGATAGCAATTATTCACGAGGTGTAGTTTAGGCGGCGAGCCTTGAGCGAGTTAGATTATCATGTGTCACACAGACTAGACGTGTTTACATATCCTCTCTCAATAAATTCGATTAAATTCAGCATAATTTTTCAAACAGTGAATATAAAATATATTTTTGACATATTCAAGAAGATGCCACTAACTAGAGATACCAGGGATGAAATTAAACAACTTATCACTGAATGTTTTTCCGACAAGGAATTCATCTCGAAATTAATAAACAAAGTGACCGAGGTCGTCGAATCAACGATGACAGCTCACCTTGAGAGATTGGAAGGCAAGGTCACCGAACTCGAGAGTAAGGTTATGGATTTGGAAAAAGAAAACTCGGATTATAAACATAAATTGAATAGATTAGAACAGGATAACAAGAATAATAAATTAAGGATGTATGGAGTTCTTGAGGAAACCAGAGAAAATTTGAGTGGAAAACTGAGAGACATTTTTCGTGAGAAACTACAAGTAGATGACCTAACTATGAATGATTGCTATAGATTGGGAAAGAAAAAGATTGGTAACCCGAAACCTCGACCAATAATTTTAGAATTCAATTCTGTTCAGATGAGAAACGAAATACTTCACCGTAAAAAATCTCTCAAGGGTACAGGGCTTGTAATTACAGAAGATCTGACCAAGATAAACTACAATCTTTTGAAAACGGCTAAGGAAAAAGTGGGTAGAGAAAATGCGTGGTATATAGGAGGAAGAACTATGGTTAAATGGAATGGTAAAATACACAAGATTCAATCTGCTGAAGAATTAGATGTTATTGACTAAATAATCAGGATGAGGAGGGGATATAGCACTTTTGTAGGTGGAACACAATTGGTATAGCTGCTTTTCTTTTTTTGTTGGTGTTGAGAAATTTTTATTTTTTGTTAATTATCTTTTTAATAGTTTACTCAGATTGCATAATTTGTATAGTGGGTATAGTGCTGATCACATAACCTATAAAGTTCTTATACAATATTATAATCAATTATGATGTATGTGTAATTTATTTTGTACAATTCAAATGAAGCAGTATGTTTACTTATGCTATAATGTTTCTGTAGCAGGGGAAGTAGAGGAAAGAAATGAATAAATTTATAAGAGATTTTAGACCGGATTTGATAGAAACTTTTCACTGTGACGTCGTAGAAAACTGTAAATTGAACTTAAGACAGGGAGGAACTCATTTTACACTATTGCATAATAACATAAGGAGCATCTCAAAGAACTTTGATATATTTCAGGCATTTCTCAAGCAACTTAATTTCGAAATGGATTTAATAGTGCTCACAGAAACATGGAAGGTACATGACGTCAGTTTGTTCACACTCAGAGGGTATGATACTATTTATAACGAAGGTAATTATAATCAGAATGATAGAATAATAGTGCTCATAAAGAAAAAATACATTTATACCTCCGAATTTCATTATGTTGCACAAACTAAAGTCCATAAATTAACAGTAAGCCTAGACCACAACAATTTCTTGACAATAACATCCATTTATAGGTCTCCTTCATCCTGTCCACGTGAATTTTGTGAAAACCTAGAATTATATATAAAAAATCAACTTATTGATAGTGCAAACTATAAACACATAATAGTCGGAGATGTAAATATAAATATAGAGCCAGAAAGTGAGATAAGTCAGGACTATTTGAATACATTGAACGGAGAATGTTTCGAGTGATGCATTAATATTAGTACTAGAGTACAGGGTGAATCTCATTCGTGTATAGACCATATTTTTATAAAGAATATTCACGAGGAGATAAAGGCAATAGTTTTAGAGAGCAATATCACAGATCACAATTCTCTAATTTTTCAGTTTAACACAAAAACTAACCTTGGACAGGAAACTCGAAACGAAAAAACTATCATTGATTATTCTAACTTGAAAAAAAGACTACAAAGACAAGAATGGAGAAGCATTTACGATCACATTCATCCCGATGACTGTATTGATGAAATAATAAAGATACTACAGGAAAATATCGAATGTTGTAAGAGGAAAATAAAAGTAAAAGTAAGTAAAAAGAGCTGGATAACAGAGGGCATTATAAACTCAATGAAAACTCGAGATGCACTATACAGAACATATAAGAAGAACAAGGAAGACAAAGATCTGTTGCATGAATACAAAAGGTACAGGAATGTTCTCAATAATTTGATAAAGCAATCTAAATCTGAATATTTCAACAACAAGATATTGGGCAAGGAAAATGACTCTACAATTATGTGGCATACTTTGAAGGAACTGTGTCCTGGGATGAAGATAAATAAAAATATAGATCTAATAGAGGATAAAACCGGACAAATCATTCATGATAAACAAAGAAAGTAGATGAATTCAATGACTCTTTTCAAATATTGGTAGAAATATGGCTCTCAAAATAAAAAAACCCAAAAACTTTACAGAAAAGGTTAAACGAGTACCCAACTCCTTATATTTTCCCGAAATCACTGAAGATGATGTAAAAAAACATATACTCGGTTTGAAATCCAAGAAAGCTCCAGGAATAGATAAAATTCAATCAGAAACATTCAAACAAATTGTGGAATATATAACGAAACCACTTTGCTTTGCCTTTAATTTAATTATGAATGCGGGAGCATTTCCCAGATCTCTGAAAACTGCCATTGTAACACCTATACATAAAGGTGGAGAAAAAAGTAATATTTCCAACTATCGACCCATTTCAATTATATCCAACATATCTAAAGTGATAGAATCTATTATAAAAGAAAAATTAACCAGTTTTCTGGAGAAGTATAAAATTATCAGCGATTCACAGTATGGATTCCGAGAAGCACGGTCGACACAGGATGCAATTGCCCTATTAACATCTACCATTCACAGACATCTTGATGATAATATACCAAGTCTTTGTAACTTTGTGGATCTGGCGAAGGGTTTTGATTCAGTGAGTCATATAGAATTGATCAGATCGATGGAGGAGATTGGAATTAGGGGAAAATTTCTGAAAGTAATGAAAAGTTATATAGCGGGCAGGCAACAATGTGTTGCCATTGACAATGTCACAAGTGGAATGAAGGATGTTGAGTTTGGAGTTCCACAAGGAACCGTACTGGGACCAGTTTTGTTCACGATATACCTGAACAATTTATTCCATCAGAATAATACAGGTACGATAATCAGTTTCGCCGACGACACTGCTTTCTTGTATACCGCAGAAACCTGGGAATTGCTTTTCGAGAAGGCCCAAACTGATATAAACAATATGAAAAAATGGTTTGATTCTCGTCTCCTAACAATGAATGTGGAAAAAACTAAATATATTGATTTCTCATCCAGACCGCTGCAACTTTTACCAGATTTATTTATCACTGAACAGGCCACTCCTATAAAACCTGTGCAACACGTTAAATACCTCGGGTTGATGATTGATTCCAGGCTTAAATGGAACATTCATATTGAGAATTTAATCAGAAAGATCAGGAATTTACTTTCTAAATTTAAATACCTTAGGCAATTTCTCAATAAGAAACAGTTAACGACCATATATTATGCGGTAGTAGAATCTCAACTGCGATATGGTATAGTCTCATGGGGGGGTGCCTACAACAACCAAATAAAACCATTGGAGACTATTCAAAAATGGATTTTGAAAATTATATACAGAAGAAAAAGAACTTACCCATCTGATGTGCTGTATGCGGAGGCGAATGATTTGGATATTCGACAACTTTATTGTTTTGCAATTCTCGTGGAACAGAAGAAGGTTAAGGGCAGGATAATTTTGAACCATGATTATGAAACGAGATCTGGAGATAGTTGCCTATTTGTGCCTCAAGTAAATACAACACTGGCACGAAGATGTTGTACATTTCTGGGTCCTCGAACGTACAATAAATTACCATCTGAAACAAAAAATATCAACTCAATCAATTTGTTCAAGAAACATGTAAAAAAGTGGATCTTAAACTTACCACGATCCACGGTTCATGCTTTTATTGATCTTAAGAAAAACTAGACTTTCCTTATATGTACGTCATAAAACAACTGTTTCCTCCTACTTGACTTCCTTTCTTTCGGTTTGTATTTCTCACTTCTCACTATATGCTGCTTCATTTCACTAAAAACACCTTCATCATCAAAATATGTATACTTTTGTGGGCATTATCGCAGACAAGTTTGAACTTACGCCTGTGAAAATTGTTTATTCTTTGTTGACACTTAATTTCATGTATTGATCTATTTCGAATAAAGGTTATTATTATTATTATAGTGACCCAAACCACCGAGTGAATAATAGCCATAATAAGCGAGTAGCAAACTATACTTTATCTGCTACTACTGAATATTTTTCTTGAAGAATTTAACATTAGGGGACCATTTTTGGGAGCTTGTTATTGTAAATATGTTTTGTGGAAAGAATTGTTTTAATTGAAGAAATAAAATAGAGTACTTCAGAATACCAGAAAAATATCAATTCGAAGAATATTATGTTGAAGCTGAATCTATGAAGCATCTGACAGCAGTAAATAATAACTCATTAATCCCTTGTGGTTAATGGGTATTATTATGCCCAGCTAACAAATATAAAATGGGTGGATTATATAATATAGACGTGGATAAAAGATCTTTTGTGAAACATAATTCATATGGTTCCTGCGAAAAAACCTTTTTTCAGAGATAATTACCAAGTTTTTCCAACATGAATAAAATGTTCGATACTGCCAATATTAAAATATGAAATCATTTCATTTCCAACATTACATAAATTTGGCATTATAATAATAATAATAATTAATGTTCGTATATTCAGGTGAAATATTTCTGAATAAATATGTTTCTTACATTGGGCTTGACAAAAGCATAACTACAGCAGCTACTAAAGCACAAACTGAGAATAATTTCATTGCGTTGACTATAACTGTGGTCAGTGTGGTGTACTGATGATAAATTGAAAACAAAATAAGATTTTATAGTTCTGGATATGTTGATAACACCTCAATTGCATGTTTAAAACGATAATTATTATAATTCTGAAAGAATGGATAACAAGAGTTATTTCCAACATCGATGTAGATTTCAAATAATTGTATAATTCAATGATTAGAGGCATTTTCCATGAAATATTCCACAATTTTCTGTCAATAACAATTTTTTCCGAACTCCTTCTTTAGAAAACAGAGTGATGCCTGTATTCTCTCACAGACTCACAGATGAATAATTCGATATAAAAACAATTCTTTCACTGCAAGTTTCGAACAGAATGAACTAGAGACTTAAAATTTTCGTGGTAGATATGGGGACAAAAGCGTCAAGAAGAGCGTTTTTAACTGACTAGACCGAGAAGTAAGAACGATTTTGATAAATGCAGTTAATCATTACAGTGTAATCAAATCACAAATGATAGTTCATATGAAATTTGTTTTAAAAAGTAGGTACATTGCATTCGCAATAAAATATGGAAAGCAGTAGCGCATAACCGTTTCTGGATATTATTCACCCAGGAAAAATGAACGACGTTTCAAATGATCTCTAATGAATGAAATGTATCTTCAGTTCTAGTGTTATTTGAACCTTATATGCCTTCAGAGCTGAATACTTGTGTAAAATACGACATGTCGTGGACCCACTAAGTCCAACTTGTTATCGGTGTCTAAAGGACATTTCAGGTTCTTCTGCAACACTTTCACGAACAAAATCAATATTTTCTTGTGAACAACCGCTACGCCTATATTTTTTACTTATTGTTTAATCTCTTTGCGTATTGCCTACACCTGGCAGTGCAGATTCTGATAAGAATGCAGAGAAAAAGGCATTTAACACATTTTATGCACATTATTGTTTTTTTTTTGCATCGTTTTCGGATAAAAGATAATGACAGTTTTATCGTTGCATGAAATAATTTGGAAATTCGGTAATTTGTGGTATATTTTTTTACTGATACTGTTCGTTAACAGTGTTTTCTTTCATTAAAAACTATTCGATCTATTTGAACATCTCTGTTTGATTTTGTTTTATCAGTACCATAATTTCATAGAAAACATCCTATTACTTTGTGAATATTCATTTTATAGAACACAAACTACAGGTTCTTACAAATTTGAGATGCCTGTTACCTCCTTTGAACACTTTCTGCAAGTTAGTTCAGTGTTTTTTTCGGTATTTTTCAACCATTGTATGGGAATTTTGGTTTTATAGTGTCAGCAACTATCGGATTATAATTTTAGATTCTGATTATTCGCATAATATTCAGATGAAAAGCTCTGACTTGAAGTCATTTTATTGCGCTATAGTTCATACTGGAAAAAAGGGAAGTACATAGGAAAGCCAAATTTGAATATTTTAAAATTTGCATTTTAAAGTTGTTTATTTTTTATTTTCGTATAATCATCCAGTGATCTTCGACTATGCTACTGATTTGCGGGGGCAGCCGAAAGAGCAAATAATGCCCCTAGCTGTCCTACCAGCTAAAACTCCAAAAAATACAATTCAGCTAAGTAAAAATGAAAATAATTATCACGAAAAAACGATAGTTAGCTGACTCAAATTTGAATAATTAGAAACTTGTAATGACAAATTTATACCATTCTGAGTTGCTTATTTTTATTTATTTTCGTATAGTCATCTAGTGACCTTCCACCAATCTGTTCTTTTGTGGGGAGGTCACGGAATTGACTAATCCTTGCAGCTAAAACCCTGATTTAAGATTTTCGATAAGTAAATGAAAATAATCATCACGAAAAATATATTCATAATTGAATATTAAGAAAGTATCAAATGATCCAATATTAAGAAAGTATCAAATGCAATCAGGAAGCTTGTGTGAAATTAGTATTCAGATTTCTGCCATCAGTTACTGTCAATCGTGAATTGATCTACATGAAAATGGTAAACCTCTAAGCTCGCTCGGCTAACGAATTAGTTGTTCGAAGCCATTATTTGCTGGCATTATTGAACTAGTTGCTTAAATAACTAATAATCTACTAGTATAAATTAAGAACTTCAGAAAATTCAAACAACCGTTTTCATATTGTCATAATGAAGTCGAACTAGTCGCTAGTCTTCCTCGCAGTTTCTATTTATTTTATCACATCTGAGATATGGTGTTTCTCTCATAAAACTTCATTTTGTACATAGAATTCTTGCCTGTTTATGATAACCGCATTTTGTTTTCAGTTTTTCTAAGATCATATCATGCCTTTTTACTGTAATGGTTTGATCATTAAGTTCTCTAAATAGTATGTTTATTGTTCAATTATTGTTGATGGGTTTTTGGCGTTATATCCACTTTTTTTTGTAGGTCCACCTCTTGCATATAACGGATTTGTGACATAAAATTTTGGTGTTGGATACTCTCATTTTCAGCAGTTTTTTTCACAACTGTGAACGCTTGTTACCTCCTTAGAACATTTTCTGCGAGTTAGATCAGGGTTTTTTTCGGTATTTTTCAACCATTGTATGGGATTTTTGGTTTCATAAGATTAAAAACATGTAGAACTATTGGATTATAATTTTAAATTCAGGGTATTCGAATGATACTCAGTAAATAGATGTCAATCGCTAGAATTTTCACTAGAATAAGAAAAATTGAAAAGTCAGTCTTTTGCGCTCTATTGTTAATACTGGTAAAAGGATAGGTACAAAAGTCAAATTTGAATATTTGGAAATTTGTAATGAAAGATTTATTTTATTTTGAATTGTTTATTCTTCATTTTCGTATAGTCATCCAGTGATCTTCTACCAATATTATGATCTCTGGACACCACGGGAGGTCCTATTAGCAGCTAAAACCCTGAAATAAGACTTCGAATAAGTAAATGAAATTATCATGAAAAATATCTTCATAATCAAATCTCAAGAAAGTATTACATTCAATCTGGAAGCCTGAGCCTGATTATTTAAGTATTCAGATTTCTTCTATTAGTTAGTGTGAATCGTGAATTAATCTACATGAAAATGGTGAAACTATAAGGTAAAGTCAATTTTTCATGCGAGATCCTTCAAACTTCATTTCGCAAATAAATACAGAATTCAACTCATTCGAATCTGTATATTCCGATTTTCCTTCAGAACTATCGTGTTCACGCATTCAACCCCATTCCGAGTGGAATCGAATGATTGTTTCTCAAAATGGTGTTTAACGCGTCAGAAGTGTACAGAATTTAGAATATTAATTTATAAATTGACTACCTCATTAGGTCAAAATTGTAACACAAGACGTCAAATAACGATCTGCGTAAAACTGTTTGAGGATCCCTTGAAAAGAAATTGAAAAAACGTTTTCTGAATTTCTATATGTATTTCAAAAACTATGGTACATCGCATAAATATCCCTTTTGGAGTGTATTTATACATAGAATGCTCATACATTTCTAAAATTTCAGTCATTTCAGTTGAAAATGAGTTTCCTCATTGTCAAAAATGAAACATATTCTTATCTTCATATTTGGCTGATTATCTATGTTTACACTATATTGTCAATTTCAAAGTATAATATTGCATATTTATAGAATATATTTAAAGTGATCAGACTATACATAAATAGTTTATTATGCAACAAGCGTATAATGGTAGCAATTATTCACGAGGTGAAGTTTTGCCTTAGGCGAGTGGCCTAAATCACCGAGTGAATAATACGTACTACGTGAGCAGCGAACTATATTATCTGCGGCTACTGAATATCTTTCTTGAAGATTTTAACATTAGATGACCGTGACATGACCCTTCGTTACAATTGTAGAAAAAGTCAAGTTGACACATGAGAAATTTTTTAGGAACTTGAATTGTAAATATATTTTGTGATAAAAATTGCTTTATTAGATGTAATAAAAGTATAGTACTTCAGAGAACAAGAAAAATATCAATTCAAAAAAATGTATATTGAAGCTGAATCTATGAAGCATCTAACAGCAGTGAATAATAGCTTATTATTCTCTTGGGTATTATTATAGCCGAACAAAATGACGTATAATGGTTGAATTATACAAAAGTAGTGGAAAAAGATCTTTCATTTAACATGATTCAAATGGTTCCTGAGAAAAAACCTTTTTTTGGAGATTATTACCAAGTTTTTTCAAGGAATATTAATACAATCTGTTGCCAATATCTAAAATATGGAATCAACAGAACTTATTATTTTCCAACATTACATGAATTTGGCATTATAATCATAATAATTAATGTTCGAATATTCATGTGAAATATTTTCATATACATATTTTCCTTACATTGGGCTTGACAAAAGCATAACCACTGCAGCTACTAAAGCACAAACTGAGAATAGTTTCATTGCGTTAACTATTACAGCGGTGTACTGATGATAACTTGGAAGCAAAATAAGATTTTATAGTTCTGGATCAGTTGATATCACCTCAATTACCTGTTTAAAACGATAATTTTAATTCTGAAAAAATGGATAACGAGAGTTATTTCCAACATCGATATGGATTTCAAATAATTATACAATTCAATAATTAATGGCACTTTCCATGAAATATTCCACAATTTTCTGTCAATAACAACTTTTTCCGAACTCCTTCCTTAGAAAACAGAGGCCCTAATACCTTTAAGCTAGACCATCATCGATTTGGTTGGACTAACAGATGAATGATTCGATATAAAAACAATTCTTTCACTGCAAGTTTCGAACAGAATAAACTAGAGACTTAAAATAATCGTATAATAGATATAGGGACAGAAGCGTCAAGAAGTGGGTTTTTCCCTGACTAGACCAGGAAGTTAGAATAACTTTTTATAAAGGCAGGTGATCATTACATTGCAATCAAATAACAAATGATAGTTCATAAGAAATTTGTTTTAAGAAGTTTGCATCTTTTCTCCTCAGAATTCGCAATAAAATATGGAAAGCAGTAGCGAAAGTATTTCTTCATGGTGGTCGAAAAATATTGTACGGCCAATTGACATAACCGTTTCTGGATATTATTCGTCCAGGAAAAATGAACGACGTTTTAAATGATCTATAATGAATAAATTGTATCTTTAGTTCTTGTGTTATTTGAGCCTTATATGCCTTCAGAGCTGAATCCTTGTGTAAAAAACGACATGTCTTGGATCCAACTTGTTATCGTTGTCTAAAGGACATTTCAGGTTCTTCTGCAACACTTTCACGAGCAAAATCAATATTTTCTTGTGAACAACCGCTACGACTGTATTTTTCACTTTTTGGTCAATCTGTTTGCGTATTGCCTACACCTGGCAGTGAAGATTGTGATAAGCATGAAGAGAAAGAAGGCATTTAACACATTTTATGCACATTTTTGTTTGTTTCTGCATCGTTTCCGGATAAAAGATAATCACGGTTTCATCGTTGCATGTAATAAAATGAAAAATTCGAAAACTTGTGGTATATTTTTCCACTGATACTGTTCGTTTGGAGTTTTTCCTTTCAATAAATTTATTCGCTCAATTTGAAAATCTCTGTTTAATTTTTTTTTATCAGTACTATAATTCCATACAAAATACCCTGTTACTTTGTGAATATTCACTCTATAGAACACAAACTGCAGGTTCTTAAAAATTTGAATCCATGTTAATATTTGTGTTACCAAATTACCCTCTTTCCTTTATCAAATTCCTTAAGGGATTGCAACCCTCTCCAAGAAGATGATAGTAGAAACAAACTCTGTATCCCAGATCATGTCCCCCTGACATAAAAAATTGAACAGAGTATATTCACAAACTCTGATTCGTTGATCAGGAGGATGGACTCTTTTAAATGAGACACCCTGTATAATACAACTACTTGACCGGTTTGACCCATTAAACGAACGATAAGTCAAGGTATTCGAAATACACATGTAGCCCAAAAATTAACAATTATAATTCCATCACAAATTTGAAATTTCTATATTTTTTTCGAGACTTCGTCAGGAATTGTTGCAAACATTTTCATCTCATCATTGAGCATCTGAATAAGAAATTCGTACCCGATTCGTTTACCACTTTCGAAAATATTCGAAAAAAAGCAAATCTTTACTATTCGGGACTTGTACGCCTAATTTGGTCCATCCAGTAATTCTGTCCACAAATACAGGGTATTTCATCATAAACTGGAGTTACATATATATTCGTGTGAAAGACACCGAGAAAATCATTTCTGCCCTATACAATGTTATCCCGTTTTCGAAGCATAAGCGAGATACAGGGTGTCAAACGTCATTTTTGAGCAAGGTGTTTTTGAGTGTGGTCAGTTATGTATAACACTCAAAGTAGGGAATATCAAAACAGAATCGTAAAATATCAAACGGTTTCCTTACTACAGCCATTAAAATGTTTCGTTCAGACCTTTGAAATAATTGGAAAATACGAATATCAATATCCACAGAGCAGTCTCAATTCCCTATTTAATACCTACTACGGAATCGAGTGTTCGAATCTCAACTAAATTCCATAGATTTTGTTTAAATAAATTCATTAAGAATGTTTGGACATACCAAAAATTCAATAATTTTGACTGAGAACCCAAATAAATTTTTTAAAATTAGGTATTTCAGAGTTCTGAACGAAACATTTAAATGGCTGTTGTAACGAAACCGTTTGATATTTTACGATTCTGTTTTCATATTCGTAATAGCTATAAAAAAGTATAATTGGAAAAAATTTCATCCATTTAGGGTGAAATTTGTTTGATTTCTGAAAAAAATTTTCACAGAAATTCTTTTGCAAATTGTGTTTAAAGTGTTTAAAGTCAGGAACATTGCAGGTTTACCGCCATTTTGTGAGAATATTTTTCAGAGTTCGTCAACTTTTCCGAATAGAGGACCCAAAAATACTGAGATTTGTCCAAAAACCGTTACTTTAAGTGTTATACATAACTGACTACACTCATAAGAATCTTGCTCAAAAATGACGTTTAACACCCTGTAGGGGAAAGGCAGGCAAGATGGCATAGTAGGGCCAAATGGCATACCATATTTACTGAAGAATCCACTGCGAGTGGAATCCTAGAACTCAGTTCAAATGTTCGAATTAGTTGGCAAAAGTGTACGAACGTTGTTTCAAGGGATTTGTTACGGTAGTTGATGACTTAGTTGTGAAAAAGTGGTATGAGCATGTACAACTTCGACGTAAGCTCTCTCTTCTCGTCTATATTACTGTAAGTACAGATTATTTCACTAACTTTTTTATATACGAGTAGAATTGTACCTATATTGTGATCCTTTTCATGTATTTACCTTGACAAAAAGATGTCACAAAAACGTTGATTTAATATTAGTTTTTTTGACACGTGGTTAGGGCAAGTTGACATACATAGAGGCTGGGTAAAATGGCATGGTACTTTTTATTAACAATAAAATATTTTTTCAGATGGTCTTCAATTATCGAAGGAAAACCAACAGAGGAGAGTGGGATGAGAATAATATGTGAAGAGCTTTGGAAGCAGTAAGAAAAAAACAAATGGGATAGGCCCTTGCTAGTAAAACATTCAATATACTTTTTTTTATTTATATGAATATGATTTTTTTTGTTTATATGAATATAAATAAATTTCTATTTCTTGTATGATATGTTATTTATTGGAATTTTGTTTTTTTCACTACAAAATATATCATATTATATGATATGCCATCTTGCCCGACACTGTGAGGCAAAATGGTTTTTCGGATGTTACAGATTATCGCGATTTTTTTTTGTCTATAATTTTTTTTATTCATATCTTTCTTCAAAAATTGATAGCTAACTTGATTGACTAGAGATTCAACTAATGCTGTGCTCAATTTTTTTTTCCTCATAAGAGATATCGCTTTTCAAAAGATTGTATGCCATCTTGCCTGCCTCTCCCCTATCTCGCTTATGCTCCGAAAACGGGATATATTGTATAGGCAAAAATGATTTCCTCGGTGTCTTTTACTCCAATATATGTATCTCCAGTTTATGATGAAACACTGTATATGTGGAGAAATTACTGGATGGACCAAATCAGTCGAACAATCATCGAAGTGTAAAGATTTGCGTTTTTTCGTATCTTTTCAAAAGTGGTAAACGAATCGGGTACAAAAATCTTATTCGGGTGCTCAATGATAAGATGAAGATGTTTGGAACAATTCCTGACGAAATCTCGAAAAAAATTATTGAATTTTCAAATTTGTGATGGAATTATAATTGTTAATTTTTGTGTTACATGTGTATTTCGAATACCTCGATTTATGGTTCGTTAAGGTCCAATCGGTCAAGTGGTTGTATAATACAGGGTGTCTCATTTAAACGTGTCCATTCTCCTGAACAAGGAATCAGAATTTGTGAAAATGCTCTGTTCGATTTTTTATGTCAGGGCAAAATAGTCTAGAAAACAAAGTTTGTTTCTACTAGCATCTCTTTGGATAGGGTTGCGACCGCAAAAGGAATTTGATAGGGGAAAGTGGGTAATTTTGTAACACAAATATTTACATGGATTCAAACTTGGAGGAACCTGCAAATTGTGTTGAATATTCACAAAATAACAGGGTTTTTTGTATGGAATTATGGTACCGATAAAACAAAATGAAACAGAAATGTTCAAATTGAACGAATAATTTCCATTGAGAGAAAAAATTTCAAACGAACAGAATCAGTAAAAAAATATACCACAAGTTCTCAAATTTTTCATTTTGTTGCATGCAATGATAAAACCGTGATATTCTTTCATCCTATAAAGATGTGAAAACATACAATAATGCAATAAATGCCTTTTTTCTCTTCATGCTCATCAGAATCTGAACTGCCAGGTGTAAGCAATACGAAAAGATATTGAACAAAAAGAGAAAAATACAGTCGTAGAGGTTGTCCACAAAAAAATATTGATTTTATTCGTGAAAGTGTTGCAGAAGAACCTGAAATGTCCTTTAGACAACGATACAAGTTGGACTCAGCAGGTCCATGACATTTATTTATTTATTTATTTATTTAAGTAAACAGGAACCCCAACAGGATAACCCAATTACAGGGATTCACCAAATAAAACAAATAAAATAGCATTGTGAACTTAATCCTAAACTAATACTAACATTTCATGAACAAGACAGACCACAAAAAAATATATACATTCAATAATTCCTAGACAAATATTGAACAAGTTTTCTCCTGAAAATACCCAGTGACAAACTAAAAATATCTATGTTATATAGGTGCCAACTATAAAAACGCATCAGTCTCAAGAAAATCGAGTGGTAAAATTAGGATGTACGGGCTCTAGGTATAAAAAAAAGGTCTCTATAGCGACCAGTAAAAACGCGGACATTGAAAAAGATCTCGTTGATAAGCGGGAAATCAAAGTGGCCATTTATTATGCGGTATAAAAAAGTCTGATCGAAAATTACTCTTCTGTGCTCTAAGCTTGTCAGTTTATAGAGTCTCAGTCTTGCGTTGTAAGGACACTCAATTTGCCGATTTCCAAATCTATGATTTAGGGTTTTGGTGAACTTTCTTTGAACTTTCTCTAAACGATCAATATATTTGTAATAAAATGGGTTCCAAATAGGCGTTGCATATTCCAGAATACTACGTACCAACGAAAAATATAAAATCTTAACAGTTTCAACATTGTTGAATTGTCGTGAAATTCTCAAAATGAAACCTACCATCCTAAAACTTCTGGAAACGATATCATCTATGTGATGTTCAAATGATAATTTGACGATTAACGATATTTGTTTCTTCAATGATTGAGCCGCAGAGTGACAGAGGAGGCCTCAAAACATTCAAGTTTTTGGTGAATATTATGTGTTTACATTTTTCAATATTTAAAGATAAATAGCGATCAGAACAAAATGCCGAAAACCTATCAAGATCGTCCTGAAACCTCCGTGCATCCTCTAAACTCCTCAGAGCCAGGTACATTTTGAGATCATCAGCATAAAGCTCGAAAAATACATATAAAAAACACTTAAAGACATCATTTATATACAACAAGAAAAGAACTGGACCCAAATGTGAGCCTTGGGGTACTCCAGACGTAACCAGATGAACGGTAGATAAAGCGTCATCAACAATAACGAATTGAAATCGATCAGTCAAGTAGGATTCAATCCATCTCAACAGATTTCCCTCTACGCCGTATTCTGAAAGAATTTTCAAAAGTGCCGCATGGTGAACCTTATCAAATGCCTTCGAAAAATCTGTGTAAACGGCATTTACTTGAGTACCCTGATCCAGATGTTGAGAGATGAAATTAACGTATGGTGATAGGTTAGTTAAAACTGATCTTCCCTTGAAAAAGCCATGCTGCCTAACGCTTATTTTCGACTTGAGCGAATTGAATAGAAAATCCGTTACTATTGATTCAAATAATTTCCCGAAGTGGTTTAGAATGGAAACTGGCCGATAATTAGAGATTTCATTAATTTTCCCACCCTTGTGAACGGGGGTAATTTTTGCGAGCTTCCACTTATTAGGAAAAACACCAGCACGCAAAGATTGATTGAAAATTATGTGGAGTGGAGTGGGGAAATGAGAGAAGCAGCCGAAGATTTGATAAATATTGGCGGTATCAAATCCGGACCTGGACCCTTGTTTACTTTCAGTTCCTCGACCTTCTTAAGAATTTCATCTGAACTGACATAATCCATACATACACATGTAGAATTTCTAACATTTTCCACATTCACCTTATCGATAACTGGCCTGCTAGAATCTTCGAAAACACCTGCGAAAAAACTACCATGTTGTATTTTACACAAGCATTCAGCTCTGAAGGCATATAAGGTTCAAATAACACAAGAACTGAAGATACAATTCATTCATTATAGATCATTTGAAAAGTCGTTCATTTTTTCTGGACGAATAATATCCAGAAACGGTTATGCCGTACAATATTTTTCGACCACCATGAAAAAACACTTGCGCTACTGCTTTCCATATTTTATTGCGAATTCAGAGGAGAAAAGATGCAAACTTTTTAAAACTAATTTCATATGAACTATCATTTGTTATTTGATCAAAATGTAATGAACAACTGTATTTATCAAAATATTTCCTACTTCGCGGCCTAGACTGGAAAAAAACCCATTTCCTGGCGCTTTTGTCCCCATAACTACCACGAAAGTCTCTAGTTCATTCTGTTCGAAACTTGCGCTGAAAGAATTGTTTTTATATCGAATTATTCATGTGTGAGTCTAACCAAATCGTTGATGATTTGGCTTGAAGGTATACGGGCAGAATACAGGCACTCTGTTTTCTAAGGAAGGAGTTCGGAAATAGTATATTATATTATAAGGATTAAAAGTGCATCTTTTTTTACGAGCAATATTTGCTGTTGCGAGGCGCAGCCGAGCGAATGCAAAATTGCGAGTTAAAATAGGCACTTTTAGTCCGAATAATATATACTATTTTTTCTCCAACCAAGTCAAAATTACATTAAAATTGGTTTCAGTCAAAAACGTTAATAATTTGGTTATAAATTTGAACACATACTAATGACACTGATTGTCAAATAGACGTCAAATGCAATTACTTTTAATCCAAGGATTAAAAGTAGCGTTTTTAATCCTAGGATTAAAGTGCTGCTAAGTAACGAGTGAATTTTTGTACGGTAAGGAAATTTATGACTTTTGCACCTGAAAATAATACAAAAATGTCAACATTTTTGATGGTTGGAGAAAAAAGTTGTTATTGACAGAAAATTGTGGAATATTTCACGGAAAGTGCCTTTAATTATTGAATTATTTGAAACCCATATCGATGTTGGAAATAACTCTTGTTATCCATTCCTTCAGAATTATAATTATCATTTTAAACAGGTAATTGAGGTGATAGCAACTGATCCAAAACTATAAAATCTTATTTTTTTTCAATTTATCATCAGTAGACCACTGTAATATTCAACGCAATGAAACTGTTCTCAGTTTGTGCTTTAGTAGCTGCCGTGGTTATGCTTCTCTCAAGCCCAATGTAAGAAACATATGTATTTATTCGAAAATATTTCACCTGAATATACAAATATTAATTATTATAATGCCAATTTTATGCAATGTTGGAAAAGAATAAGTTCCCGTGATTTTATATTTTTCTGTTGCTATGTTATGTCAACTAGAAATATAAACTTTTGTTCTTGGTGAATTGGAATATCTAATTGAAAATAATGTATTGCTATGAAATGATAACTCATTGAGGCCACATCTTCGGTTCACAAAGATTTTCTGATATGCTTCTATCGTTTCAATTGAAATTTTCATAAAGTTTTCATTTTAATACTTTTGTATATGTATTATTTCATTTTTTTTCGTCGATCTTAAAATAAAGGTGATATATGAGTCACAAATTCAGAAGGAAAAGATTTTATAATGTTTACATTCTCAGTCCTCCCCCGATTACAATAATTTTTTCCATTAATTTTTTTGGTAGGGCTGCTAGGGCCATGACTACATGAAGATGAAAAATAAACAACTCAAAATGAAATAAATCTTCATAACAAATTTCCAAATATATCCAAATTCGATCTACCTAGCGTTTTTTTCCAGTATGAACAATAGCTTAAAAGTATGACTTCACGTCGGGGCTTTACAATTTTTCTTATTCTAGTAGAAATTCTAGCTATTGAAATCTATTCACTGAATATCATGAAAATACTCTGAATCTAAAATCATAATCTAATAGTTTCACATATTATCAATGGTTGGAAAATAGTGAAAAAACGCTGATCTGACTTGCAGAAATTGTTCAAAGGAGGTAACAATAAGCCTTCACAGTTGTTGAAGAAGTTGCCATTAAGTATCATTGCAGTTGTGCACTGATAAAAAGTGTTAGATTCGTAAAATCTAAAGATCTTGAAATTCATTTTAATAACATAAACAAGCAAAATTGTGTGTTGCGAATGTAAGAGGAAGAAAAAACTGCTGAAAATGAGAATATCCAACAATAAAAATTTCTTATGTCACAAGTCCATTATATGCAAGAGGTAGACCTACAAAAAAGAGTGGATATAACGCCAAAAACCCATCAACAATAATTGAACAAAAAATATACTATTTGGAGAACTTAATGATCAAACCATTACAGTGAAAAGGCAGGATAGAATCTTAGAAAATTGAAAACAAAATGAGTTTATCGGAAAAAAGCAAGAATTCTACGAACAAAATAAAGTTTTATAAGTGAAACTCCATATCTCAGATGAGATAAAAAAATTAAAACTGAAAAGGAGACTAGTGGCTAGTTCGACTTCATTATGACAATATAAAAACGGTTGTTTGAATTTTCTGAAGTTTTTTTATTTATACTAGTAGATTAATAGTTATTCAAACAACTAGTGCAATAATGCCAGCAAATAATGGTTTCGAACTACTAATGCGTGAGCCGAGCAAGCTTATAATTTTTATTTCACAAATCCGTTATATAAAAGACGTAGATAGAGACCAAGTAAATAGACCAACAAACGCCATATAACGCCAAAAAATCAACAATAATTGAACAAAAAACAAACTATTTAGAGAACTAAATGATGTAACAATCACTGTGAAAAGGCATGATGAATTCATTAAAAAAATTAGTGAAACTTAGTTCTGATTCGAACACTGGATCCCAAGTAGGTATTAAATAGGGAATTGAGACTGTTCTGAGGATATCAATATTCGTTGCCAAAATGAGTTTCATTGATTTTTTTCAATGAATTCATTTTGAATGTTTGGACATACCAAAAAGTTGATAATTTTGACTGTGAACCCAAACAATTTTTTTTAATAGGTATTTCAGATTTTCGAACATCGAAACAGAATTTGTATTTGACCACGAATTCATCATCAGGGAGTCAAACCATATCATTTGAGACCATTTTCGGCTCAAAATTCGAAGAATACAGACATTTGGGCAAAACGATATTAGATTAGATAAGTACTCGTTTAAGTGAACCGAGCTATCAAAAATTGCCTTGACCTTAAAGGTTTACTATTAACATGTAGAATAATTCACGATTCACACTGCTGTCAGCAATCTGAATATTTATATAAACATGCTCAAGATTTCTAATTAAATAGGACAGTTTCATCATATTTGATGTTGAAAATATTTTTCCTGATAATAATTATTCTCATTTACTTATCCGAAATCTTATTTCAGGGTTGTAACTGCTAAGCCAGATACTTCCGTTGACCTAGAAACACCAACACCACCACCAACATATAAGTAGATCACTAAATGACTATACGGGAATGAAAGAAATAAACAATTCGAAATGAAATTTATTCATTTACTTACTATAAATTAACACATTGGTTGTTAACATAGTCTTCTTTTAACAAGTTTTTTGAAATTATTATAATTACATACATTTAAATATTTTTTGTTTGTCATTTGGTAAGCTATTAAATGTGGAGAGACTAGAATACAAAGGCTCTTTTATTACAAATTTCCACGAACCAAATCGATATATTCAACTTTGACATAGGTAGGGAAGGTGGGGTAGGAAGAGGGAGTGAGTACCCCCAAAATCTTTTAAGCTGAACATAATATACAGTGTGGAACAGAAATGTCGATTTATATTTTTAGATGCGCATTTAAAAAAATAATTATATAGGGTGCGTCATGTGACAGTGGCCGATACCAACTTTCCCATTTCAAATACAACCCCCTGTATATTATTAGTCTATTGGATTCTTCAGAAAATTCTAGACATAATTCATGTACAATGTCCCATACATACCTATCTTCAACTGTTTCGGAAATATTAGGTGTTTTTAGATGTATTATTAGTTATTTATGTACCAAGTGCGTTATATGGATTCTAACGCCCGGAGGGAAACATTCGGCCCGAGGGTCTTTGGCCCGAGGGATGAATGTTGCCCGATGGGCGTTAGGATCTGATAACGCTCGTGGTGCATACAAGATTTTATTTTTCACGAATATATCATTTAATTACAATAAAATTCGATTGCTCCTATGATTTTTTTTCCATTTAACTTTCAGTAGTAACCATGGCATTTGTTAATATTTTGAAGTTCGTTATTGCTGTCATCATTTTATTAAGTGAATGTCATTAGTGTTTTCGTTGTGAGCGGGCGTTATGATCCATAATGCCCGCTAAAATGCCCACGGGCATAATGAGTGTATTTATAGCAACCGTTTCTAAGGTAAAATAAACATATAATGTACAAGTGAAAATAAAAAATTAACGTTGAAAAAAGAAAATTATTTTATTTCACAATACGTTCGCTGCGAAAATTTTGAACATCTCTTCCATTGAAATTAATGTTTTTTTGTTTTTTACAATATTTGTTACACAGGGTGTCCCAAACTCGACGTCAACCCGGAACCGGGTGAAAAGGCAAGTAATGCTGGTTGTCAGAAAAATATGAAAAAAATCTACGTTGCATGATTTTAAAATAATGGGCATTGCTCCTGTTGCCACAAATATCACTTTTTTCCATTTTTTTTGCTGTGTAACCTTGAATAATGCTCGTCTAAACTGTAATCAAATTTGGATACCAGCTGCTCTGGGTTTCATAAAAATAGGGATTGCTTCTCAGAAAAAAAAATTCAAAATAAACAAAAATGTACTACGCAAGTTTGGCATGTTCTGTCAAAAGTTGGCGCATTTAGTGAGGATTCCAAAATGGTATAAAACTTGTTAACTGTAACTGCTTCCCAGTAAAAAGTCCAATGGATTCAAGTCCGATGAACGGGCCGGCCACGAGATTGGACCAGAATTCCGATTCATCTTCTGGGAAAAAATGTTACCAGAAAAAAAAACTCCAGAGAGATTTCTCCGGAAATATTTATTCTGTAAAAATTATTTTCTCTAGAAATTTTTTTTTTCTAGTAACATTTTTTCCCGGAAGATGGATCGGACGTTCTGATCCAATCTCGTGGCCGGCCCGTTCACCGGACTTGAATCCATTGGACTTTTTTACTGGGAAGCAGTTTAAGAAAAAGTGTATTCAAAGGCAATTGAAAATGAATTTGAACTACAGCAGCTACAGTTTAACAAGTATATTACCATTTTGGAATCCTTACTAAATGCGCCAACTTTTGACAAAACATGCCAAACTTGCAAAGTACAAATACACAAATTTTGATTACAGTTTAGACAAGCATTATTCAAGGTTACACAGCAAAAAAAGTTGGAAAATGTTGATATTTGTGGCTACAGGAGCGAAAAGACTGTCACAGGGTGTGGAATTTTGCGTGTTATTTTAAAGTCATGCAATTGAGTTTTTTTTTATATTTTCTGACAACCAGCATTACTTGCCTTTTCACCCGGTTCCGGGTTGACGTCGAGTTTTGGGACACCCTGTATGAAATAATTTTTTAATGTTAATTTTTGTAATACATCTGAAAACACTTAATACTCGTATTTCCGAAACAGTTGAGGATAGGTATGAGACATTGTACATGCATTTATAGTTCTGGATCAGTTGCTATCACCTCAATTACTTATTTAAAAAGTTATTGATAGGTATATTTTTATCAGGAATTAATAACAAGAGTTATTATAAAACATTGAAATAAATATTTCAAATAATCATACACCTCAATGATAATAGCCAATTGATAATAATTGACGGAATATTGTGAATTCTTTCCGGAAATATTCCGCAATTTCTGTCAATAACAACATTTTTCCGCGCTTCTTCCTGAGAAAACAGCGTGCTTTCGTTCTGTGCAAATGCCTGTGAGTTTCGAATTTTAAGCCATACAGAGTGGTTTTAAGAAAAAAAACTTCATATGAACATATGTCCTAAACGTCTTACCTTTTGAGTTACAGGGATTTAAGGTTTTTAAAAATAAATAATTTTTATTAATATCTACAATATCAGATATTTTAATAAAATTTGTCATTCATGTAATATGAATCAAGAGGCACTTTTTAATGTATCACCTTTTTTTTTTAATTTTACCTGTGGCGTTCGTACGTAACTCGACCTTCCTATTTTGACAGACATTAATGGTACGCCACAGATTTTTCCTAAATCTCTTGACTTTCTTCACTTCAATGCACGGTTTTGGCTTAAAAAAATAAAAACCGTTTCTCTGTTTGATCATAACGTATCGTTAAGATATACATATCACCATGCAGAATACAGATTTCATTTTTTCATTTCAAGAAAAGTCAGTGGCGTGCCACTGACTGTGGCTATGTTATGTTAATTGGGTCTGCAATGGTTAACTTTAACCACCCTGTAACTCAAAAGTTTGGATGTTTATGTTTATGTAGAGTTTTTTTCTTGCAATGGGCCCAAAAATCACCACCATAAATATTAACATTCACTAAAGAAACACCTTATATAATCTTCAACTGTTTGGATGGACTCTTAGATAAATAATCTGGTATCAAAACAATTCGTTCCAATCGTCCACTCTAACATTCGAACGGAATGAACTTAAAACCTTAAATTTTCGTGGTAGATAGATAGAATTGCTCAGCTTATTTTATCCTGAACCAAGTGTGGGCATTTGCGTTTTTCTTCGAATGTTTTCAAAAGTGGAAAATCAAGGTTTAGTGATGTACCTGGGACTTGGAAAAACCAATATAGAGCAGTGGTCCAGTAATGGGAGTTGAAAAAACAGAATAACCCTCTGGGTGAACACTCCCAGACTCAATCAGGATATACCTACTTCGACGTCAACTTTGTATACCACAAGTTTCCTCATATCGCCTAAACGTTCTACTAATCGTTCTTCGATAATGTTCAGTTCATTGGCTATCTGATGGACTGAGAGCCCTTCTTGCCAGAGAGCAATAATTCTACATAGTTAGGCATATTATACAGTTTTGGAACTGACCGGAACTTAAAACGAATAATTCGCTGAAAGACGCACATTTGAAAAAACGATATATTAAACACATAACATATTTTGTTTCCTAATGTTTATCGTTTTATTTAATTGTCAACAAGTTCCTTTTTTGTCAGTAACAATATGTTGTGAATCTTGATTATTTATCTCCACTGCAGGGTAGGTGTGAAAAAAAGCGAGTTTCATATTAATTACTTAGCATGCCGCTAACTGAGCACAATCTTAACGAATTCATCCCAAGTACTTACACCAATCGGGTTCATCCTAGATGTTGAGGCGACTAACGAACTTGTTTCAGGAAGAATCAGATCATTGAACTCAGTCCGGACACGCAGAGAGGAATGAACAGTATCGTTAGTTGGCATAAAATTTCAAAGAGATCCTGGGAGCGAGAATAAATTAGGGTGCTAATTACAGTATTTCTCGTGAGGCAATAAACTCGTGAAAGAACTATTGTTAATTGATTCATTCATCGGATTTAATTACGGAATTCTTCGGCATGGTATTTTATCAGGATTGAATGTAATTTGGTCGAACGAAAATTATTCATTATACGAAGAGTTAGAGATGTTTTTGTACAACTGCCATAAAAAGTGAGACTTTTGATGACAGTCGGCAGTGTTAAAAGTGACTGTTTACTGACATACCCTTCACATATGGTATGAGAGAGGTTATTGTTTCTGTTGGATCAATTGTCTATTCGTAAGGGCTCTGTTCTTATTTCCCTCGGTTCTCTGGCTACATCTAGAATCTTCTTGGGTAGCCATTTTTATCAAGGGTTTTTGTGATGTAGTTGAATTCCTCATTAGGATCATCTGGATTAAATGATATTTTGGCTGCTCTTTCGTATAAGCATGAAAGCATAGATAATCATTAATCGATTGAAATCAACCAATATTAAACTCATACTTCGGAGCTAATCTCGTCCTCGTTCAAGGCAAAGTGCAAAGGAATTGGTATTAAACAGAGCATCTATGGAAAGCCGTTTCGTCCTTATTAGGACTCATCAGCACAGAATAGCTCTGAATGATACAAGGTATTTCTTGGAACACAAATCGAAATGACACCTTCTTTCGGGTATAAATATACCGAAAATGCCATCTCCAGATCCATACGAACAACCTTCTTACTTAGCATGAACCATCCTGTGCTGATGAGTAGTAATAAGGACGAAATGTTCATCTAGGTGCTCTGTCTGGTACCAATTTCTTGCATTTCGCCTTGAACGAGGACGAGATTAGCTCCGAAGTATGAATTTAATATTGGCTGATTTCAATCGATTAATATTATTCTCTGCTTTCATTATTTTTGTATTCATGGCGATGTTACGCGTTAAACCTCTGCTTATTACTACTACGGCGTTAACTGACGTTACCTGAGTTCTCCGCGTCGTGGACTGAGGACGTAAAATTTGCAAACTGCAAGTACGCTTTGGTCAATGCGACAAATGGTAGACATCTCGCTACTTCGTTCAAGGTTCATGCTAGAGAAGAAGGTTTTCCGTATGGATCTGGAGATGCCGTCCTCGGTATTTTAAACCTGAAAGAGGATGCCCTTTCGTTTTAAATTCCAAGAAATATCTTGAATGATTCAAAGCTATCCTGTGCTGATGAGTCCTAATAAGAAGGAAATGGCCATCCATAGGTGCTCTGTTCGATTCCACTTCCTTGCATTTTACCTTAAACGAGGACGAGATTAGCTCCGAAGTATGAGTTCAATTAGTTGATTTCAATCGATTAATATAATTCTCTATCTTCATCATTTTTGTATTCATGGCGATTATTCACGTTAACTCTCTGCTTATTACTACTACGGCGTCAACTGACGTTACCCAGAGCGCTCCGCGTCGTGGAATGAGGTCGTAAAATTTGCAAACTGCAAGTACGCTTCGGTCAATGCGACAAATGGTAAAAATCTCGCTACTTTGTTCAAGGTTCATGCTAAGGAAAAAGGTTGTTCGAATGGATCTGGAGATGGCGTCTTCCGTATATTTATACCTGAAAGAGGGTTCCATTTTGTTTGAAGTTGCAAAAAGTACCTTGGTTGATTTCTATCGATTAATACTATTATCTGCTTCCATTATTTCTGTATTCATGGCGATGATTCGCGTTAAACCTCTGCTTATTACAACTACAGTGTCAACTGACGTTACCCAGAGCGCTCTCTCGTCGTGGAATGAGGTCGCAAAATTTGCAAACTGCAAGTACGCTTCGGTCAATGCGAGAAATGGTAAACATCTCGCTACTTCGTTCAAGGTTCATGCTACGGAAGATGGTTGTTCGTATGGATCTGGAGATGGCGTCTTCCGTATATTTATACCTGAAAGAGAGTTCCATTTTGTTTGAAGTTGCAAAAAGTACCTTGGTTGATTTTAATCGATTAATACTATTATCTGCTTCCATTATTTCTGTATTCATGGCGATGATTCGCGTTAAAGCTCTGCTTATTACAAGAACAGTGTCAACTGACGTTACCTGAGCGCTCCGCGTCGTGTACTGAGGACGTAAAATTTGCAAACGCAAAGTACGCTTCGGTCAATGCGAGAAATGGTAAACATCTCGCTACTTCGTTCAAGGTTCATGCTACGGAAGATGGTTGTTCGTATGGATCTGGAGATGGCGTCTTTGGTATATTTATACCTGAAAGAGGGCGCCATTTTGTTTTACGTTCCAAGAAATACCTTTTATCATTCCGAAATATCCTGTGCTGATGAATCCTAATAAGGACGAAATGGCCATCCATAGGTGCTCTGTTTGATACCACTTTCTTGCATTTTGCCTTGAACGAGGACGAGATTAGTTCCAAAGTATGAGTTTAGTATTGATTGATTTCAATCGATTAATAAAGGGTTTTCCAATAAGAGGTGTTATTTTGAATATCCCGCTATTTCGGTAGATGTCACGTTTGAAACTGTCATTTTTTGACATTTGACAAGTAGAAACTACGCCATTGATAAAAATGGAGCTATACACGCTTCAAGAAAGCATTGAAATCATTAAAATTCACTATGAAAAGGATGAAAATTTGGCAGAGACGGTTCGTACAGCTTCGAACTGTTAGGACAAGTTAGTGATGTGAAGAATAAAACCCGTACACGTCGCTTAAGAACAGCCGAGAATATTGCTGCTGTAGTCGAAAGTGTTGAAGAAAACCCAGGTGTGTCCATTCCCCGTTGTTCGAGATGATTAATGATTTTTTATGGCCGAAATTGTATAGTATTGTTCTGGACAACGTTTACTTTCAACAGAACGGCGCTACGTGCCATACAAGGAACGAAACCATTGATCTTTTGCGGGAAAACTTTCCAGACCGTGTTATATCTCGAAGAGGTGATCACAATTGGCCACTGAGATCTTGTGATTTAACACCTTGCGACTTCTTCCTATGGGGCCATGTGAAAGAGAAGGTCTACGCCAATAGCCCAGCGTCTATTCAAGACCTCAAAGATGGAATTCGTGAGGCTATCGAAGACATAGGGCAATCACTTTTCGATTTAGTTAAAGAAAATTTCATTAAAAGGATATGGTCCTGTGAGCGTGGTCGTGGTGGTCATTTGCCTGATGTTATATCCCACTATTAACGGCATAGCTTCTTCTTTATATGAAATAAATATCTGATCATTTACATTGAAAATGGCATTTTGCCTTTGAATATCATACAATGACACCTCTTATTGGAAAACCCTTTATTACTCTCTGCTTTCATTATTTTTGTATTCATGGCGATGTTAAACCTTCTGCTTATTTTCAGGTATGTTCATGCCGATAGGAATGTACCTAGAACTTGGTGGTGCCTATAGCTTGTCAAACATCAAGTGTCTATTCAGTTACGGAGTAGCAATCACCCTTTGTTGTGTATCTGTGCTAGTGATGGTAGCCATAGCCGTAGACAGATTCACATCACTAGCTAGACCATTGAGGTACAACAACCTTATAACTCATTCGGCTGTGGAAAGATACATCGCTGTATTTTGGACCTACTCCTCACTCGTTGGATTCTCTCCTCTACTCTATTCAATAATCAGGGGTGTAAATTACAGGTGAGTAATCATTATTATCTAGGATTAATTTTTACTATGTACCGGGCTTTTCACTATAATTTGACCCCCCCGTTAACTCTGTTACTAGAGAAGATACAAAAAAATGTTTCGTATAAAATTTTCACGAAATCAACTGAGGTTTTTCAATATGAGTTCAGAAACTGAAATATATACAGGGTGGCCAACATATTGATGGCAACTTCATTTTTTCAAATGGAACACCCTGTATATTTTTCCATGTTTGGCTAGCTCTTTTTCCCTGATTTCGAATATGTAACATATGTTGGTCTATCTCTTTTATTTTGAGAACCACAGAGTTCTAAATTTTAAGAACTACCTGCCAAGATCTGTAATCATTTTACAAGTGGCAGAGTGCGTTTACTGAAAATGCTCATTTTTGGAGTTATAATAACGTCCATGGGGAGATAAACAGGGTGAACAACATTGAATGCAACTATATTTTTTCAAATGAGACACTGTCTCTTCAATTTTCAGAGTTTCAAAGTTTTGAAATGATGACACCGAATAAAAAAATATGTGAAATACCTACGAAATTCTTTATATCCAACCAATCTACTTAAAGTTTTATTTTAAAATGAATACTTAACAATCACTTAACCAATGAAAAATGATAAACTATGGTAGTATGGTAAGAATAACATCAACTAAAGAAATTTCTCAAAATGACCACCTTCTTTCAATACACATGGTTCATATAGTTGTCTCAAGTTGTTTAGACTATTTTTGATAGCATTATTATGGCACCGATTCAAGTCAGAAATTAAAGCTTCAAAATTGTTTCTAATCATTACAATATTATCATTATTCTTCGTGCGTTGACGGGATTAGTTCCGAATTATGGGTTTAATATTGGTTGATTTTATATCATTAAATTATTCTCCGCTTTCATTGATTGTCATTATTGCGGAAGTAATTCTTTTCCTTCAGGAACGGCTATAAAAACGTGTCCAACGGTGTTAAATCGGGACTATTTGGTGGCCATAAAATGGGTACGCCATTACCAATCCAAAGATCAAATGGGCCACTTAAATATTCACGAACTTCCAAAACGCTATGTCGGATGGTTATTAAAATTTGAAACTCTGTGGTGATCAGATTAAGAAAGATAGACCAACATATGTTACATATTCGAAATCAGGGTAAAAAGAGATAACCAAATATGGAAAGATATACGGGGTGTTCCATTTGAAAAAATGAAGTTGCCATCAATATATTGGTCACCCTGTATATATTTCAGTTTCTGGACTAATATCAAAAAACCTCAGTTGACTTCGTTAAACTTTTGTATGAAATATTTTTTTGTATTTCCTTCCGTTACAAAGTTAAAAGGGGGGTCAAATTATAGTGAAAAACCCGGTACATTTTCCATTGGTTCCAAAAGCACCAATTAAGCACCAAATATTGGTATATTGATTTCATGGTAATTTGAAGGTTTGGTGCTGAGAGTAAAGTCAGCACCAGAAACTATAAAGGTCAATTTCTCAAAAACTATAGTGGTGTTGAAAGTGGATGATGAAGCACTAAGGCACTAATTAAGCACTTAGAATATGGACATAGTTTCAGAATTAGTGCTAACTTCACGGACCCCAAATGTGGGTTATGCGATATATAGGAGTCGTGTTGATGAAAAAAGAGCTTTGACTTTGGTTCGACATATTTTGAAGAGTTATTGGCTCTGAAAAGTGAATTCTACAACCTGGTGTCTAGCAATTATGACGAACTCAAGTCGTTGTGAGAGTGAACCAATGAGATCAAGTTGGGTAAGAGGTTAAGGGTAGTAGTACGCCCTCGGCATGAGTACGAAAGGAGGTAGAAAGAGAATGACAGAGTTTAGAGGAGCGTCGAAAGATCTGGGTGCAAAAAAGGCATTGCTTAGAGTAGCGTTGAGAGATCTGAGTAAGAAAACACGCGAGTGATGGTAGCCATAGCAGTGGACAGATTCACATCACTAGCTAGACCATTGAGGTATAACCTTAGACGTAAGGGTATAACAACCTTATAACTCATTCGGCTGTGGAAAGATACATCGCTGTATTTTGGACCTACTCCTTACTGGTTGGATTCTCTCCTCTACTTTATTCTATAATCAGGGGGGTAAATTACAGCTGAGTTGGCATTATGTCTAGGATTAATTTTACTATAGTTCATTCACTAAAGTTCAAGCCGTCGGTTGGCCATGACAATTTGGCATATTCCACTGTGTATATTACAATTTTAGGTTATGATGTTTATTTTCCTGTCAGATTGATTTGCAATGTTGTCAATATTGCATAGAGTTCTCTGATAACTCGAAAACTCGTCAGACGAGGTCGGGTACATTCGACAACGTTGACTGTATTTTATGTTATGACAGCAAGTATTGCCAACTTCAGATCAGTGGCGGCTTTTCAGGTGAAGGGAGTGAAGTGGCTCTTCACCTAAAAATTCCTAGGGTCAGGGTCACCTAAAATGTACATTGAGGATGATAATTATTATTCACTATTTATACAATATTTAATCGTTTCATTAGCTCCATGTCAGAACTCAGGAGACGTTTATTATCGAGATTATTATCGAATCACGAAACTCATTATAAATATCTTGTCGCTTGCCGCATCGAGTGAAGAGGTTTGTCACGGAACTTGCACCTCCATCGCTCAAGCAGACTGCGTTGCTATGGTAACGGGTGACTTCACCGGGGCTTTCTATTACGTTTTCTCGCTGTAGTGAAGAGCTCCAGTAAGCCTCTGCAGTCTGCACCTGTTACGTTCGTCGGTGTTTTACTGTCCGCGCGTCGCCTCTAACTGTGTCGCTCCAGTGAGAACGTCTGACCGTTGTTTACTTAAGTGCTTCGGATTCGATATTAAAAATGAACCCCATTAATGACATTGTGTGCAGTTTAATAGAAACTCCGTTTCATCGTTTGAAAGACGAAGACAAAAAGGACATCTTAAATTAAGGTCGGCCTACTGTTAACTTGAAAAATTCTACAAGAAAATAAATGAAAAATGGCAAATCATATAATATTAATTTCAAATCATCTTGGTTTTCGGAATACAATTGGTTATTTAAGAAATTCTGTATCTCAACAAAGGCTTTCCTCTTTGGCCAATATTTCCATTCAAAAAGAACTTTTAATTCAACTAACAAACAACAAACAACCATTTTATGAAGACATTACGGACAAATTTGCTAGTTTAAAGGACCGAAGGTTGGACCTGATATACAAAAAAATAGGTGAGTTTACATAAAAAAGATGTTATTCTAGATTTTTCTGCTTGTTTAGCTCTTCACCTCTTTTTTCACCCACGAGCCGCCACTGCTTCAGATAAATAAACAAACGCCTGCTATGCGCTCAAACCTTCGTACTAAATGTAGGAATTCAATTTCTTCACAAAGTAATGGTTATGCTTAGTGTGTATAAATGAGTAAACTCGAAATGACTGGAAATATTTTGCAGATTGAGCAGCCAAAGCTAGAATGGTTGAAATTGCGTCACTAAGACGCTATATAAAAACTTGTTATGTGATATATAGGCGTTGTGTTAAGAAATTAGAGCTTTGACTTTGGTTTGACATATGTTCAAAAGTTATTGGCTCTGGAAAAATGAAATCCAGAAGATCTTATAATCCTTAGAATTAACCTCGTGTCTAGCTGATAAAATTCATGTCAATCGAATAATCCATCGTTGTTTTATTGCAATTTAAAGCTCTTATTTTCAGATGCCTACGGGGGTTGATAACCTGGTATGGGTCTAACTTATCAAATGGAAAATGTTGAACTTGTAATTAAGAAACGAATTCAACCACAAGAAACTAATATAAGGTGTATTGGTGAGACAGAGAATACAGTCATTTTTTGTGACTGTTATTCGATACGTAGATTGGAATTCTAAATTATTTTCAACGCGTAGAAAATAATGGGCCCATTGAGGTAATTTCCCGAATTGAAACTCTACGTTAGAGAGTTCAGTTTATTTTCAGGCTTTCAGCTTGCGGGTTACAAGAAAATTCAAATGGCTTTCCAGCTTTTTAATGAGTTGTGAACTATTCTTCTTACATATTTCCTCGGCATCTCCATGAAAATACATTATAAACTTCTCAGAGATACTTCAACTTGAGCTTTGTTGACATCCTTATAATTTTCTCATTAATTAATTCTAACGATTCTTAGACCTTTTTTCGATGATTACCTTCTCCTTCAGATTTAAGATAATTTTTTCGTGGAAATCTAAGAGTTTTTCTGAGTTTGAATCCCTGCAAGTTAAGTTTTCTATTTTTATTGAGGAATTTTATTTGATACTTAGGGCGAAATACCTCTGTTGGAATCTTTAGAGGGTGTTCCTCTTGTATTGAAGACAGTTTCTTCTACATCTGAGGTTGTGAACCAAAAAAATTGATAACTCCAATGATTCTACAGAAAAAAGTGCCTGTATAATGTTTTATTTTGTGTTTATAACTTCAGTAATAAGAAAGTTATGAGAACTTTTTAGTTATTTAACGGCATTTTCCAATTTTTTCTAATAGCCCGAAAACGGTTTGACTTAGAAGGTTGCAGTTTTTACCAAATGTTTTCTCACAAAAATGTGCCACTCATTTTGTTCTAGCTCATCGGGTTTCTGAGATCCCTTCACTAGACAACGAATTTAGGGCATCCGGTACAGTAACATATTGTTATATTTTGTGTTTTTACGAATTTGTTTTTTGAGAAATCGTTTTACTGAAACAATCGTTTTGCCTCAATGTCTATAATTTTCTAATTTTGAGCCGAAAATAGTTTCAAACGATGAGGGTCGACTCCATCATAGCGAATACGTGTTCTAATGCAATTCTGTCCTTGGGACCGTTCGGCCGGCCTTTAGCATGATAATTTTGAAAAGGATTGTCCTAGAGACTTGAGATGTTCGAAGTGAGTTCGGTTCTCAAATGCCGCAGTAGAGTTCGTCAACCAGTCAAATCGTACATGATGTTTTATAAAATATGGCCATTTAGAATTTTCGTTCCTCAATATCTCAGACAAAACAAAACTAATCGGAATGAAATATTGTGACCATATGCCAAATTGTCATAACGAGACGCATGCAGAATTCTGTGGCCATAGTGTAATAAGAACCATAGAAAATTCAACTGGAATATTGAAAAGGAAAATTTTCTCATTTACATAACAAGATATCCGATTTGAGTGAAAATTATTTGTGACTGAAGATTGATATACTGAATGTTGATGCGAAATTTCAAGAGAATGGCATCATCTGAACCATAGAATTAAATTTTTTTTAAATTATTGATATGTGACTCCGTTCACCTTTAATTGAGCGCAAAGTAGGCGTTTGTTTATTTATCTGAGATTGGCAGTTCTTGCTGTCATAACGATAAACAAAGTCAACATTGCCGAATATACCCGGCCTCGTCCGACGAGCTTCCGAGTAATCGAAAAACTCTATCTTATTTCGACAACATTGTGTATCCATCTGAGAAGAAAATAAACAACATAAAATTTTAATATACACAGTGCAATATGCCAAATTGTCATGGCCAACCGACAGCTCAAAGTTTCGCGAACGGACTATAAATATTTCATTTTCTGAATAATTTCCATAATATGAGTCGGATCGTACTGAGACTTCATATATTCAACATTAATCTCAAATCCTAAAGAAAAGTTTGAAGTAATAACATTATTGCTCCACCAATGAACGATCCCTCAAAAGCACCTGCTCATGGTTTTTCTTAAATTTTGAATTCAGCAATTAAGGCATCAATTACTGTACCCAAGTCAAGTTGGGATATGCTTTCGATATCGTGATTGACATCAACTGGCAAAGATGAAAATTTGAATGCTGATATCAAGTTCAGTATGTATCCCTAAGGCTTCATTTATAGTCAACATAATAGATTTGTTCGCTTGGAGGCCTCTTCCTGAAATTCAATAGAACGTCACCATACGGTGAATATACTGTTTTGCTCAGAACTGCATTAGACTGAATGTCAATATTGACATTGCAAACACTGTCGCGGGTTTCCCAATTACTGAAAATTCATGCTATTTATGGGTACCTATTGTTCGATAATTTCTACATCTTTTACAGTTGTAATTCAGAAAATCAAAGCTCACTTTCAGAAAAAGGAATATGTAATTCAGAATAGGAAAATATGTATAGTCCAGATAACAGAAATTGAATTTGAGAAAAGTCAATTCAATTTCAGGAGAACGAAATTGAAATTCAAATTAGGAAGTTGGAATTCAGATAAAATATAGTTGTAATTCAAAATAGTGAATTCAATAGTAAATATACCGGGTGGCCCACCATTGACGCGATGGTCATTTTGAAGATGGAAATAATGATACACTGCGCAAAAAAATTAACGCACATTATGAAAATCTCAAATTCATTCTAGAAATGAAGGTGTTCTCAATGATAATTATTTTTATCAGAATTATGCATGCATATGTTATCCACTTTTAACGTTCTTCTTCAATACAGATGTTTTTTTTTCAGCAGGAATAAAAAAAATGAGATTATCCGATTTTGAATGTATTGGCTCCATTCTGAAATCAGTTGTTCTCCATCAATTCTAGTGATCAATAGTTTTTCTTTCATTTGATTTTCTACATTCGATCGCTATGCAACGCGAAACACGCAATTTGACCCAAGAGGAATGTGCCCAAGCGGTACTTTTGTGAGAAGAAGGGTGGACATACACAAGAATTGCAGAAAGGTTTGGAGTTTATCATACAAGTGTGTCCAGAATGTTGAGCGATTCAGGGAGACAGATATGAATGTCCGAAGACCAAGACAGGGTAGACCACGGGTAACAACTGCCATTCGAGAACGTTACTCGAGAGTTTCTTCGTTGAGATAACGGTTTGCAACCGCTCGCCTCCTTCAAAATCAGCTGGAGCAAACTCATGGGATGCACATTAGCACTCAGACAATAAGAAATCGACTCAGAGAATATGATTTAAGGTCTTGTGTCACGGCAAGAGGCCCAGCTCTTACCCCAGCCCATCGAAGGGCGCGTTTGGATTTTGCGAGAGAGCATATCCATTGGGAAGAGGCTGATTGGGAAAGATTTCTCTTCACAGATGAGTCTAGATTCTTCCTCTACCATTGTGATCGACGTTTTTTTGTATACAGACGTCCACATAAAAGATATGGTCAGTGCAATTTCCTGGATACTACCTACTGGTTTCGGGGGAGGATCGATTATGGTATGGGGTGCTCGCACAGACCTAGTGCTCGTTGATAATGAAGCTATGAATGCTGATGTGTATATAAGGAACATTCTTGAGGAGCATGTAGTGCCATTTGCCCCATACATTGGTGAAAATTTCATTTTATGGACGATAATGCCAGACCCCATCGTGCGCGAATCGTTTAGGAGTACCTTGAAGAGGTTGAAGTCTCTCGAATGGAATGGCTAGCAAGAAGTCCAGATCTCAATCCGATAGAGCAGGTTAGGGATAACCTTAATAGAATGCTGAGAAGTTAAGAAAATCATCCAGCTACTCTTAATAACTTAGGAATCCAACTCTGAGAAATCTGGGAAGGATTAGATCAGAACATTTTAGGATCACTAATTTTGAGTATGAACCGTCGTTGCCGAATTGTAATTAACGCAAAGGGTGGAAATACCAAGTATTAAATCACTTATCAGCATTCCAGTATTTTGAAAATTGTTTATTTCTCTTCTTTCGCATAAGATTCGGTGAAATCCTGAATTTTTCCTCCATTTAATGTGTCTTATTTCGTTCAAAACCTTCCCGAGAGAACATAAAAAATAAGTTATAAAGTCAATGTAGAGTTAACTTTCATTAAAATTGAGATTTTCAGAATGTGCGTTAATTTTTTTGCGCAGTGTATATTACAATTTTATTCTTCTGATATTCATCAAGTTAGTTACTAAACTCAGCCATTTGGGTTACATTGTAACGTTGCTGATTCATCGTTGTGCTGGAAAATTCTTGGAAACTTCGGTTTGTTTTGTGACAACTTTGACAAAGACACAACATGACTTAGACCTACTTCGATTATGTGGAACGGTCTCAATAATCATAAGTTGCGTGACAGCTAAATGGGCACAGAAATTGCAAACACCGCTTTTCAAATATTACGTAAGTATAGAGTTGCAAGTTTCGCATTAGGTACTCAATCTGCTGACGTTATATCATTAAAGGTTTCTTCGATAATTTTATGCTGCAAAATATTTGTTTGTTGAGAAACACGTAAATTTTAAGGGACGATATACAGTGTGTTTGGTCATGACTTAACGATAAAATAAGGTCATCAACATCAAATATACCTAATATTATCGACAAAAACACCCAAACTTGGAAGTTTACCCCCTTAGTTTTGGAGTAGCCCCCACTTTAAATTTACTTATTATTTATTTTCGTTGACCCTTCCAAATAATATCGATTTCTTTGGATATAAAGGTCCTACAAATGTGAAAAGAATGTTTTTCGAAATATGATACTACCACCTTTCATTGAAGTATAACAATATAAAAACATTCAAGTTGAAAAAGCCATAAAAAAATTCTTTAAAAAGTTCATAGTGAAAATATGTAGTGATTTTATCTGTAAATCCGCAATAGTACAAGAACTAGCACATTAAAGTATAATTTTTTTCCATGATTTAACACGCAAGGACACAAGTTACCAAAAAACGCATATCATTTCTGTAAGTTACATGATTTGAGAGTTATTGCTGTTCGAACATGACCCTTATGAAAATTGATAAAATAAAAAAAACTCAGTACTGTACTTTCGATAATTTTCAATGATGAAACAAACAAATTAATCATAAAAATTGCTCAAAGTGGCCGCCTCTGCTCTGTAGAGAGGCAGTGGCCTTCATGACGACCTGTCTTGTGTCTTTTGCTCGCGTAGTGATCATGTTCGAACAGCAATAACTCTCAAATTATGCAACTTACAGATATGATGTGAGTGTTGTTTTGTAGCCAATTTTCTTGCGTGTTAAATCATTGAAAAAAAATTACACTTCAATGTGTTAGTTCTTGTACTATTGCGGATTTACTAAGAAAATCAGTACATATTTTTACTATGACCTTTTTTAAAGAACTTTTTTTGGCGTTTTCAAGTTGAATGTTCTTATATTGTTATACTTCAATGAAAGGTGGTAGTATCATCTTACAAAAAACATATTTTTTTACATCTGTAGGACCTTTATGTCCAAAGAAATCGATATTATTTGGAAGGGTCAACGAAAATAAAAAAGTGAATTTATAATGGGGGCTACTCCAAAACTAAGGGAGTAAACTTCCAAGTTTGGGTGTTTTTGTAGATAATATTAAGTATATTTGATGACATTGAATTATCGCTAAGTAAAACAAACACACTGTATAAAATTAAATTTTCTAGGATATACAGGCTATCAAGGAAAAGGTAGATAGAGGGCCATAAAATTTGAAAAAAAGGTCCCATGAATATATGTCCGAAACTGCTTCCTTCAAGAAATACAGGGTGTTAAAGTTTATTATTCGAGCACAAGGCCAGCAATTCCAACATTTGCTAAATGTTTTTTTGTTAATAATCAGTCTTTTGCTGTTGTTATTAAAAATTAATTATTTAAGCGTTTTGTCCTTGTTATTTATTGTAAGTAGGTTACTTTGGCGCTTCTGGACAATTTGCGTGCATCATAACACTCTGTAGATTAATATAAAAGGTGGAAAGGATAGGTTAGAACTCCATTTTAACCGTATTTCCTCTAACCAAATGGAACAGTATCACTATTTTTCTAGGCTTGGCTCTGTAGAGAGAAATTAATATCAATATTTTTCATGGATCGCGAAATTTCAGATAAATCAAACAATGAATGCTTTAATATTTTCGGGAATTCTCACATACAGTGTATCTCAATAACACCAAAAAATTAAAGGGGCGATTTCTCAGATCATTTTATGAAACAAGGTTTCCATAAATGAAGGTCTGGAAATGTATTGTTTCAAAGATATAAAGTGTTGAAGTTTTTACTCGAAACTGACGCTTATTCTTCAATTCTTCGTTGAATTTATGACCAAAATCTTCTCTTTTTTCGTGTGCGTAGCCGTTTTTTTATGTGGGAAAATGAAACATCAGAATAACATTTCAATAAATTTTCCATCAACAAGAATTTCACAACAACAATGTTAAACTGAAGTACTTTGTTTCGTTGGTTTTGAATGCACAATAACGCAAATGAACTGGAATCAAATCTTCACAGCACAATTTTTTGCCTCCCTTTAGTCGACCTCATTATATGCAATATATTGTAAGCCGAAATTTGTGAGAAATGGGCCAGCCTGTTTTCCCAAATATGTCTCACTATTACAATTTTATTCTTCTGATATTCATCAAGTTAGTTACTAAACGGCCATAATTCATTTTCTCGATTATAATAAAACAAATTCTATTTGTACTTTAATGGACTTTTATTCTTCACTATTATCTCTACATGTTTCGCCTTGTTAGGGCATCTTCAGGAGCTTCGTCAAAATACATAGGTATTAATTAACATATGGTTTTGTCTTTATCAGCATTTAGAGGATTGAACAAAATTCCCTGGTTTAACTCAAATTCTAACAGATTAAATTCTTTCTTCAATATAAAATAAACATCCATAAATTTTATAGTGAAATTCTAACAGATTAAATTCTTTCTTCACTATAAAATAAACATCCATAAATTTTATAGTGAAGAAAGAATTTAATCTGTTAGAATTTGAGTTAAACCAGGGAATTTTGTTCAATCCTCTAAATACTGATAAAGACAAAAACCATATGTTAATTAATACCTATGTATTTTGACGAAGCTCCTGAAGATGCCCTAACAAGGCGAAACATGTAGAGATAATAGTGAAGAATAAAAGTCCATTAAATACAAATAGAATTTGTTTTATTATTCTGATATTCAATTTGCTTTGCAATTTTCAATTCTCCGCAGGAGTGTCACTCTTCGGTTTACTGCACTATACGTTTTCTGCCACAAGTGTTTCCCAAAATAAAATGATATAACACTCTGTCCACCTGAGAACAGCTTACGAAGTAACTTCAGACAAAATAAGTTGGTTACACGAAAATTGACTGGTTTTGCAGTCAAGTTGGTAGACATAAATAAAATAAATAATCTCGACAACGTCCCGAAGGTGGGATATTAAGATAAGAGGAAATCTCGGAAATAACGGCATGTACCTTCTCTGTAGGGGTGCTCTTTTCAGGGCTTAGATACCTCGCAGGTGAAGTCATTTGCACGGAAGTGAAAATGGTCGATAGACGTGAGATGCATTCTATTCTCAACGAAAAAGAAACCCTTATTTCAGAATATTCGTGTTTTGTGTGCAACCTTATCATGTGAGATTCTTATCACAAATTCTAATATAAATTGATTAAAGCTCGTCACACATAATGAAAGGTTTTCCAATAAGAGGCGTTTTTATCGTTTCTCATTCAATTGTGGAGAAAAAAGAATTCTGCAAAAGGGTATAGCCGGGTTTCAATGGTAAATCTGCCCCCGCGGCTTTTTCGATTCATATTAAGGGGATCGATTAGGCATTGAATGATAATAATTCAGCCAACTTTTCAGCTTTTTATCTCTAGCCATTTTTGAGATTTCTTTGAAAAACACTTTTTTCGTTTTTATTTTTTTTCTCTTTTGATATCCAAAATATTTGAATGGTGATTTTTTCTGTTGATTATTAGCTATTAAAGGAATAGACGTATAATTTTTTTTATGAATTTCAGCTCAAAAATCTATTTTTAGAAAATAAAATAAAGATTTTGTCATTTGTTTTTCAGTGTTCTTAAAAAGTGTCCACCACCATTTTTTGACCTAAAATGTCTTCTTTTGCCCTTTATACCCTGGAATTTTTTCACATTTTTTAAATTGGTGGAATATTTGGAAATAAAATTAAAACTGTTTGAATTTTAGGATTCAACAGATATCCATCGAATTTTGGTGCCGTTGTATTCATATTGGCTCTATGAACAATATTAGTGAAAAAACAATTGACGATCTGTTTAGTTTGGGAGATATGGGCCCCCAAAGTCCGAAAAATTTTTCACCTGAAAGTCACATTTCTCACTACAGAAACACTGAATTACCGCTCTATTAAGTTTAAGGCCTCTCTTACATTTTAACATGAAGATTTGATTCATTTTATTTCAGATATATTCAATAATTATTGCAAAAACATCGAATACATTCGAGGGAAAGCCCGCCGTTTCTGTGGTGTTTTAGTTCAATAATTAAAACGATTACTTTTAGTTTTTCTATTTATTACTGAGCCGAATACAAATAAACCATCTTCCATTAAATACCGTATACGAATACACGATATCAGTAACATCATATGTTACCATATGCTACAATTTCCTCCGTCTTGAAGAATGCTATACAAAAATCAAAATGTAATTCTCAATTTGACAATAATTATTTCATAATAATTTTTTTGTTTGGTTTTAGTAATATACATTTTTAAAATCTTAATACTAAGTACCACTTATACTAACCCTTTTATTTACTCAACCTAATTAATTAATCAGATTAACATATTTACACTCTCTTTAAAATTAATTGAATTGTTTGTACATAATTATAATATAATACAATGTATTTTCAGAGTTTATATTTATATTTCAGCCTTTCAGACCTTCTCAAATTATCAGAATCAGTTAACCTATTCTCTATCTTGTCATTAATAATTTCATCTCTTTTAATAAACCTAAATATTTGATTTACATGTCTTTTAATTTGTGCATTATTATGATAAAGTTGAACAGTATAAGTAACAGGTGATAGTTTTTTAACAATAACAGCTTGAACTCTATCTTTTCTAGTTCTATATTTTACATCAACCATAACTGTATCACCTACTGTGAAATCATTCTTTTCGCTAATTTTCATATCAAGATTTTTATTGTTTGTTTGAAATATACTTGACTATTTAAATTTGTACGTAGTAAATGAAAACGTGATTTTATTTCTCTTTTGAACATTAGTTCTGCCGGAGTTTTGTTCGTTAGTGAATGAGCCATCGTTCTATAATCAAACAAGAATAAATTTACAGCGGAATTCAACGACCTACCTGATTCAACAATTTTTCTGACTTTATCTTTGAAACTTTGTACAAAATTCTCAGCTGCCCCGTTAGTAGCTGGATGATAGGGTGGTGAATATGTATGAACAATGTTTAACCCTTTCATATATTCTTTAAATTCCTCGCTGGTAAACTGTGGGCCATTGTCAGAAACTAGGTGGTTACATAACCCGAAACGAGCAAAAATTGAATCAAACACTTCTATTGTTTTTTGTGAAGTTGTATTATCCTTCATATCTACTACTTC
The DNA here is from genome assembly GCA_013421045.1 of Propylea japonica. Taxonomy (NCBI): domain Eukaryota; kingdom Metazoa; phylum Arthropoda; class Insecta; order Coleoptera; family Coccinellidae; genus Propylea; species Propylea japonica. The sequence continues at coordinate 22,949,892 of CM024240.1, read as the reverse complement.
TGGCCATTTAGTGTGCGCATCAATTACCACTATGAACATATGTCCATAAAATGGACCCAAAAAATCAGTATGAATTCTGGACCATGGTTCTGTAGGATAAGGCCAATGCATAGTACTTACTTTATTAAGCTTCACTTTATTTTTAACACATACCTCGCAAGAATCAACTAATTTCTCTATTGCTGCATCTATGTTAGGCCACCAAAAAAATGAACGAGCTACCTGCTTCATTTTAACTATTCCAAAATGACTATCATGAAGTTGTTCTAAAATTAATTTCCTTAATTTTTCTGGTATGACCAGTCTCAACCCCCATAAAATACAATCTCCTTCTACACACAATTCATTTCGCCTACTATAATATACCTTTTCCTCACCCTCCAAATCTGAGATATTTTCATTCCAACCGAACAACAATTTGCGTTTCACCTTTAATAGCAATTTATCTTCCCTAGTGAACTGTTGTACCATTTTGATATCAATTAACTTACAATCATTTTTAATGAAGTTAATACTATTAATTTCTGAATCAAAAACCCTAGTGTCATCTGAAACTGGCAATCTTGATAAAGCATCTGAATTTCCATTCTTTGCGGAAGGAATTAATTCTATTGAATAGCGAAAACTTGACAAAAAATATGACCATCTAATTAAACGATGTTGTACTATTTTGGTTACTTTTTTGGAATCCCCAAAAATATATTTAAGAGCCTGATTATCTGTTTTTAAAATAATTTCATTTCCAATCAAATAATGGTAAAATTTTTTGAAGCCAAAAACTATTGCTGCTGCCTCCTTGTCTAAAATTGATCTGTGTAATTCATTATCGGGAATAATTTTGGATGCAAATGCTATCGGTTTCTCATCTCCATTCGGGAATCTATGAGCTAAAACACTAGAAAGACCAATATAACTTGCATCACAAGAAATAACTAATGGAATACCCTGTTGAAAAGGAACTAAGATTTCACCCGAAGAAAGCATTTCTTTTACCCACTCAATTGCCTTGGTACAATTATTATTCCAAATAAACTGAGAACCTTTCAAACAATCATATAAAACCTTCAAATTATTTGCTCTTTCCTTGAGAAAAGGTTCATAAAATGTCACTAACCCCAAAAACGCTTGCAATTCCTTCTTGGATTTAGGAATCGGTAATTTCAAAATCGCTCTGACCTTCTCCGGTGAAGGTTTAAGACCTTCATTGTCCAAAAGATATCCCAAAATTTCAATTTTAGATTTAAAAAATTCACACTTTTTTTCATTCACTCGAAGTCCTGCTTTATTTAAACTTTCAAATATCTTTTCTAAATTTTGCAAGTGCTCCTGATCAGTTTTCCCTGTACAATATATATTATCTATATAAACAATAGTATTTGGAATTCCTTTCAAAATATATGTTACGATTTCTTGACACTCAGCTGGGCTGGATGCTATACCCTCTGGTAATTTAGTATACCTAAACAAACCTTTTTCTGTAATTATCGTTAATGGGTTCCTACTTTCCAATTCTACTTCAAACTGCATGAATGCATGTCGTAAATCGATCTGAGACCATTTAGAACCTATACTCAAAGTTTCAAATACTTCTTCCTTCAATGGTAAGGGATATCGTTTAATAATAAGTTGAGGGTTTACTGTCAATTTAAAATTACCACATAATCTTACGCCTTCGCCCTTGACTACGGGAATAACCGGTGTAGACCATGCACTATTGGTCACTGGTTCTAAATTTCCTATTGAAACCAACCTATTTATTTCTGCGTCAACCTTGTCTTTCAGAGCAAATGGTACATGATAAGGTTTCAACTGAATTGGCTTAACGTCACCTTTAAAATACAATTTTATTGCCTTGCCATTACACTTTCCTGGTTTATTAGAAAAAACATCTGGATATTTACTTTTAAAATGAGAAATAGCCAAATCCTGAGTATTAATAGTTTGAATATTAAAACAATTCGTTTTCGAATAAATATTAAGAGGCCATAACCCAAATATTTTCAGCCATTGTCGACCGATCAAATTTTTCTGATTACCTGGCATTACATATGCAGACACCAAATATTCTTCATTATTAAAAATAACATTTAAGTCCGTTAACTTACCAATTACCTGTAATCTAGATCCATCATAACTTGAAAGCATAATATCCGTACTCTCTATAACTTTATTTTTAAAATTCATTCTAACTGCATTTTCCGATAATACTGTAACAAATGAACCTGTATCTATTTCAAAGTTAATAATTTTATTTTCAACTTTAATAAGCATGCACATAGGTTCTGCCTTAATATTATTCAACCGCGAATCAAAACATGTCTCATTCACAACGAAAAATTCACCGTCAGAATTTTCTTGTTCATCCCTAATATTTTCATCTATAACGTTTACTCGATTCTTTTTCAAACAAGCTGCTTCGATATGACCTTTAGTTTTACAAAAATTACATATTTTGAATCTGAACCTACATTGTTTAGCGTAATGGTTAGGTTTATGACAACAAAAACAATAAATTTTTCCATTTGAGGTTAAACTGTTATTCGAACTACTCTTTATTTGACTTTTCTCTGTGTTATTTCTTCGATTACCTTCAACTACCTTGTCAATTTCCGTATGCTTCTTTGTGTGACCTTGTCTCGATCCCCATTTTCCTCGATCTTCTCTGGCGCTTGCGTTTTCCCCTCTCGTTGTTTCTCTCCAATGTCCATTACTGGTCTTCCTTCTCTGTTGCATGTAATAGAATGTACTGGACTCTTCTTTCTTCGTCATACTTGAATTCTTTATAGCGGACTCTCGGGCTGTGGCTAATTCTACTGCTTTTTGGAATGTCAATTTTTGTTCACGAAATAATTCGATTTTGTTTCTTCACTTATTAATCCAAACACAAATTGATCTCGTAGGGCCGTATCAATGTCTTTAAAATCACAATTCAGAGATTTTTCTTTTAATTTTGCCACATAATCTGAAATATTTTCGTTGGATTTTTGTTTAACTTGATGAAATTCATTTCTTTCGGATATGACGGATGGCTTAGGATTGATATGATCACCCATGATTTTCACTAATTGTTCAAAAGTGAATTCTCGAGGTTTTCGCGGTGCACATAAATTTCTAAATAAAATATATGTATTCTGACATATTCTTGTGAGCATTTCTGCGTTGTACTTTTCTTTCGCAATTTCATGTGTTTCGAAATACAATTCTAAACGTTCTATAAATATGTCCCATTTGTCCTTATTCAACGTGAATGATATTCTTATGTTATCTGAATAAGCACTCATTTTCACTGTTTTACTGGATCGTTCTTCGAATAATTTCCGCCACTCATTCACCAAAATTTTACGTAAATTGTCCACAGTATCACTTTCATCGATGTCCACCTTATAATTCCTCAATTGTTCGAGAAGTTGTGATTTATTCAGTTCTTAAATCCACGAAACTTTTCCTGGTTGTCGATTGCACTCTTTTCATCCGTTTTTTTCTGCATCACACGGCACCGATTGCAGAGTTATCTATATAATTGCCCAATCGATGAATTTTATGATAATAACTTTCGTCAAAAATAAGTTTTTATCCTCGTCGCCATTATTGTGGTGTTTTAGATCAATAATTAAAACGATTACTTTTTGTTTTTCTATTTATTACTGAGCCGAATACAAATAAACCATCTTCCATTAAATACCGTATACGAATACACGATATCAGTAACATCATATGTTACCATATGCTACAGTTTCTTATGGTAAGTTTGGCACTACCGCGTCTTTCAGCGAGTGACATTGGGAAATGATAGCGGGATTTACCCAAAAGATTTTCTACAAGTAGAAAGCCAGAGACTTTTTATCTCCAGAGTTGAATGGCAAACCATAAGAGAATTTCATTTTTCGAAAATCTATCCCACGAAAACAATTTTTGAACGAAAATCATAGGAGATTGTTATTTTCAACCCCCTATAATAAAGTTATGAGAACTGAAATATCTATACTCAGTTCTTCATATTAGGTATAGTTTTATGAGTCAATGTTCTTAAGAAGCCGTAAAAAGAATTAAAAACTGTCAACTCGTCATCTCCTTGCAAAAGCTGTATCTTGGAAGGGGGGTCGTTTTCAGAAAAAAATGTATATTTACTACCTTTGCTTATGTTCATAAAGGAACCATATCCTAGAGTCCCCCGCATTTGTTACAGACACCCTGTATAAACAGAAAGCGCAAAAATAAATATGGAAATACAGGGTCTCGCAGAATATTTCATATAGCTCTCAGAATTGGTAGGAAATTCAATGAACAAGTGTTTTACATAGCAGCAAAAACTCAAAATCAGTCGCCAAATTTTGTTTTCGATCACCACCCCTAAAAAACTACCACAAAAAGTGTCTTAGTGAGAGTTTATAGCTACGAATTATTCATTTTTAATAGTTGAATTTACTTAAAATGCCGAAAAATTACTTGAACATATTCTCCTTCCAGTTGGGAATTGTTTGAAAGGGAACATACAATGATGAAATTTGAAAAAATCAAGAAAAGCCCTGAGCAGGAGCTTTTGAGCGCTCATTCTTTGGTGCAATAGGAGCAATAGGACTGTTACCTCGAAATTTTTTATTGGATTTGAAACTGATACCAAATATACAGGGTGTTTCATCATAAACTGGACAAACATATATTTTCGTGTAAAGCACATCGAGAGAATCATTTTTGCCTTATACAATATATCCCGTTTTCGAAGCATAAGCGAGATACAGGTGTCAAACGTCATTTTTGAGCAAGATTCTTATGAGTGTGGTCAGTTATGTATAACACTTAAAGTAACGGTTTTTAGTCAAATCTCAGTATTTTTGGGTCCCCTATTCAGAAAAGTTGACGAAATCCGAAAAATAATTTACAAAATGGCGGAAGACCTGTAATGTTCCAAATTTTTTTTTGCGGTGGTCAAATTGAATTTTATTTTCTGAAAGAACACAATTTTCTAAGAATTTCTGTGAAAAAATTTTTTCAAAAATCGAACACAAATTTTTTTTACATGTCTACAGCGTTGAAAAAATTTGACTCGAAATGGATGAAATTTTGTACAATTGTACTTCTTGAATTATCAATCACGAATATAAAAACAGAATTATAAAATATCGGTTTCTTTACTACACTCATTCAAATGTTTCGTTCAGACCTCTGAAATAATGAAAAAAAATTGTTTTGAGTTCAAGAGTCAAAATAATTAAATTATTGGCATGTCTTAACATTCTAGATGAATTTATACAAAAAAATCAGTGAAACTTAGTTGGGACTCGAACCGATGTAGGTATTAAATAGGGAAATGGCACTGTTCTAAGGATAATAATATTTGTTGCCAGGCAACGGTAGTTCGTAGTTTATAGAGTTTGACTACTGGCTAAATTATATTCACTGAAATTCAAATACCAGTCCAACTCTATGAACTACAAACTACCGTTGCCTGGCAACGAATATTAATATCCTTAGAACAGTGCCATTTCCCTATTTAATACCTACGTCGGTTCGAGTCCCAACTAAGTTTCACTGATTTTTTTCGTATAAATTCATCTTGAATGTTTGGACATGCCAATAATTCAATTATTTTGATTCTAGAACTCAAAATAATTTTTTTTTCATTATTTCAGAGGTCTGAACGAAACATTTGAATGAGTGTAGTAACGAAACCGTTCGATATTTTACAATTCTGTTTTCATATTCGTGATTGATAATTCAAAATTACAAAATTTCATCCATCTCGAGTGAAATTTTTTCATCTCTGTAGACATGTAAAACAAAATTTGTGTTCGATTTTTGAAAAAAAATTTACACAGAAATTCTTAGAAAATTATGTTCTTTTAGAAAATAAAAGTCAATTTGACAACCGCAAAAAATAATTTGGAACATTGTAGGTTTTCCGCCATTTTGTAAATTATTTTTCGGGTTTCGTCAACTTTTCTGAATAGAGGACCTAAAAATACTGAGATTTGACTTTAAGTGTTATACATAACTGACCACACTCATAAGAATCTTGCTCAAAAATGACATTTGACACCCTGTATCTTGCTTATGCTTCGAAAACGGGATATATTGTATAAGGCAAAAATGATTCTCCCGATGTCCTCTACACGAAAATATGTGTTTGTCCAGTTTATGATGAAACACCCTGTATGAAAGCAGAATCTCAGAACAATCGGAATTATTTTCTGAAAAATATTCGAAAAACGAAATATGTAAAAACTGAATAACAACAAAATAAATTCTATGATTCTGATGATGCGATCGCCTTGAAATTTTGCACGAACATTAAGTACATTATTTTCATTTCCAAAATAAATTTCATTCGAACCGGATATTCGGTTATGGAAATTTGAAGATTCTTCTTTCAATATTCGAAACGAATTTTCTATGGTTCTAATAACACTATGGCCACAAAATTTTGCACGAACATTCAGTATATCAATCTTCATTCATAAAAAAAGTTTCATTTCAATCGGATATCCTTTCATGAAAATCTGAAGTTTTTCTTTTTAATATTCCAATTGAATTTTCTATGTTTCTGTCAAAACTATCGTCACGAAATTTGAATGAACTTTCAGAATATTGATCTCCTCTCACAGAAAATATTTCACTGAAATCGGATCTTTTTATGGAAATAAAAAGTTTTTTTTTAATATTCCAATTGATTTTTTTTGGTTCTGTTCACACTATGGCCACAAAATTTTACATGAGGCTTGTTATCAGGATCTTACATTTGGCCGTAACATTTCATATTGACTGGTTTCGTATTTTTTGAGATATTGAGAAACAAAAATTTTGAATGGTCATATTTTATGGAACACCCTGTACGATTTGGCTGGTAAACGAAATTAACCGAGCCATTTGGGACCCGAACACATCCTGAGAATTTCAAGTCTCTAGGAAAAGTCCGTTCGAAAGTTTTTGTTCTAACGGGCGGCCGGACGGCTCCACGGACAGAATTGAATTTGACCATGAATTCATCAGGCAGTCTAACCCTATCGCTTGAGACTATTTTCGGCTAAAAATTCGAAAATTACAGACATTTGAACATAACGATATACTTAGCACTCGTTTAAGTAGAGACGAACAAAACTCCTTGTTATTCTAATTTTTTCAGAGGAAGATGATCATTCTGAAAGCTTACACTCCTCTCAGTAGCTTCTTATTAAAGTTGCGATAAAAAATTCGTTTGCGATATTTATCAGTCTGAATGTAATCTTTTTATTTCATGCCAAGTATGAGCTATCAAATTCCCAATTAGATGAAAAATTGAATACAAAGACGCGAAGCCCTGAAAGGAATTCGAAAGGAAATTCAAGTAGCAACTAAAAATAGTCCAATCAATATCCGATATGGAGTCAATTAGCTCGACACTTTCGGCAACCAATTTCAATAGGATTATTCCAAGAAACCGAAATTTCCGAGTAATAATTCATCTTAGCACTACGAGACGACCAATCCCATAAAAAATTCAACCATTCCCGGCACGTCTTTTGGAGGAAAACGCGAAATGAGTTTCTTCCGAAGTAATCCTGGAAATCGTCCTCGGAAATATTTCGTCTCTCCGACTCATTCATCCGAGGCGCCATTTTACTTCAACAACTCATTTTCAGATGAACCGCGTAATGACTAAGAACTATGTACCGGATTTTTCACTATATTTTGACCCCCCCCCTTTAACTTTATTACTGAAGGAGATACAAAAAAAATGTTTCGTACAAAAGTTTCACGAAATCAACTGAGGTTTTTTGGATATGAGTCCAGAAACTGAAATATATACAGGGTGGCCAACATACTGATGGTAACTTCATTTTTTCAAATGGGACACTCTGTATATTTTTCCATATTTGGCTAGCTCTTTTTCCCTTGATTTCGAATATGTTACATATGCTGGTCTATTTCTTTTATTTTGAGAACCACAGAATTTCAAATTTTAAGAACCACCTGCCAAGATCTGTAATCATTTTACAAGTAGCAGATTGCGTTTACTGCAACTATCTTTTTCAAATGGGAAACCCTGTCCCGTATATTCTTCCTTTTGTTGATAGACTATTTCCTCCTGATCTCGAATATAAATGCGTATGTGGATGTGTCTCTTCAATTTTCAGAGTTTCAAAGTTTTGAAATGACACCGAATTAAAAAAATAAGTGAAATTGTTGGAATGAAAAAATCAAATAGGCACTCCTGCTATTATTTTATTTGAGTTACCTTATGTAAAACATTGACAGAATAATTTTCTAATGTCAAGTTGTTAAAATAAAATAATCTTCAATTTAATTGCTTAAAACTGCGTATATTATATCTATTAACTACAGAAATACCTACGAAAGTTTTTATACCCAAACAATCTACTTGAAATTATTATTTTAGAACGAATACTTAACAATTACTTAACCAATGAAAAATGATAAACTATGATAGTATGGTAAGAATAACATCAACTAAAGAAATTGCTCAAAATGACCACCTTCATTCAATACACATAGTTCATATAGTTGTCCCAAGTTGTTTATATTATTTTTGATAGCATTATTATGGCTCTGATTCAAGTCAGAAATTAAATCTCCAATTTTTTTTCTAATCATTACAATACCTTTTATCATTATTCTTTGTGCGTTGACGGGAATAGTTCCGAATTATGGGTTTAACATTCATTGGTTGATTTTATATCATTAATATTATTCTCCGCTTTCATTGATTGTTATTATTGCTGAAATAATTTCTTTCCCTCAGGAACGGCTATAAAAACGTGTCCAACGGTGTTAAATCGGGACTATTTGGTGGCCATAAAATGGGTGCGTCATTACCAATCCAAAGATCAAATTGGCCACTTTAAAAATTCACGAACTTCCAAAACGCTATGCCACATGGTTGTTGAAATTTGAAACTCTCTGATGCTCAGAATAAAAAATATAGACCAACATTTATGTTACATATTCGAAATCAGGGGAAAAAGATTTAACCAAATATGTAAAAATATACAGGGTGTTCCATTTGAGAAAATGAAGTTGCCATCAATATGTTGGCCACCCTGTATATATTTCAGTTGGTGGAGTCAAATCAAAAAACCTCAGTTGATTTCGTGAAACTTTTATACGAAACGCTACGAAACAAATTAAAGTGAAAAACCCGGTACCTATTTTTTTGTGAACGAGAACTTGTTGTTTTACGTAGTATTTATGTGAGATCAGTTTGTATGTCTTTATGTGAGCATGGAATTAGTTCATGAACCCATTTTAATTGCAGCAATATCTTTACGCCATTGGGCGTTTTCGGATACTTACTCAGGGTGAATAACTCGATGCATTGGGTCACGTGACGGATCTACTCGGATCACGGACCCGGGTTCTAAGCTTACGAACACATCAGGTCTAGGATTTGATGTGGCAGTCGTATCAAGAACATAACTAAATATTTTATGGATTTTTTTTATTTCCAGTTTATTTCGGATTTTTTCTAGCTTTGCTTGCATTTATTGGTGTTTGTATAAAATATTCCTTAAAATTTCTGGTGTGCCCTTCCATGTTTAATGTTATTTTTAAGTGCCTATGTTGAAGAAGTAGGGAATTTATTTCTTCAGTTTTAGTTAATTTATTGATTGTCTCAAGCTTTGCTTGGATTTATTGGCTTCTATAAAATCTTTCTCATAATTTCTGGTGTACCCTCGCATGTTCAACGTTATCTTGAGTACCTATGTTAAAGAAGTCAAGGAGGCTTTAGTTTTGGCGCAGAAAGATCTGCATACAAAATTATGAAGAAGTTGTTTCAGATTATTTTCTCGGCTCCTGGAACCACACATTTTACACTGAGCCAAATTATCTTCTCTTTCCATAATTTAGCAATAGAGAATATAAAATTACTAAGAGTGGAAGACTCAATTACGCCTTTTTCAAATACAAAATTTAACTGCAGTGCGCATGCGGTGACTCTACGACCATGCTCTCGAGTATGGTTGCGATAGATCAACCTGAGTCAGTGATTAAGTTAATAGCACCGTACTTTTCAAACACGGGTTTGATGTTCGGGTTAGGTAACGAACGAACGAGAAGGTTATAGGAATCGAGTTAACCGAAGTAATTATCCGAAAACGCCTATTGTGGGTAGGCGAACGGCGTTCTATCACATAATAATGAATTGCTACCAAATTAGTAAAATAATTCAGTTTATGAACGTCTAATCTAAACGAAAATGTAAACGGAAAGCATCTTATAACTGAACATTAACAAAACGATGTTGCCAAATTGACAATATTGTCTATAACAGACTCTAGATGTTAATACCATAGTAGGAGAGCCGTAGACCAATAATTATCGCAATAGATACTGAATGAATATACAGATTTGGAAATTCACATCTCAAAATATACGATATACAATGCATCAGACAGAGAATTCTTCCGTCTAGTGGCACAGATGAATAGTCGAGATAATCACGTGCTGTAACTGAATGAATTCCGTTGACTTATTGCAATAACTTAGTTTTGTCTCTCTCTTATCGCAGTATAGTAGGGAACCTGCAGTACACATATAGAATTATTTAATTTGTGAGGCTGCTCAAAATAATCGATTCAAGTATTTACTGTTGCCTACCATACTAAATGAATTACGCTCCTCTCGACGATAAGAGAGATACAAGACTAGAATACTGCAATAAGACAACGGAATTCAGTGTGATACAGCACGTCATTGTCTCGACTATTCATCTGCAACTGGACGGAAGAATTCTCTGTCTGATGCATTGTATATTGTATGTTTCAGATGTGAATTTCCAAACCTATATAAGGCACAAGTTGGCAACGCTGAATGTTGTAAGCTTTCATAAACAAATTCTATTTGGCTGCGTCAACAAACGCGTAAAGGCATCTCTAGGTTTACTTTTACTCTGAGGTTAAAACTTCGATTCCACTCTGATATCATGTATCGACTCTTTATTCTGTTGGTGAATTTTAAAACGCAAAATCTACCATGCTTGCCTGTAGTCCTAAAAATAACTCAGCGTTGAAATCCTACATCAAATTTCCTTTTCGATTCAGAATTGGACGAGCTGAAACTATGTTTCCCTTCCGTAGCATATGAATAATGGAAAATGCGATGTCAAATCGGGCCACATCCTGTCTCTTTGTGTCTCTGATGTAGTTGGATTCCGATTCATGCACAACAGACCACGTTTCATCGAATTCAATCGTATCGTCTGAAAAACATTAATAGAAAATCTCTTTCATCTCTATCATATCTTATACAGAGTTATTTTTTCAGACTCACCTGAAATTTCACGGATGAGAATGGTACGAGTTTCATGAAATTTATTTTCGTCATGGTATGCGGGAGGTAGAAAAATCTAATTTTTGCCTTGTCATTTCCAGATGTAAATGTCAACTACGTTCTCACAATAGTCCGGTCTATTTAGATATTATATATATTTATATATTATATTAGTTATGTACATAAAGTCCCAACAAGCTGAATTTCTGTGAAGTTGTTCAAAACATAATTATAAACAATGTCTATAAGTTCCTCATCACTGGCGCAGCCAGGGGGGGGGGGCTTTGGGGCTGCAGCCCCCCCCCCTAAAGATTAATTTCTTCGTTATTTCTTTCTTCTTTATTTTTTTGCAACTTTCGTTATTCACTGTATCATCAAACATTTTTCAGTTCAGCCCCCCCCAAAATAAAATCCTGGCTGCGCCACTGTTCCTCATCATTCCCCTGTGAGGAAAAAAAAAACGAGCGCGCAAAACAGTGATAATATTTCGAACATTCCATTTGTAGTCCGGTCTATTTAGACCAAAAAATGAGAGTGAAGTTACATAAAGTCCCAACAAGCTGAATTTCTGTGAAGTTGTTCAAAATATAATTATAAACAATGTCTAAAAGTTCCTCATCATTCCCAGGTGAGGAAAAAATTTTATTCGAGGTCAAATGTCAAAAAATGAGTTTTTCGCGATTTTCAGCAAAACGGTAAGTTTTATCATAAAAGTACCTCAGACAAAAATTGTAGATCATAAAATTATCTATAAAAAATGTATCAATACTTTTTTTCTTATGAGCCACCCTTTCTGAGATATAACGATTCAAAATGTTATAAAAGTCGTTATCGTCATAATATGCACACGTTTCCACGTCACCTATGAGGTAGTGTACTTAGCGCGTTTTATCGCGTTATATCTCAGAAACGGTGGCTCGTAAGAAAAAAAGTATTGACACATTTTTTAAAGATAATTTTATGATCTACAATTTTTGTCTGAGGTACTTTTATGATAAAACTTACCGTTTTGCTGAAAATCGCGAAAAACTCATTTTTTGACATTTGACCTCGAATAAAATTTTTTCCTCACCTGGGAATGATGAGGAACTTTTAGACATTGTTTATAATTATATTTTGAACAACTTCACAGAAATTCAGCTTGTTGGGACTTTATGTAACTTCACTCTCATTTTTTGGTCTAAATAGACCGGACTACAAATGGAATGTTCGAAATATTATCACTGTTTTGCGCGCTCGTTACTAGTGGAACAGTATGAGAGTGGTCCTAAACGACTTGGTTTAACTGATTTATGTAGAAAACAAGGTGGTTGGTGTTTATTGAAATAGTGGACTGTTATAAATTAGGCTGGTCTTGTCTTGCGAAAAGAAAGAAATTGGTTCTTACTTATTAAAACGTAGTTGTCTAGTTCCAACCTCCAGGTAATGAAGGATAATTAATCAAATAGTTATTAATAGTTATTTAATCAACTAGGTTATTAAAGACAGCGACTAATGGTCAAGATATTTTAATGCGTGAGCGGAGCGAACGCGTTGATAGTTCGAGACCATTAGTCGCTAGATTAATAACCGTGTTGATTACAAGATTTTTCCGATGAAATCAACATGAATAGTGAATAAATTCTTAATTAAAATACATTCTCATTTTGCACTAGACATACATTTGACACAATGGAATTTCTATGTTTCTATGTTTCAGGAGAGTTTTGACATTTCTCGTAGTGCTTCTGAATACTTTGTGTAAGGTTGCCATGAGGATTGCACATAGGAATATAGCATACCTAAATTGAGCATTTAAATGGGTCATTCAATTTCGTACACATTAAAATCACCCTTTATTTCGAGGTCGGCAGAAAAATTAATTCAATATGTACGATGTACATTTTAATATGCAATTTATGCTATTTTAATGCGCAATCCTCATGGCAACCTTCCACAAAGTATTCAGAAGCACTACAAGAAATGTCAAAACTCTACTGGAACATAGAAACATTCTATTACATCAAATGTATGTCTTGTGCAAAATGAGAATGTATTTCAATCAAGAATTTATACACAATTTATATTGAGGTCGTCGTAAAAATCTTGTAATCAACTCGGTTATTGATCAAGCGACTAATAGTCTCGAACTATTAACGTTAAAATATTTTGATCATTAGTCACTGTCTTCGATAACCTAGTTGATTAAATAACCATTTCCGCCGACCTCGAAATAAAAGGTGATTTTAATGTGTACGAAATTGATCATTAATGGCCCATTTTAATGCTCAATTTTTGGCTATTTTAATGTGCAATCCTTATGGCAACCGTTGACAGTATTCAGAAGCACTACGAGAAATGTCAAAACTCTACTGGAACAAAGATACATAGAAATTTCATCATGACAAATATATGTCTTGTGCAAAATGAAAATGTATTTCAATCAAGAATTCGTACACAATTCATATTGAGATCGTCGGAAAAATCTTGTAATCAACTCGGTTATTAATCGAGCGACTATTGGTCTCGAACTATTAAAGCGTTCGCTCCGCTCACGAATCTTGACCATTAGTCGCTGTCTTTAATAACCTAGTTGATTAAATAACTATTTTACACTCATTAAATATTGCCTCAGTTGTAGATAATATATCAGAAATTAATTTTTTCATTTTTTACGAACTCTCCGAACATGAAACTATGTTATTATGTTATCCATTTCTTGAAAGACAAAAAACGAAGCTTCCATAACCAACTAGGAAGGTACTACGCAAAACAGTGATATATATTGAATCATTTATTTATTCCTAGATTTTCCATTACAATATTGTGTACGTATTCAAATATTTCTTCCAATAAAATGCGAACAAACCTCTATGTGCCACCAGCAATGTAAACACAACCAGATTTTTCTTTCCATTCAATTATCGTTTTCCACCGAACTTTCCACGGAAAAATTGCGTTATCCTGGATATCTCATCACAAACATCCTTCGTTATGATTCCTGTCACGACCACGCTGAACATTCAACAAAAGGTTGCGTTGACAAAATATTCTAGATATGTCAAACATTTTATGGAGCATTACAAATAGATACAGAATTTTTCATTCACTGGTAAAGGAAGTATTTTATGTATTTTGTATCTGTCATTCAGTATACAGGGTGTTTCATCATAAACTGGACAAACATATATTTTCGTGTAGAGGACATCATGAGAATCATTTTTGCCTTATACAATATATCCCGTTTTCGAAGCATAAGCGAGATACAGGGTGTCAAACGTCATTTTTGAGCAAGATTCTTATGAGTGTGGTCAGTTACGTATAACACTTGGTGTAACGGTTTTTGGTCAAATCAGTATTTTTGGGTCCTCTATTCAGAAAAGCTGACGAACCCCGAAAAAAAAATTACAAAATGGCGGAAGACCTACAATGTTCCAAATTTTTTTTCGCGGTTGTCAAATTGACTTTTGTTTTCTGAATGAACACATTTTTCTGAGAATTTCTGTGAAAAAATTTTTTCAAAAATCGAACACAAATTTTTTTTACATGTCTACAGCGATGAAAAAATTTCACTCGAAATGGATGAAATTTTGTACAATTGTACTTCTTGAATTATCAATCACGAATATGAAAACGGAATTGTAAAATATCGAACGGTTTCGTTACTACGGTCATTCAAATGTTTCGTTCAGATCTCTGAAATAATGAAAAAAATTGTTTTGGGTTCTAGAATCGAAATAATCAAATTATTGGCATGTCCAAACATTCTAGATGAATTTATACAAAAAAAAATCAGTGAAACTCAGTTGGGACTTGAACCCACGTAGGTATTAAATAGGGAAATGGCACTGTTCTAAGGATATTAATATTCGTTGCCCGGCAACGGTAGTTCGTAGTTCATAGAGTTTGACTACTGGCTAAATTATATTCACTGAAATTCAAATACCAGTCAAACTCTATGAACTACGAACTACCGGTGCCGGGCAACGAATATTAATATCCTTAGAACAGTGCCATTTCCCTATTTAATACCTACGTCGGTTCGAGTCCCAACTAAGTTTCACTGATTTTTTTTGTATAAATTCATCTAGAATGTTTGGACATGCCAATAATTCAATTATTTCGATTCTAGAACCCAAAACAATTTTTTTTTCATTATTTCAGAGGTCTGAACGAAACATTTGAATGACTGTAGTAACGAAACCGTTCGATATTTTACAATTCCGTTTTCATATTCGTGATTGATAATTCAAGAAGTACAATTGTACAAAATTTTATCCATTTCGAGTGAAATTTGTTCATCGCTGTAGACATGTAAAAAAAATTTGTGTTCGATTTTTGAGAAAATTTTTCACAGAAATTATCAGAAAATTGTGTTCATTCAGAAAACAAAAGTCAATTTGACAACCGCGAAAAAAATTTGAAACATTGTAGGTCTTCCGCCATTTTGTAATTTTTTTTTCGGGGTTCGTCAGCTTTTCTGAATAGAGGACCCAAAAATACTGAGATTTGACTAAAAACCGTTACACCAAGTGTTATACATAACTGACCACACTCATAAGAATCTTGCTCAAAAATGACGTTTGACACCCTGTATCTCGCTTATGCTTCGAAAACGGGATATACCTATTGTATAAGGCAAAAATGATTCTCCCGATGTCCTCTACACGAAAATATATGTTAGTTCAGTTTATGATGAAACACCCTGTATAGGGTGTCTATTTTTAAATTGGACTTAATTCAAGAGGGGATGATTTACAAAACATGATCGAATTGTTGACGGTTATTCCAATTTAACAGTTCTTGATTTCATGAAATATTTCGAGTTTTTTCTCTGAAATGATCATTAATCAGTTTTCCTTGTAGTCTCATCAAATTCGACCAAATATTCGCAAAGGGCAATAAATTTGCTACAAGATAATAGAAACTGAGTGCAGAAAAAACTCTTATTGTGGGCGTGGTGAGGAGAAGAATATCACGATGCTGAATTTAATGAAATAAGTCCTATTTTTCAGTGTCTTTTTTATAAATTATTGATAATTATGCCCACGTTTTCTTTCCAGTAAAAAAATACCTCATTTAGTGTACTTTCGAATGACATATCAACTTTTTTGCTAGCTGTTCATCAAAAAATGATTGCATTCGATGAGACTATTGATTAATGATCATTTTAGAGGAAAACTCAAAATATTCTGTGAAATTAAGAAATGTTAAATTGAAGAATATCCGTCAACATTTAGACCATTTGTTATATGACATTTTGTTTGCAAATCATTCGTATAATCCCTCCTTGAAATTTGGCCACTTCAGAAGTAGACACCCTGTAAATACTGCCCTACACCAGGTAAGTCATTGTGTGGAAAATATTTCAAGCAAAGAGTCCTCAGGTTGAAAGAAACTTCCTTCCTTCACCAATTGTTCTCATTTGGGTTCGTTAAAAAGACTATCGAAATCAATAAAAAATTCAATTTTCACTTATAATACCACAAGAGCTTCAAAATTATCGGGTATTTCCCTCAAGGTTCGTTGCAAACAAATAAAGTCGTCAAGTTTTTCAGGAGAAATCACTCGCGCTTCGCGCTCGTGATTTTTTAACCTGAAAAACTTGACTCCTTCATTTGTTTGCAGGGAACCTTGAGGGAAATGCTAGATAATCTTGAAGCTCGTGTGGTATTCGGGGGATTATTTTTCCGTCCCAAATGTCGGCCAATAGAATTGCACCATGAGACGAAATGTACAGTTAACAAATAAGAATTTCATAATGAATAAAACAACAATTAATTAAGATAAAGACTAGTGCAATTAAAAATACAATTGTTGTAAACATTGGTGCATGTTTTCTTCAAGTCAGAGTTATCGGTAATGGTCCCAGAAGAGGTAGATGGCATGAGGTTTATGCTGTTGATGGCATTTTCTGCAGTAGGCTCACTCCTTCGCAGTTTCTTGACAATTAATTCGTGGTGTTCCTGGTCGAGTTGGAGATACGGCTTGATGGAGTTACTGTTGGCATGTCCAGTTATTTTGATTATCTGCTGCTCTCCCAGGCCCGATTTCGCTAGATTGGAGACGGCTGCTGCACGACTGGAGTGATTGGTGATTTTTTTGTTACCAAGGTCAAGTCCAGCTTTTTGTGCTGACTCCTTAACCCACTTTGAAATCGTGTTTTGGCCTACTGGGGAATCCTTGTACCACCTAGCGCCTGGAACTTCATTCCAGAATGGATTTTGGGTCAGGAATAGTCTGTCGCTCTTGATATTGGCATCTCTCTTCTCTCTCAATTTCTGGAACAGTCTCACTGGGCACTTGTCAGGGATTTCCCGATTCTCCACCAGCCACTTGCTGTCTGATAATTTTTTATCACCACCTTGTAAGGTCTTGCTGAAAATTGGATTGTATTCAATTCTCCCAGTTGTTTCCCCGTCATTTCGCTGTTCTGCCTTGAAGTGATGTATTGACGCCATGCTGCCCTCACCACCTCTCCAAGCCAATTCCACTGATATTATCATGAATAATTTTTTCTGGAGGCCATCAGGAGTTTCCTCGTCCCAAACAGTGGTCATTGCATCCCAATCTTTTTCCTCCAACGCTTCTGCACTTGCCCTCCGTTTTTCCGGAATAGATTGTAAAGCCTTACGCTTGGCATCACGAGCTCCTCGAGCGGTCTTGAATGCAGCATCCGAAAATGGGTTGATTTTGATGTCGAAATCGTTCAAATACTTTTCTTGAAGTAATTTGGCAGTCTGATTCCACATTGTTTTTATTGTACCTTCCTTATAGTCTTCTCCATCCATTTTCTTCATATTGTAAGCGTAATCTTTCATAATGTTTGCCAATTGCGCTCCACTCGTTTCAGCACTCAATGTGTATTCCCTCTCAGTACAAAAAGTAGTAAATTGGTTCCAAACTGTTTTTTTTTTGACTTCTCCGTATTAATGGGAACATTTCCTTTGACTTTTTTATCGATGGTGGACAGAGAACAAACTCCAAATCGACTCATTTTCATGCAAAATCTCCAATTTTCACAATTGAATTCAACCTGTCAGTTTGACGTGTGATTAATTTGACTGGATCATGTTTTGTTTGTTAAATATAGCAACTACCAGAGAAAATTTTCAAAAAATTATCAGTTGTAATTTAACTAGTGCAATGAAAATTATCGATAATTTTTGGGAAATATGCTCGAATGCAAGTTAAGTTGAAAAAGAGCACGAGTGCGCGGAGCGCTCGAGTGCCTTTTACAGTTTAACTTGCATGAGAGCAGATTTGTCAAAAATTATCGATTCATTTTCATTGCAAGAGTTAAATTTAATAAAAAAATTTTGTGAATCCATCAAATCGTATTGTGTCGCTGTAAGTTGTTCAACAGTTTTCATGTTACTCTAATAAGTAATAAACGTTCATAATTACGTCTGCATTTATTTTAAAGGACCTGATAATTTTGCACTAGTGCGAATTATCGATGATTTGCACTAGTGCAAAATTATCGCCTAATTGTATGCTCATTGGCTAAAACAACAATAAAAAATCAGTCGGAACATTGTTGTCTGTCGAATTTGACAGATGAATAAAATTTTCAGTATAATACCATGTAGGTTGTACCACGTGACGTCGAATGGTGCAATTCTATTGGTCGATATGTGGGTCGGAAAAATAATCAACTATATTTCGCAGACGAATCACACAATCGCATCGAATGAAATGACTTTCGAGATAAAAATTTTCATTGATGGGACGAATATTCTTCGAACGTGAAATTCCATCCTCATCCTTCAAGTGTTCTTTTATTGAGCAGCTGAAAAATGAAAACCCGACCCTCTCGGTTTTGCATTTCGAAATGAATATATTATTCTAGATTCTAGTGTACTGTTATGGGTCGAGTACATTGAAATACTTCACGCTGCTACTGAGCCAATTTAGAAGCGAGTGAATTAGCTTGTGAGATTGTGATGATTACACACAAAACTGTCTACTCGCTGCGTAGCCAACATTCTAGCGATCCACGTGAGGTTTATGTTCGTATCGTTGTCAAGGATCTAAGATAAATGTCAAATACGTTTTCAAATTTTAGAACCAGGAACCACCGAGTAGATGAAAGCTCACAGATTGTTCAGTAGCAACTGTGATTACGCTCGGCTTGTTTACATGCCAACAGGCTAAAACGCCAGCGATTCAGCTTGTGAAGTATGTAGCCCAGCTTTCAACTTTAGTCGCAGCTTTTTACAATCAGATTGTTGGCTTGTGAACACGTAAACACTGAGCGAATTTACAATCAGCTACTAAATTCTTTCAGTAGCAGCTTATAAAGTATCCCAATGTAATCGACCTATTAGTTTTTAGCTCCATATACTGCATGATACATTCATTATAGCAGCAACAAAAAAAAATGATTCGATATGTAAAATAACCCGAACGATGATCAAAGCCAAATAAAAACATGATAAATAAATGTCGACGGATAGGTATCATAGGATTGTAAAGGTACTGTAAGTGATACAGTATTGGAAAAATTAATTGATTTCTATTTCAGAAGCGGTTTACAATTCGCAGAAATGGCATGATGCTGGTTTTACGTAAACACATGAATAACAGGCAGATATTTGATCCATTAGTTCCTCTTGAAACCATTTGTGCTCAGAGTTACCACCAGTTGAAATTATAATGTAAAACTGTTACTTTGTGGATTTGTGTAAACCAATTCGTTCGTTCGTAGAAAAACAGGATTCAATTTCGACGTGTCTATATTTTTTCAGTATCTATGCAGCCAAATATGGTATTAAATTAGTGGCGACGCCAGCTTTTAAAAACAGAGGAGGCTGAGGAGAGGCCAGCATTTTTCAGCGGAGACCATAAGGAAAGAATTTGTACAGTTTCGTTAAGCATAGGCTAGATTTCAGATTTCAGACAGAAGTTTTTATAACTTACATCTCCTAACCCATATATGAATGTGATAAGACTTACCATCAATCTGGACCACCCCAATTTACGTATTGAGAGTTTTAGATCCTTATTTAAAATATACAGGGTGTTCCATGATGCTATATACAGCCAATATCGCGGCCCTCAGACTTGATAGAAAATCAAAACAAAAAATATTTCAAATGGCAGCGAAAACCGTTGAAATTTTGTTTCTGATTACCACCCTTTTTTAAATAACTAAAGGATCTTTTTCAAAAACAGCACCCGTAAATTTTCTGCTTCGAACGATTTCTGAGTATGTAATAAGAAAAAATTCGTTAAAACAATTTTTATCATTTTACGTGGATCACACCCTTGAAAATATTATTTATAAATTGTGTCATATCTGTTCTGTCTCAATTCGACTATTTTAAATATTGAGTCGTTTCATCATCTTTCAAGCGGCTTTGTGTTGATGTTTTGTTTATTGTCTGTGTTGAATATCTTGAAACACCAAAATAATTTCACCATCGATCGCAAAATGGCGAATGCGCCACAGTTTCTAATTAATTATACGCTGTGTCTAGAATCCCGGTACCGGTAACCAATTTTTTCCCGGTAGATTTGATGACGTCACCCATATAATGCAGCGAGTACCGGGATAACAAGTGAATCCCGGTAAAAAATGTCGTTGGCGGTCTCGAAGTGAAACACATAGGAACCTAACTCTAATGTTTTTGTTGTTATATTGATGCGTGAATGTGTTAAGTGAATTTACGCTAATAATGATTTTTAGTGTTGGACAAACTTTCGAAAGTTTTAAAGAAGGAGACTTTGAAAGTGCATGAAAAAGAGACATTTGCGAAGTATTGGAAAAGGGACGCCCGATTAATTTCGTCCAGCAGAATAAAAAGGTAATAAGACCGGAACTGCGATAGGTATTACGAATTGAAATACTGTTGTATTTTCGGAGGGCAATGTTTCAGAAAAAAAGAAAATTGCTCGAAATTGACGAAGACATTTAAAAGAGCAATTCCATGTCCTGCCTTTCCCATGTCCTGCGTTTCCCAAAATAGAAAATTCCTTGAGGTAAAAAGCAAGAATAATGACCATAATCATGAGACCAGTAGAGCTCTTTTTGATTTTTTGCCACAACAGAGAAAATTGCCTCATGAAAGTTAAGAAGAGGCAAAAATGTTACTCATGTTGGATGCCAATAAAAAACGCGTTAGAGAGAAGCTAGAAAGAGATACAGGTCTGAAACTGACATTAAAAGATCTATCAAATATTAAACAAAGCGCTACAAACAAAGCCCCTATTGATCTAGATCAGTGCATGCGAATTTTGAAAGATAAATATGATTGTGATTTCAGTATTTTAAAAGACTCCGAAAATAATTTTGAAGGAATGTTTATGCAAACTTTCCAGATGAAAAGAACATATGATGCTTATCCAGAGTTTCTAGGCCTTGACGGTACTTATAAACTGATAAATATGGGGATACCATTATTTTTGATTATATATGAGAGGATGGAAATGGCCAAACAGAGATTGTAGCATTCTGTTTACTGTGCAATGAAGATGAAGAAAGTTTTCGGTGGTTTTTAGAGGAATTCAAAACTAGAAATTCAAACTGGACTAAAACTAAGTGCAAATAACAGATAAGGACTATTAGAGAGAAGACTTGTGAAAGAATGTTTTCCGGAGGCTAATACGATTATATGCATTTTTCATTCAATGCGTGCATTTGGAAGACAAATTTCTGTACAAAAAATGGGAATCAAAGAATTCTGAGTCTGGAAATTTTACAAAAAATGGTTTATACAAAATCTAAGGACGGACTTAAGTATGACTTGAAGTAAATTAATTATTTCGAACGGAATTATTGTAACTGGCACATAAATTTACATAATTTCAAATTCTCAGAATAACCAAAAAATACAGAATCCAACACGCATCGCTCAAAATTAACTGCCATAAAAATTGACTTCATTTTAAATTTTTAACATGATTATAAAATACAAAATGAAAACACCGGGATTTACTTAAATACCTGTACAAAACACCGGGATTTTCTTAAATCCCGGTACAAAATACCGGGATTTACTTAAATCCCGGTACCCGCTGCGTCATGTAGGAGACGTCATCAAAACTACCGGGAAAAAATTGGTTACCGGTACCGGGACTCTAGACACAGCGTTAATTATAATGAATGGTCAATGTTACTGACAATAATGAAAATTGTTTAAACATATTTTTCCTTCCCTTGGTAATTGTTCCAGAAGAAAAAAATTGATGATTTACCCTAAAAAAGTATATCAGGGGGTATATTTTCTAGGGTGTTAATCGAAAACGAAATTTTGATATTGGCATATTCCATAACGATATCAGCGCTAAGGTGGCGAGAATCGAAGCTGAGTTTCATCGAAATTTTTATGAATAATCTGGAAATTGATATGGAGTTGGAATCTTTGTTGAAATATTTTGTGATTCAATCGATATTTCAATCATTTTATAACTTTTATTCGAGTATTTAATTAATATAAAGGTAACAAGTCAGTAAGTTTAGTTGTAGATGTTGTCAATCTTAAACTGTAATAATATATTCAAAATTTCTTCGAGATCATTTATAATTTATATCGTCGTGTATACATGTATACACGTATAAATGAAGTGAAGTGCAGCCGTTAGAAATTTCTGAAATTATAGGAGTTTAAACCTCTAATTTTAGAGCCCCAGTAGAAGAAGAAGTTCTGAATGCATGTCATATTATAAAGTGTTGGAAAACAAATTGTGGGTCCAGTTTATAGACATTTAGGTACTCTTTGTATTTAATAGTATATTATTCAATGAGCGGTAATGCAGGTCGAAACACACGCAGATGAATTCGGGCGACTGGTGTAATTCATCAAGTGTGTTTTGAGCATTGCCGCGAATTGAATACTATACTTTATCCACGACTTCTTCAGTAAAATTCGAATTAATCTGCATTTAAAAAATTTTGAACAGTTGTCAAAAGCACTGACAACATTTCGTCAAACCTATGTACTCTGTGGTAGGGAATCAAATCAGAGTCTCTAATCAAATCAAGTACTTTCGCAACTTCAAAAGTTCACGTTTTCCAAAAATAAATCTGGAATAAATCGCTAGAACGTTATCTTGATGGCTGAAATAGAGTTCCGGATCGATCCTACTTTTTATTCATTTTTTTTTGTAAGCAATTTCATTCTTGCTAGGTATTTTTATTAGCGGGTGTTATGGGCGCGTGTTATTATAACACTCGCTTTTCAATTCATAGACATGTCTACGGTTGTGTTATAGCTACTTTTACACATAGAAGTCAGTTTAATAATTGACATATTACTCTATAGGAGTGGATAAAAACTATTACCCTAGCCCTTAATACAGAATCCCATAAAATTGATGGTTCATTGATTAAGGAGAGTGATAAAGTAAAACAGAACTAATATGCACGATACGTTCTTCTGAAGGTGGATTTAGGTGGAAATGTAATCATATTATTGCAGTTGTTTTAATTAAATTGATCTGGCGCATAATGTTCTAATCTATTCAAGAAAGAATTATGTCAAAACTCATGGTTTTCTTTCCTTTTCTGCTGTGTGTTTCTTTATTAGGGAAAATCTTTCTTATCTTGAAGAAATATCACAAACAGAATTAAAGTGCTTATGGAATCAGCAGTGGGCTGATGTAAAAAAAAATAAGGGTTCGTCTATAGAAAATATGCCTTGCTTAAAAAACGAATTTGCTGTATCGTCCTATGGTATAAATCAAGAAGATATGTTGAAATATTTCATGAACTCTTTACTTATTCTGCAATAGCCAAGAATAGGTTTGTAAAACAATATGTAGTACCTATATGTACCTTAATATTAAATGATCCTAAGAAGTAGAGAGAGCTTGTCGTAACACGTAATCTGCTGTAATATCAAAACCTCCGATATAAATTCTGACGTAAGAGGTTATTTATTTCCTATATTTATTGAAATATCTAAGATAGAGGTCTTTCTTTTACTATTAGATCCCTTCCAAACCATAGTATATCTTATCTATGTTCCAAACTCGTTCTCAAGATATATTTTCATTTGGTTTTCATAAGAAAAGAAGTGGCACTTTTTTCGCCCATAAATTACATTGAGGCACACAACACTAACAGTAGTTATTTCTGATCGAAATCATATTCAAAAGAATAACAATTTAAAGTTTCCCTTGAATACTTCTTCTAAACGAAAGCTTATGAATAATTACGAAATTATTACACAGAGATATGTTCAACGCTCTGTTTACTACTATCTTAGCTCAATTTCGATTTCCGCCACCAGAGTGCGTACCGCTAGTCAGCAGAAGCCAATAGTTCTTGTTCTTGCTAAAATTCAGAATTCTTTTCGCTTGAAATTTTTACCTTGTCCGAGAGTCGAGATATTGATTGTAAAGAACATCGAATTAATTAGGATGAAATTGACATTGTTTTATTTTCTCATAGCCCCATGCAGATAAGAGGGACTTCTTTCAAAAACATATAATATTAATCTAATTTTTTCCGTTAAGCAAACAGGTATAAAGAATATTCGCAGAGGCGTGAGCCCGCACATAACTATCTCAATTATCAACTACATCGTATCTGGCTGCGAGTTTTTCAAAACCCTTCATTCCCAGAACGTCCACGGCTATCAACTAAAACCACAGTACGGACATTTCAACATCCTCAAATCCTCTCCGGCAAACAAGTGGTGATCAGTGCACGTGAATATTCATGAAAACTATCCTTTCCAGTTTATTCATACAAATTATCCTTTTCAGTCGGACAGAGGACTGCTCCTTCGTCGGCCTGGTAGCAAAACCCGTTCAGCTATTCATGTTCTGCGCTGTGTATGGTCCCAGCGCACTCATTTTAATGGTCTGGCTACATATACTTCATAGCTAGGGTCACATTTTCAGGCGCTATTTATTTAGCAGGGATTCATCAAAAATGCTGTGACAGGCAATCAACTAATTACATTTTCCGCAATTGTTCATATGAACCATGTACAGCATGTCCCGGAAAATGTGGGAAATCTCTCGGATTCAGATAGAACATAAGAAATGAAGATGACAAGTTCCCATAATTTTTTTTCCTAGCGGCCTCCCTACGAAGATTTGACCTCCTTAATGACGCCACTGGAAATCCATTTTAGTGGAATAAGTTTCAAACTACTCGATATAATTTGTGTGATTAATAGTATTAAGGACCTCTTAAATCACCGCACTCAAATTTCAATTATCTTGTTCAGTTAACAAGGGGCGGACTGAGTGGTACATTTCAATGTTTACATTTTTAACACCCTGTATGACAAGGTACTAAAAAAAAATTTGATACCTTGAACAAAAGCTAAAGAAAAGGTACTCTTGTTCAGTGTCAATAAAATGAACCGTTTTGAAAAAAAAATAATGAAAGAAGTAAGTAATTGAAATTTAGAAGGTCGTATCTTGGTAGGGAGGGCCGGGCAGCAAGGAAAAAATTTTGGGAACTCTTATTCTTTTTTGTTCTATTTGAATTCGAGAGATTTTTCCACATTTTTCGGGACACCCTATATATGTATATATATCAAAAAAAAACTCTTGAATTTAAAAGAACTTTGATACTTGACAATTTCGAGTATCAATCAATGCTCGATGACCTGCCTCAGTGTTATAATATAAAAATCTATTTCTGTTCGTTAATCTCGCTAAAATTCGAGAACAGCTGAACGGATTGATCTTATATTGGTTTTGAAATGTTCGTGACGGTCTAGGGAATGTTTGAAAGGTGAGAAAAATTCACAACGCCACAACGTTGGCCATACATGAATGTCACAGATGGAAAGAACCAGGCGAACTGTGTGTCGCGATATTGCAAGCGCATTCGCCATTCTGCAACCTAGCTATATTTTTGTGTAGGAGAGTTTCCTCGGAACAATATAATCAAATCCTCTCTGACAAACATGTAGTAATCAGTTTATTCATACCAAGTATCTTTTTCAGTCGGGCAGAAAACTGTTCTTTCAGTGGTCTGGTAGCAAAACCCGTTCAGCTATTCATGTTCTGTGCTTTGTATGGTCCCAGCGCTCTCATTCTAAATGGTCTCTTACGGCTACATATACTCCATAGCTAGAGTTTATGTCAGAACTTTTCAGGCACTTTTATTGGGAGCTGTAACTGATCAGGGGTGCTGGAAAAAATTATATGAAAGGCCCATTCTATTTTTTCACAAGCAATGAATTTATTGTTGTTTCCATATAATATAAACCCTGCATATGTCGAAAAAAACTCTTAAACTCAAAGAAACTTTGGTAATTGACAATTTCAAGTTTCAATCGATGCTCGATAACCTTCATCATTGTTTATACACCAACTTTCGTTAATTGAAAGTGCTTCAATAATAATCCAGCTTTGTCTCACCGATACAACCATGTGCTATCCTATAGTCCAGTTTAAAAAATATGGCAAACAGCGGAACGCGATAACAACAAAAACAACAAACAGTATTTATTTCAAATCAATGGTATCAATAACAAGTACTGATAACAAATAAAATGAAATAGTGTCAAGCAGACAATCCTAATTCATGAAATCATCAAGAAAATAAGATGTGAAAGAAGTTTCAAAATTTTTTCTTGAACAAATTGAGGTTGTTTTTCCTCTGCATTACCTCAGGTAGACTATTGAAAAGTTTCATATATCTGTATTGCATTCAATTTTGACTTGCCGTCAATCCATATTTCGGAAAGTTATAAAATGAGGTTCTGGTATAGGTATTATATCTTTCTTTTCTTCTTATAGGTATTAAATCTTTCTTTTCCTATACTAGCTGAACAGTTCTCAATTGTTGAGAAAATAAGTAGGCATTCATGAATATTTTCTCATAAACCGTCAGAATTTCTTTTTGTCTGAAAAAGCCTCGACATGATTTCCTAACCTTCAGGTTACACATTATTCTGAAGGACAAATAAAAATGAAACATTACCATTGCCTTAGAAAGTTATTCCAAATGTAAGTTGTGCTTCAATAGTTATAATATACAGTTTTTAGTGTAAGAAAGTTAACATGCTTCAAAAGAATCCTTATAGGGTAGATTGAAGGACTGGCCTTATACCAAAATTGTAGTCTGTGTGAGTGTCAGTTCAGTTCTTCATATGTGTATATTGCTGGAGCATTCGCCATTTTGCGACGTCGATCTACTGTCATGTAATCGAATCCTCTATGATAAACAAAATAATGTTAAATATTCATGATAACTAGGTATCCTCTTCAGTTTATTCATACGAATAGTCCTTTTCAGTCGGACAGAAGACTGTTTCCTCGTCAACCTGGCAGTTATAGTTATAGTTTAAAAAAGGGGTTACAGTTCACTGCGACCTCAAGGTCTATTATACCCCCTTACAGAGCTGTTCTGACCACACCCTTTACAGCCTTCCAGTTCCAGAGATCTGTTGAAATCCAATATCTGTGAAGGCTTCAACGAGGCTAGTTTGTCACTCTTACAAGTTTTTCGCCCAAGGCATTCTCTCCTTAGGATCTCAATGGCAAAGTATTCCGTGACTAGGTGAATGGAAGTTTCTTCCTCCTCCCCACAGAACCTACACTCGTCAGTCTCTGACAATTCCATCCTCAACAGGTGCTTCCTAAGGCGACAGTGTCCTGTGAGAAAGCCAGCGAGGAGGTGTAATTATTTCTTACCAAGATCCAGATATATCTTTTGGATTCCCACCACTTCTATGTGATTATCATTTTTCGTATTCTTCACGTAACTATTGAGAAAGGTTTGAAAAAATGGATCTGAGCGAATTTTTTAA
The DNA here is from genome assembly GCA_013421045.1 of Propylea japonica. Taxonomy (NCBI): domain Eukaryota; kingdom Metazoa; phylum Arthropoda; class Insecta; order Coleoptera; family Coccinellidae; genus Propylea; species Propylea japonica. Next base: position 22,921,924 of record CM024240.1, on the reverse strand, counting down.
AACTTCGAATTCAAACCACAGTACCTTCAATTTTCGGTAATTTTGAATAGGTAATAAAAGTCCAATTCAATGCTATGAATAGTCAGTTCATACTAAATTGATTACTGATCGAAACACTTCAAAAAAAAGTTTCGTTGTCTTTCAAGACATTTTGATATATGAACGATAAAAAAATTTAATGGGTCAGTTTTCTCAAATCTGGGTATCCCAAAGAAGGTAATTCAATTGTTTTTTCTGTTTGTGAATGTTTATCGAACTCAATTATATCATTGGAATCGAAATGTTTTTCACAAACAAAAATTTTGTTGGAATGAAATTTCGCGATATGGCCAACATTTATGAAAGCTTGCGCTGTTTATATTTCAGCAAAAAGAAACAATTGAAATATCCTTAATTTTTTATACGGATATTACTTCTACACGATGAAATACAAAACGTTCGTACCATTTTTCGAAGCAGATGAGTTTGATTTATAGGTAGAGACACCCACAAAAAAAAGAAAGTAGTTATCCCAAGGAAAATTCACTTACACCAACATCAAACTTTCACTGTGAAGCACTCTAACAATCACAATAATTAAATATAATTCACATATTTTTCACATTTACGGCCACAATCAACATTAAAAACTCAATTTACCACTAGATGTTTACTAGCACTCACGCTTGCGCCTGTAACACAACTGTCCATAGAGACTACTTTAGAAGGCTGTGTTTGTAATATGTCGGTAGGGTATACCTCTCTACAGCGTTGCCGCTCTTGGCTATGACCGGGCCCGGGGGTTTAGAAGGCCGTGCATTACGCTAATGTTCTTATTCATATCCATTATCAAGAATTTCGCGTTCACAATGAGAAAATAAGGCTCTAGGTGTAAAAGAAGTATAAAAATGTTTTCTTGAAAAAATCGAGGTTGTTTTCCCTCTGCATTACCTCCAGGTAGACTATAAGTTTTATATACCTGTATTGCATTTGTTTTTGACTTGCCGTCAATCTGTATTTTGAAAGGTTACAAGATGAGGTTCTGGTATAGATATTTTGTCTTTCTTCAAGATTCCTATACTAGTTGAACTGTTGAACAGTTTTCGATTCTTATAAAAGAAGTGGTCATTCCTGAATACATATTTCCCATGAACCGTCAGAATTCTTTTTTGTCTGAAAAAGCCTTGACATGATTTCCTAAACTTTAGGTTACACATTATTCTGAGTGCCTAATTCTGAAGGGCAAATGAAGATGAAACATTACTTCTGCCATGGAAACTTATTTCGAATCTAAGCTGTGTTTCAATTGTGTTGTCAATTGTAATATGCAGTCTTAGCGTAGTTGAGTCAACACACTTCAAAAGATTCTTCAGAGCGTAGATAAAAGAACTAGCCTTATTACAAAGTTGTTGTATGCGTGAGTGTCAGTTCAGTTTTTCATGTGTGTATATTGCTGGAGCATTCGCCATTTGCGACTTCGGTCTTCGGTCATGCAATCAAATCCTCTATGAACCAGCCTATTTTTGACCAGCAAAGATCTAAAGTTTCATGCAACGGTTCTAATGTTATATGTTCTTTTAAGATTCTCATACTCGCTGAACAATTCTTGATTCTAGGGAAAAAATAGTGAGAATTCCTGAATATAACCCATAAAACGACAGAATTCCTTTTTGTCTGAAAAAACACGACTTGATTCGCTTAACTTCTGGTGACACATTATTTTGAGTGCTTTATTTATGAAGGACAAATAAGGATAAAATATTACCACTTCCATACAAAGTTATTCCGAATCTGAGTAGTTTTCCAATTGTTATAATATGCAGTTTTTAGCTTAAAAGAGTTAACATACTTCGAGAAAATCCTTAGAGCGTAGATTGAAAAACTAGGGTTATTACAAAGTTGTTGTAGGTATGAGTGTTAGTTTAGTCTTTATATGTGTAGTAGCTTTTACCCGCGACTTCGTCCGCATAAGTTTTTTCGTTTTCTCCCGGCTGTAAGTCCCCTGCAACAATGTCCCACTATCGTGTTCCAGTCCTCAACTCCACATCAAAATTTGTTCAAAAGCAACCTTAGCTACATAATGGATAGCTCTGAATGTTTCCTTAGTAAATATAAAAAGTAAATAATGTAAATCGGTGTAAAATACTACTAATTACCTACCTGCCAACCCCCGATGTTAGACAGTGTGACATCCGCAACATCGTCTGCATAGGAAGTACTAAATTATGGCGCTAACCAACCCTCTAAGTTAGAAAAGTGATCAAATACTAACTTGAAGTCTTAGTAACACTCAGTAAAAAAAAAGAACAGAATCATTTCAGTAGCTATGGCGTCATGCGCTTCTTGACACGATCACGCTAGATTTCCGCGGGAATGAGGTATTTTTCCACCGTAGAAAGTAGCCTGTGTCCGTGCCTAGGATTCTATCTTTATATTAACCAAGTTTTATAAAAATCCGATTAAAAATCACTAACTTAATTAGTTTTCTGCCTACTGCCTACGCCTTAAGTAAGATAACATGAATATTAATAGCCCATATCCTTTTCTAGGTTACTATCTATCACCTAACTAAATTTCATCAAAATCTGTTCAGCCGTTTAAGCATGATAGAGTAAAACTCCCAGCAAAAATCATAAAAAAATCACTAACTCTCAGTTTTCTGCCTACTTCCTACCCCCTAAGTACGATGACGTTATCATTTTGATCTTATATCCGTTTTTAGGTAACCATCTATTACCTTACTAAATTTCATCAAAATCTGTTCAGCCGTTTAGACGTAAAAGAGCAAAAGTCCCAACAAAAACGACTAAAAATCACTAACTCAATTTAGTTATCTGCCTACTGCCTATCCCCTAAGAACGATGGCGTGATTATTTATAGTCTATGACCATTTCTAGGTTATCATCTATCACCATACCAAATTTCATCAAAATCCGGTCAGCCGTTTAGGCGTGAAAGAGTAACAGACAGACAGAGTTACTTTCGCATTTATAATATTAGTATGGATATTTCTTGAGCATTCGCCATTTTGCGCCTACGGTTTTCGGTAATATAATCAAAAATCAAATCCTCTATGACAACCAAATGTTGAATATTCATGAAAACTATCCTTTTCAGTTTATTCATACAAATTATCCTTTTCAGTCGGACAGAAGACTGCTCCTTCGGTGGTCTGGTAGCAAAACCCGTTCAGCTATTCATGTTCTGCGCTGTGTATGGTCCCAGCGCTCTCATTCTAATGGTCTGTTACGGCTACATATACTTCATAGCTAGAGGTCATGCAAGAGCGATTTCCACTGAGAGGCACTCGATCCCCAGGTCGCAGGAGAGCGAAACTCCGACTGCAGTGCATCCAAGATACGGCCTAGCGCTGGCCATTACCGCCGGCATGTTCCTTGGACTGTGGTTGCCGTTTCAGGTGAGTTGAGTTGGTAGTTTTAGAATTTATAGGGTTTAGAAACCAGGGAATTCATGATGGAAGCTTACTTTCGATCAGCTTCACTTCAGTCTTGGAAACTGAGAAAAGATTGTGTGCACTGAATTCGATTTCAAATTTCGGTAATTATCGACTTTCGGCAACCAACAGATATCTATCTACCAGATTTTGAAGTTATTGTATTCATTGAGCCTTTCTGAAGGATATTAGTAAAACCAACAGTTGGCGGTCTGTCTTAGTTTAGAAAATATGGACCCCGAATTTATAAAAATGTTCCATCGTCACGTCACTTTTTTCTCTATAAAAACACAAATTCACTGCTCCAATTTAGTCCATGAAGCCCCTTCAAATATTCAACTAACTATTCTTATAGTTTAATTTCAAATATATGCACTAATTAATGCAGAAACATCTAATTCATTCAATATATAACATGAACGTAGGTACCTACTTGCAAGTACTTGCGTGATCCGATGTCTCATTCCTAATTTCTTCTCTTTAAAATGTTCATGTTTTATTTTTCATAGCTCAAAGTCTTCTTACGCCGCCTTAAAGGAATGTTTTTCCTTCCAAATTCAATAACGATATAATATTTTCTCACTTTCAACGTGAAAATTCGAGTTCATCTAAAGAATTATACAGTATTGAAATGAAAATACCAAAACTACTGCATAAAATCGTATCAGTGAAATTATTCATTGTTATAATTTAAATTTTATATTTTAATTCACTTGAAGAAAATCAAATTTGTAGAATATTTAGTTCCTTCCTTGCTGTCACTGCCCAATATAATAATAAAGGATGGCATATATTTAACTGATATTTTAAATATTTGATCTGCATTTGAAGAGAATTAGAATTCATTAGTTTAATTTAATATGAATAAATGTTCATTGTGCCAAAAAACCACAAAATTTCCCAATAAATCGCACTCAGATTACAATAATCAGTTCACTATAGGTTAACGTTGGTCCTCTGGTCTCGTCCAGCTATCAGAACCGCTCGTAGCCTATGATGACTGAAGCTTACTTTCAATCAGCTTTACTTCAGCTTTAGAAATTGAGAAAGAATCATGTAGTGTCATGATGAAATTAAAACCATTAGTTGTTCACATGACAGTTGTTTCGTCGAATAATTGACTTCATCAGATGTGAACTATCATTATACTAACTAATCCTAGAGGTTCGTTCACCTTAAATTAAAAATAAACCGAAAAAGATTGGTGAAAACATTCTTTGGGAAATTCCTGGATTTCATTCGAAAAGGTTCAGTATAGTAGAGGGAGCAAACAAAGATAATACACACATCACTAACATGAAAAACAAAACGTAGGTACCTACTTAATTGCAACAAATAAATAATACAAAAATTCATAAACATTGCATAATATCTCATAGATTAAACTGTTCAAATTGTCCATTTTCGCTAATACCTAATTGACTAACCTTCTCAATACGCTTGAGCGCATTTATTATTATAAAACGGTGGTTTTGTGAATCCTGGAAAACTGCCTCTGTTGATGCACGAAGTTCTTCGGGACTGTTGTGTCTTTTACTGTATAATTTATTTTCCAAATAGCCCCAAAAAAAAATCTAATAAAGACAGATGAGGTGACCTTGACAGCTAGATTGGTTTCTTTCTCTCCAATGCCTACTTGATAGAACAATAATCCCAAATGCATAGTAGCCATAATAACACCAAGGATGTTTGTATCATCAATGACCTACCTACTACTTTTAAAAATGAAAAGTAATGATCCTTTTACTGAAACTTGGGAAATCCATTGCCCATTAACACAAAATCCTCATTATTTCATATTTTTTTAACATTTCTGAACATCCTACCCACATAGTATCATACATCATTTCGAACGGAAAAAAATAAGAAAATTCAACGAAGTAATAACATACAGGGTGTTCCATTGAAAAAAAATATAGGTTTGTGTTGAATCTTCAGAACCATACCCCGAAACAAAAAATTGAGTACGTCACTGGATTCTACGCAGAATTCTGATTCATACGTAGTTTTCAGCTCAGCATTATATCTAACAACTTCGGAGATAAAAGAGGAGTCCGAAAATATCAATTTCCAAAATCGCCCTGTATCTTTTGAACGGAAACAGTTATGCAAAATCTGATTTGTCCAACTTGAGTTTCACGAAAAAGTAGGACACGAACGTGAAAACCGCAAGGATCTATCTTAAATAACAAGCGAGAAACCTGGCTGTTTCACCCAAAATGGGATGCACAATCTGTTTTTGAGCGCTCGTTCTACTCAAACGAGTACTAAGTATATCGTTCTGCTCAGATACGCAGTGGACAATAAAATTAAATTATTATAATTTCGACAGAACTCTCGCCCACAAAATCGACATTGATGTAGCAAAATGGCGAATGCGCCGACTATATTGCTTTAAGCACTTCGCTAAATAATACCCATTAATCACTAGGGTATAATGAGATTATAATTAACTGCTGTCAGATGCTTCATAGTTTTAGCTTTGATATAATATTCTTTAACCCTTTCAAGCTTAGTGGTATACTAGACATACCTCAAGTGTAAAACTCAGTCTCGGTTCTGCTTTGTGGTTTTTATGCGTACCACCGATTTTAGGTCTTCACGAACCTATTCCCGTCCACTATAACCTAAAAACAAAACGGCTTTTTTCCTACGAGTGATCTGGTGGGTCAGTTCCTTTCACGTGGTTGTTGTTTTCTGGTGTATTGAATGATTTATTACAAAATGCACGACACCATCTCCATAGATGAATCTATGATTTGTTTCAAAGTCAGATCGTTAATCCGTCAATACATACCTAAAAAAACCATAAAATGGGGCTATTAGGTTTGGACCAGAGCAGATATAGGTAACTGGATACATTGATGAATTTCAAATATATACAGGGAAAGTCAATGATACAGTAGAGACACAATTAGGACCAAAAGTGATAAAGGATTTGACAAGGTCTCTGATTGGAAAACATTATTTTGTATATTTTGACAATTATTTCACGTCACTGCCGCTACAAGGTCCAAATGGGCTTGCGAAACATGATGGCGTCGCGTTATGTCTGTCGGATAAGAAAAATTCTTTTCGAATATTTCATAAGAATAATTGATATTTGGTGTTGTGTAGCTTTGTGGTATGACTAACATACCACTTTTTTTGGAAAAACTGATGAAATAAAAATTTTGAAAAATAATATATGTTATTTCCCTAGTCATTTTGTATCTGTTAACTTAAAATCACCCATAAAAAACATCTTTCTGTAAATGCTGCCCGCAAAGGGTTAAATTGGTTTTTCTGCAGTATTCTATAGTATTCCAACTAACAAATATGGTCATACCTTGTCAATCGAGGGCCAAATCTACTTTCATTATATCAATTAGAGCTTTTTTATTACAAAATATACAATGACCAGTTCTCCAAAATTTCTCATGTGTCAACTAAACTTTTTCCACGCTTGTCATAGAAGGGTCTTGTCCTGGTCACCAAATGTTAAAATCTTCAAGAAATATATTCAGTAGTCGTAGATAATGTATAGTATGCTACTCGGGTATAATGACTGTTATTCACTTGGTGATTTGCGCTACTCGCCTACGGCTCTTGGCCTAAACTTCACCTCTCGAATAATAGCTATCAGTATACGTTCGTTGCATAATATACTATTTTTCTTCAACCTCTATCTTATATACGGAATGCGCTACGGAAAAATTTTACTGAACAAAGCCTAATTGATCACCTTTGTTTAAAACGCCCTGTATAGTTTCTAGGGAGTTCTCGCCCACAAAATCGACCGAAGTCTCAAAATGCCGAATGCGCGGTGAAATAATTGGTGTCCCGCGTATGCCGAAAGCGTTCCATATTTCGTTTTGTCCCTGGATATTGTGAAAACATGCAATATTGTGCCCGGAATATCGAAATCGTGGATTTCAAATCTCAGTAAATAACCTTCTCTACCTTTATTCCATACTTGTTTACCCTGTTCCTTTTTCGCTTGACCTATCTTCTTGATGTTTGAAGGATAATACTGCCACGAGTTTCATATTGAAAGGAATAAGGGCAGGTGTATGAGTTTTTTCAAGCGAAAAATCAGTAAAACAACTTGTTAGTAGGTGCGCCATGTGAAATTTGTTCATCAGGTGCTATGAGAAAACAGCATATAGGGGAGACCAGGGTTGGTTGTGACAGGACTGCTTCGCGATTAGTCCATCTGAACCGTTTAAAGATTTAAAGAGATTTAATAGCTTATAGTTACTACGGATTTATTCTGACGGTGGCTTTAATCATAATATATAATATAATACACTGCGCAAAAAAATTAACGCACATTCTGAAAATCTCAATTTTAATGAAAGTTAACGCTACATTGACTTTATAACTTATTTTTTATGTTCTCTCGGGAAGGTTTTGAACGAAAAAAGACACATTAAATGAAAGGAAAATTCAGGATTTCACCGAATCTTATGTGAAAGAAGAGAAATTTTCAAAATACTGGAATGCTAATAAGTGATTTAATATTTGGTATTTCCACCCCGTGCGTTAATTAGAGCTCGACAACGACGGTTCATACTCAAAATGAGTGATCTTAAAATGTTCTGATCTAATCCTTCCCAGCTTTCTCTGAGTTGGATTCCTAAGTCATTAAGAGTAGCCACCCGTACCATAATCGATCCTCCCCCGAAACCAGTAGTATTCAGGAAATAACACTGAGCATATCTTTCATGTCTGTATACAAGGGAACGTCGATCACAATGATAAAGGCAGAATCTAGACTCATCCGTGAAGAGAACCCTTTCCCAATCAGCCTCTTCCCAATGGATATGCTCTCTCGCAAAATCCAAACGCGCCCTTCGATGGGCTGGGGTAAGAGCTGGGCTTCTTGCCGCGACACGAGGCCTTAAATCATATTCTCTGAGTCGACTTCTTATTGTCTGAGTGCTAATTTGCACTCCATGAGTTTGCTCAAGCTGATTTTGAAGGAGGCGAGCGGTTGCAAACCGTTATCTCAACGAAGAAACTCTCAAGTAACGTTCTTGAATGGCAGTTGTTGCCCGTGGTCTACCCTATCCTGGTCTTCGGACATTCATATCTGTCTCCCTGAATCGCTGCAACAATCTGGACACACTTGTATGGGAAACTCCAAACCTTGTGTATGTCCACCCTTCTTCTCGCAAAACTACCGCTTGGCCACATTCCACTTGGGTCAAATTGCGTGTTTCGCGTTGCATAGCGATAGAGTGTAGAAAATCAAACGAAAGAAAAACTATTTTATCACTAGAATTTATCGAGAACAACTGATTTCAGAATGGAGCCAATACATTCAAAATCTGATAATCTCATCTTTTTTATTCCTGCTGGGAAAAAAACATCTGTATTGAAGAAAAACGTTGAAATGCATGCATAATTGCATGCATTTCACTGTGGGACCAGAATATCTCAATCTTCAGCGGGCCAGAATACCAGTTCAGTAATTTCGAAGTTGTTGTCACTGGATTATTTTCCTTATCTCAATAACTGATGCTTATTCTGTCGATATGAAATTCATAATTAAAATGCGAATTCATGAGGTGCTCATGTCTGCTAAATTTCATGAAACTGAAATTATTTCACGATTTTTGAAAATAATCATCATATACGAGTCAAAAGTCTTTTCACTTTTTCGTATAATATAATATATTTTCAAAATTCTGGAGCCGAAGAGTGTGTTGCTCTGGTAATACAAAATTAAAAAAGTATCACTACAGAATTTTAAATTATTATTTTTTTGATCTCAGAAAAAAATATTGAATCGCAAATAAAATGTCACCTCCTTCCACCATCGGTTTTCCAAGCTTTCGATGTACAGGGTGGGCATATTTCGATGTTTTAGTACTACAACTTTTAAACCAGAGGAGATAGACAAAATCTGATACCCACTTCTCGATCTATTTTTCTGAGAAACTAACAAAAGTAGTATTCATTTTCGCTACCTTCTTTTGTTTTCGAGTTATAAGCGAAAATTGGAAAAGTGGCGATATCGAAAAACATTCATATCCCCGCTAATACTGATGATAGAGCTCTAAAATTAAAACATTATACAGGCACTTTTTTACGTAGAATCCAGTGGCGTGCTCGTCTTTTTCGCACCACATCTAATTACGAAGCTATGACCCAAAGTTATGTTTTTTTAAATGGGAATACCAGATTTTTGTGCCATTTTCTGAAAGCTTATTTTTTTCTGATTTCAAAAATATATAACATTGTATGGTTTGTATCAATATCAGTATAGAAAATGGTCAAAAACCTATTTTCATCTGAGTCTCAATATTTTCTATGGTTTCAACTGTTGATGAGCACAGAAAAATGGAGCTTCTTCCGTCAATCTCATTATTTCAATTTCATTATTTCAACTAATTCCTTCAGAATTATTTTTATTGCTCTCCAGAATAAATATTTCAGATCGCATATAAAATAACGCATATATAGATATGATTAAAGTCATCATTTTAATTAGAAAAGCAACAAAGGCAAAATATTTTTCAATACTTAATAGTGATTAAAATAATAAGTCAATAGGTAATAATTCAGAATGAGGATCAAGTTTCACAGAAGATGCTCAAATCGTTGACCATCCGCAGCAATGCACAGTCGACACCTTTTCTCTATACTTCGTACCGTATTAAATAGATGAATATTTGAAACTGTGCTCAAACAGCTTAGGAAGTCATCTCTGAGTTCATTTATGTTATCGTGACCATTTCTATAAAGTTTATCTTTAATATGTCCCCAGAAGAAAAAATCCAATGGTGACAAATCAGGTGAACGAGCGGCCATCTTATGGGCCCTTGGTTTCCTATCCATTTATTGCCGAAGTTGTTTGTCAATTTTTGGCTGATATTTCTGCTGTGTGAGGTGGGGCACCATCTTGTTGAAAGTAAATAAGTTGTCCAAAAACTCTTCAAAAATGTGCTGCTCAATTATTTCTCCATAGCGTTGACTGTTCAAAATTCCCATCGTAAATGTACATATTCGAAACAATGATCGCAACAATGATACGCTGATTTTAATTCAAACTTTCGAATGATTTGACAGTCAAAAGCTCGAATCTCTATGACACAGCAGTCCATTATTCTTAGATCTTGGAGAAATTGAGCAGAGAGCATAGAAATGAAAAAACTACTGGAAAGAGACTGTGATAATTATAGGATGCTGAATTTTTTTGTGCTCATCAACAATTGAAACCATAGAAAATATTGAGACTCAGATGAAAATAGGTTTTTGACCAGTTTCTATACTGATATTATTACAAACCATACAATGTTATATATTTTTGAAATCAGAAAAAAATAAGCTTTCAGAAAATGGCACAAAAATCTGATATTCCCATTTAAAAAAACATAACTTTGGGTCATAGCTTCGTAATTAGATGTGGTGCGAAAAAGACGAGAACGCCACTGGATTCTACGTAAAAAAGTGCCTGTATAATCTTTTAATTTTAGAGCTCTATCATCAGTATTAGCGAAGATATGAATGTTTTTCGATATCGCCACTTTTCCAATTTTCGCTTATAACTCGAAAACAAAAGAAAGTAGCGAAAAATGAATACTACTTTTGTTAGTTTTTCAGAAAAAGAGATCGAGATGTGGGTATCAGATTTTGTCTATCTCCTCTGGTTTAAAAGTTGTAGTATTAAAACATCGAAATATGCCCACCCTGTACAGTTGCCAAATTTTCAAAACTTTGTCCCCCACCAAAAATTTTGCTTCGGACCGTCCCTGTTCTCTAGCTAAGAATTTTCAATATATCCTCGTATATTAGGGACTCAATTCATTATGGAAAATTCCAACATGATTACATACAGCTTCAACAGTATCCACTGGTTCAAACAGATATTAGAATATGGGTATCGAGGGAGTTATCCGACCGCCAGGATAATTAACAAGCTCTTGAAAAATCCTCTCTTGACCAGATTGAAGTATAGTATGCGACAAAGCTCTTTACCATTACCAGTCTAATAACTATACAGCGCCTGTAAAAATTGTGGAACAAATTCATTTTCTCAGAAGAAAAATATTTGGTAACAAAATCCTGAAACAAGTCAATTTTTGTTTCACTTTTACGAAATCTTTATGCATTATGAAGGATTTTTGTTGCTCTCTTTGCCATCCCCATCAATCCTCCAAATTTTTTGAATAGGCAAAGTGGGTCATGTGGTAGCTTTTGGCAAGGTTTTTGTATCTTCTTTGAAAGCGTGAAGAGATGTTCAAGAAAAAAATAGCTATTTATAATATGAGTGCATTTTAATATTCAAATAATCAAAAGGTTGCTGTGGATGGCAAACGTTGCCAACGTTATGATTACTAACGAATTAGAAAAGACACTCATTGAATTTCGTTTTCAACACTAATGTTAAAAATATTTTTAACACGCTTCCACGTAAACAATCAATTTTATTATTGTTTGCTATCATTAAAAGTGTCACTTTTAATGACAGTTTTTGAAAAATGAGTTAAGTCAAAGAGATTAATTTTCAGTATTTGCACTTTGCCATGGTTCTTTTACTTCAAGTCGATGGTACCTGATGAAATTTGTCACCGAATGAAAGTCGACCATTACAGTTTTGTTCATGCAAACTTTCAACCCCCTCACGTGAAAAACTAAAACATTGATGAAATTACAAATAATATAAAAAATGTCGTGGCTATATTGGACTTTAATTGGGGATTAAAGGAAAAATTAAACCCAGATGAACGTTGTCGACGTTTCGGACATTTTATTTTCTGATAAACAGAAACGTCGACAACGTTCATCTGGGTTTAATTTTTCCTTTAATCCCCAATTAAAGTCCAATATAGCCACGACATTTTTATATTATTGTAATAATGGACATGAACAATCCCAACAATTGATGAAATTACGTTGTCAGAAATCTTTCTGTGAATTGAAACATTTTATCTATAAGTTTCAACTTCAGTAGAAACGTACTATAATAACATATAGTCCGTTCACGAAAGTTTGAGCGCATAGTAGGCGTTTGTTTATTTACTCTGAATTTCAGTCTATAACATAAGCCTCATGAAAATAATTGGAAAATTTCATTTTGTTCGTGGCAATTTCATATAAATATTCTATATATAGTTCGTTCACGAAAGTTGGAGCGCATTGTAGGCGTTTGTTTATTTATCTGAAGTTGGCAGTATTTGCTGTCATAACGTAAAATAAAGTTCACGTTGCCGAATGTACCCGGCCTCGTCTGACGAGCTTGCGACTTGCGAGTCATCAGAGCAATATCGACAACATTGCTTATCAATCTGATAAGAAAATAAACAACATAACCTGAAGTTTCAATATACACAGTGGAATATGCCAAATTGTCATGGCCAACCCACGGCTCAAACTTTCGTGAACGGACTATACCTATAGTTTGAGCATTCGGACGAGGCCGGAAACGGTGCCCCGTACAGCAAAAATTCGAGAGACCGAATTGGCTCCAAATTGAGTGGAAATTTAAATAGTTATTTTATTTGTCGGAAAATCCAGTGGCGTATCATTTTTTTATCGGATAATATTAAGTCTCGCTGCAGTGCGGATGCCACTGGTTGAATAGAAAAGAAATGATATTACGCAAAAAGAGCTCCTTGACGCTCAAAACCTAAAAAAACCTGTCTAAAATTTCATAAATATAAAATTTCAAGCAGTGTGGAAGTAATCAATAAAAAACATTTTTTCTATAACTTCAACACCCTGTATCTCGGAGAGGAAACATTTTCGACATATGTTTATATGACAAACTAGGCCTTATTTTTATTGTAGAATACGTGGTTAAAATTTCTTGGTTACGATCTGGACCACCCTGTATAATTTTGACACGCACTGTATTAATGGACTTGAAACATTATGGAAAATTCCAACACGATTCGGTACATACAGCTTCCAGAGTATCCTCTAGTTTAAACAGATATTAGAGTATGGGTATCGAGGGAGTTATCCCACCGACAGGATAATTAACAAGCTCTTGAAAAATCCTCTCTTGACCTGAATGAAGTATTTAGATGCTACAAAGCTCTTTGCCATAACCCAGTCTAATAACTTAATCAAATAATCCGTGTGTACATATACCATTAGGTTAATTCATTCACTGGAGCGAAAAGCGTACAAATTGATGTGGTTAGGAATAATCGATATGATTGCACCTGCTGAATTAATTCGTATCATTGTGAACATTTTGTGTTTGTAAATTAGTTTATACGTCGGTGTATTATCATATTTCATCATTGGGATATTTATTGGTTATTCTTTCACATGAACGGTGAAATTATCTCTGATGTTGTTTGAATATTAACTATTTCAGACCACTTGTTAATGAATGCTATTTTTCATATAGCAATAGCGTGCTATCGTTCAACCGAAATATTTGTGTGATGTTTCGGATAGAGGTTCGGTTTGTGATATGACAGAAATATTACTGGCTTCGATCATCCTTGGAAAATTTAGTACAGTAAATATTGCATTTACATAGCGCAAAAAATTAACGCACATTCTGAAAATCTCAATCTGAATGGAAGTCTACTCTACATTGACTTTATAACTTATTTTTGTATTCTCTCGGGAAGGTTTTGAACAAAACAAGCACATTAAATGCAAAAAAATTCAGGATTTCACCGAATCTTATGTAAAAGAAGGGAAATGAACAATTTTCAAAATACTGGAATGCAGATAAGTGATTTAACACTTGGTATTTCTACCCCTTGCGTTAATTACAGCTCCGCAACGACGGTTCATACTCAAAATGAGTGATCTTAAAATGTTCTGATCTAATCCTTCCCAGGTTTTTCTAAGTTGGATTCCTTAGTCATAAGAGTAGCTGGATGATTTTCTGAACTTCTCAGTCTTCTATTGAGGTTGACCAAACCTGCTCAATCGGATTGAGATCTAGACTTCTTGCTGGCCATTCCATTCGAGAGACTTCAACCTCTTCAAGGTACTCCTGGATGATGCGCGCACGATGGGGTGTGGTATTAACGTCCATAAAAATAAAATTTTCACCAATGTATGGGATAAATGGCACTACATGCTCTTCAAGAATGTTTCTTATATACCTATCAGCATTCATAGCTCCATTATCAACGACCACTATGTCTTTGCGAGCAGTCAAAAAAATTTCACCTCATACCATAATCGATCCTCCCCCGAAAACCAGTAGTATTCAGGAAATTGCACTGAGCATATCTTTCATGTGGACGTCTGTATACAAGGCAACGTCGATCACAATGGTAGAGGCAGAATCTAGACTCAGCTGTAAAGAGAACTCTTTCCCAATTAGCCTCTTTCCAATGAATATGCTCTCTCGCAAAATCCAAACGCGCCCTTCGATGGGCTGGAGTAAGAGCTGGGCCTCTTGCCGCGACACGAGGCCTTAAATCATATTCTCTGAGGCGATTTCTTATTGTCTGAGTGCTAATTTGCACCCCATGAGTTTGCTCAAGCTGATTTTGATGGAAGCGAGCGGTTGCAAACCGTTGTCTCAACGAAGAAACTCTCAAGTAACGTTCTTGAATGGCAGTGGTCTACCCTGTCTTGGTCTTCGGACATTCATATCTGTCTCCCTGAATCGCTACGATATTCTGGACACACTTGTATGGGAAACTCCAAACCTTTCTGCAATTCTTGTGAATGTCCACCCTTCTTCTCGCAAAACTACAGCTTGGGCACATTCCTCTTGGGTCAAAATGCGTGTTTCACGTTGCATAGCGATCGAGTGTAGAAAATCAAACAAAAGAAATACTATTGATCACTAGAATTGATCGAGAACAACTGATTTCAGAATGGAGCCAATACATTCAAAATCTGATAATCTCATCTTGTTTTATTCCAGCTGGGAAAAAACATCTGTATTGAAGAAAAACGTTGAAAGTAGAAAACATATGCATGCATAATTCTGATAAAAATAATTATCATTGAGAACACTTTCAGTTGTGGAATAAATTTGAGTTATCCATAATGTGCGTTAATTTTTTTGCGCAGTGTATTTTCAAAGAATGACTTACAGAAATTTGACATGATAAATCGATAGGGGGCATAAAAAAAATATTAATGGTTCTGAGAAAATCCAAAAAACATTTTGAAATGCGTTTTTCTCGGAATGCATGAGTTTAAGAAAAATGTAGAAGTCATTTTTTTCTACATTTTATTTTTCGGAGCGAAGTCGTCCGACTTGACATACAAAAATTACGTGGCGCTAAAATATCAAAAAAGTGGTTTTTTGGCATTTTAGAATGGAAATAAATAATTTTTTCGCAGTAATGTAAATGAGAAAGTTATCTGAGAGGATATCAGAAACCCGATAAGCTAGAACCGAATGAGTGGCACATTACTCGATTTTGAGGGAATTCAATTGGCGAAAACCGCAATCTTCTAAGTCAAACCGTTTTCGAGCTATTAGAGAAAATTGGAAAATTGCGTCAAATGAGAAGTTCTCATAACTTCTTCATTACTGAAGTTATAAACATGAAACTAAAACATTATACAGGCACTTTTTTCAGTAGAATTCATTGCAGTTATCAATTTTACTCTATTACATTCTGTTCTAGCTCATCAGGTTACTGATATCCCCTCACTAGATAACAAATTTAGGACACATGGTACAGGGTTTTTCACTATAATTTGACACCCCTTTAACTTTGTTACTAAAAGAGTTACAGAAAAATGTTCCAAACAAAAATTTCACGAAATCGACTGAAGTTTCACAATATGAATTCACATAATGGAATATATACAGGGTGACCAACATATTGATGGCAACTTCTTTTTTCAAATGGAACCCCCTGTATATTTTTTCATATTTGGCAAGCTCTTTTTCACCTGATTTCGAATATGTAACATATGTTGGTCTATCCCTTTTACTCTGAATACCAAATAGTTTCAAATTTAGAAACACCTGGCAAGCTCTGTAATCATTTTTCAAGTGGCAGACTGCGTTTACTGAAAATGCCAATTTTTGGAGTTATGACAACCTCAATTGGAATATATACAGAGTGAACAACATATTAAATGCAACTACATTCATCAAATGGAACACCCTGTCCTGTATATCCTCCCATCTTTGATAAGCTATTTCCTCCTGATCTCGAATATACAGGGTCTTTCACGAGGAACCTCACCCATATTTATACGGGAAACTACTGAACGTATTCTCATGAAATTCAGCACTTATAAGTATTTCACGATGCTGACGAAATCTAAAATATTTTCAAGGCATGAGCACCTCCGGTTTTTCCGGAAATGACGTCAACTTCCGTTTTTCAAATTAGAACACCATTTTTTTTATTGCAGAAATAGATTCCTTAGAAAATTTTAAGTTATTTTGATGTAACATTTTTCAGTTTTGGTTGGAAAATTCTCTCTGAGCGGGAAAATTCGAAAAAAAAAATCGAAAATAGAGCTCCGCTGAAACAAGAATAACTTCGACGTTTTTGGGTGGAAAATTTTCATTTTGGGATTTTTCAATGTGTAAGATTGATGTACCACTTTAAGAATCGAAATCGCGATTCATGATACAGGGGGTGAAAAAATCGCTTTCAAGGTTAGTGATGACAAAATCGTGAAAAATCAATTTTTTCAAATTAGAACCCCATTTTTTTATGGCAGATATTGAATCTACGTTGAAAAATAATGTGAGTGTATGCATCACACCCTTGCCCTAAAATGGATATTTTCTGAGTTATTCACAAAAAACGGTTTTTCGTCTTGAATTTTCAGCTATTTCTTTTCCATTCACGCCAAAAGATGAAATTTTCAGGAACTGTTATTTGAACCATGCTGTAGATTTTTTACCCTTCAAGTTACTATTAGGAG
This sequence comes from Propylea japonica, assembly GCA_013421045.1. Lineage (NCBI taxonomy): Eukaryota > Metazoa > Arthropoda > Insecta > Coleoptera > Coccinellidae > Propylea > Propylea japonica. The sequence continues at coordinate 22,904,673 of CM024240.1, read as the reverse complement.
AACCATGGCAAACTCTCGCAGTTATAACTAGAGAAGAAGAAAGAAAGAAATGATGATACCCAATAGAAACATACAATACCTACGAAATTCTTTATATTCAAACAATTTACTTAAAATTATTATTTTAAAATGAAACCTTAACAATTACTCAACCAATAAAAAATAATGAACTATGGTAGTATTGTATGAATAACATCAACTAAAGGAATTGCTCGAAATGATCACCTTCATCAATATAACGTGCGTTCAAAAAAATTCATGGTCAAGTAAGCTGTGGATTCTATTATTCCCCTCATAGACTCTTAAGAAAAATAGAATCCACAGCTTACTTGACCACGAATTTTTTTGAACGCACGAAAGGTTGAGCTGTCGGTGGCCATGACAATTTGGCATATTCACTGTGTATATTGAAATTTTAGGTTATGTTGTTTATTTTCTTGTCAGATTGATACGTAATGTTGGACGAGGCCAGGTACATTCGGCAACGTTGACTTTATGTTACGTTATGATAACAAATACTGCCAACTTCAGATAAATAAACGAACGCCTACTGTGCGCTCAAACTTTCATGAACGGACTATAGTTCATATCGTTGTCTAAAGTTGTTTAGACTATTTTTGATAGCATTATTACGGCTCTGACTCAAATCAAAGATTGAAGTGATTGCTGAGGTTACCAGATGGTTCTCTCAATTTAAAACTCTTTTGTGCTCAGAATAAGAGAGATAGACGAACATATGTTACATATCCGAAATCAGGAGAAGAAGAGCTAGCCAAATATGAAAAAATATACAGGGTGTTCCATTTGGAAAACTGAAAGTTACCGTCATTATGTTGGCCACCCTGTATATATTTCAGTTTGTGAAGTCATGTTTAAAAACCTCAGTTGATTTCGTGAAACTTGTGTATGTACCATTTTTCTGTGTCTCCTTTAGTAACAAAGTTGAAGGGGGGTAAAATTATAGTGAAAAACCCTGTACATAAGAAATCAATGAGCAATTCATTCATTTTCGAACCGAATAGACTCGTTTTTATATAATGAAATGTTGAAATAACTCACTGAAAAAGCGATAAAAAGACTCGAGTTGAAAAAAGCAACTGATTGAAAAATAACAAACCCTTCGGATACCAGCGATACAGATATAGTGGCCCGACGTCTAATAATTCAAGTAATTCGATCACATGACTGCAAATGGTCAAATTGGCTTCAATTTGGGAGGAAGTTCAATTTGGCAAACGCCTGAGGGAAACGCTTCAAGCAATCAATTTTCATTTGCTTCTCATGAAAGAGGTATTTTTCGTTTTTGTCCTGCGCAAGATCCAATTAAGCCTTGACAAATTGGATCTTATCGAAAAATTGTGTTGGAATGCAACACGTTGCCATTAGCAATAATTTGATTCAACCTTGCAACTGGAGACTGTCATTTAAGTCGACTCTAACACCTATTGGGGTTTTCTCAAGAGGTGCTTATCTTACATTTTCTTCGTCTATTGTTCATTTTACAATAGCTATAAAGCTATCTATAGGTACTGGGTGGTACTAAGGAATTTCGATTTAAAATAGGAATAAAACGAAAACTATCAAGTTAATTTTAATTTTTTTCCTACAAGTAATGCTCAGCTCTTTGGGAATTCATTTCTTAAAAATTACGCTGTCCAAATGTCCACCGTTTTTTTGCTGGCACTCTTCGAGTCGAACCCCCAAATTCAGAAAAACATATCGCAAAGTTTTGGACTGATGGCTTAAATTACCTGGCGGATATTTTCCTTCAACGCAATAAGAGTGCAGGGATTGTTGCGGTAGACTACACTTTTTAGGTATCCCCACAAGTAATATTCGCTAGATGTCAAGTCCGATCTTCTGGGGGGCCATGAAAGGTCTCCACCCCAAGAAAACAATTTTTCAGGAAAAAGCCCCTGAATAATAGGTAAAGAAAGATTTGAAGTGTGACAAGTAGCCCCGTCTGCTGAAACCAAGTGTACCGATTGTATCCATCAAAGTCTTGAAGGGCTGGTTAAAAAAAATTGTTCAACATGTCCACATTACTGCTCGGCCGCGTCCCTCTTCGAAAAAGTACGGGCCAATAATGCCGCCTCATGTGTGTAATGCACACCAAACTGTGATCTTCAGGCTATACAATTGAGTTTCATGTTTCTCTTTGGGGTTTTCTGTAGACCAATACCTACAATATTGTTGGTTTACATACCCGTTGAATGTGCTTAATCAGAGAAAAAAAATTTGATTTTGGTGATAAGCGCGGATATAAAACGAACGCTCCTCACCCGTCCAGCGAACCATGGCTACTGAATTCCCATGAACCCCTCTTTCTCTTGAGACCAACCCCACTTCTCAATTTTTGACCGCTTTGAAATTGGAATTCCTTAGTTGACCATCCAGTAGATTTCCAAACCTGAAAATTCAACAGTGCTGTCACATAAAAAAAGTAGAAAAGCCCTGAGCAGGTGCCAGGCCCGTAGCCAGGAATTTTTTTCGGTGGGGGCTAACTTGAGTACCTACAATAATAATTCATGATTCATAGCTACGTGTCTGGCAGGTGCTTTTGATCGCTCATTCCTTAGAGGAGCAAAAAATGATGTTTACTCAAATTTTTTTATATGACTTAGATTCATGCTGAGTACCTATATGAATAAAAAATTTCGGCACGATCGGTATAACATTCTGGAAATTATTCAGGAAATTAAATATGTAAAAAATCGGTAATTGAAAAAAATAATTTCTATGGTTCTGATGATGCGATATTTTTGAAATTTTGCATGAACGTTCAGTACATCAATCTTCATTCACAAAATTATTTTCATCCGAATCGGATATCTTGTTATGGAAATAATGAAACTCTTTTTTGAGCGCTAGCTACTTAAACGAGTGCTATATCGTTTTGACCAAATGTCAGTAATTATCGAATTTCGTGCCGAAAATGGTTTCAAATGATAGGATTAGACTCGCTCATGACGAATTCATGGTCAAATTCAATTCTGTCCGTGGGGCCGTCCGACCGCTCGCCTGTCCATTTGCACGATAACTTTCGAAGGGATTGTCCTAAAAACTTGAAATTTTGAGGGTAAGTTCGGTTCCATATGGCCCGGTTGAGTTCCTCTACCAGCTGAATCGTACAGGGTGTTCCATAAAATATAGCCATTCAAAATTTTTGTTCCTCAACATCTCAGACAAAACGAAACCAATCCAAATGAAATGTTGCAGCCACATGCAAAATGCTCATAATAAACCTCATGCAAAATTTTGTGGCCATAGTGTAGTCCTACACAGAATCATAGAAAATTCAATTGGAATATTGAAAATAATAAACTTCACTTTTCCATAAAAAGATATCCGATTCAAATCAAATTTATTTATTGTATGAAGATTGATATACTGAATTTTCATGCATCAGTTTTTTCCGAAATAAATGGCTTTATAGGTACAGTAGAACCCCTCTAATCCGTCACCTACGGGGGACGGGTATGGTCGGAACGCAAAAAAGGTCGGATTATCCAAAAATCCAATATTTATTACATTAAACATGTTATACAGACATGTTTACAGTGAAATAAGTGATCTCTGATCTTAGAAAATGTTTGTAAACATTGTTTCAACTGTACAAATCAAGAAGTAGATATTTAATAAGTAATAAATAAAAGTAATGAAAGAAGAATAAGATACAGAGCTTATAAAACTTAGTAAAAGCATTGTATAAGGATTATACAATGGTAAAAGTTAGGACGGCGCCTGGTCGGACTAACCGGAGTGACGGACCAGCCGAGGGCGGATTAGAGGGGTTCTACTGTATTGTTGCTTTTGCGGGAACAGTATTATTGCTCCACCAAAGAACGAGCGCTCAAAAACTCCAGCTCAGGGCTTTTCTTAATGTTTTTCTCATTTATCCATTATGATTTAAAGTCTAGATGCTTTCAATGCCCGAATATAACGAAGGAATTTTCATTTATATTACAGATTTGTATGCTGATCGATGTTTTCATAGGAACCAACATTCTATCAGCCTGGATATCTGTTTACCTTGCTCTTCCGATTCTGGCGAGTAGCGCCTTCAACCCATGGATTTATGGATATCGAAATTCAGAACTGAGAACAGGAGTGAGGAGAGTTATAGACGATTTACTCACAACCTTCGGCTTCACTTACAGGAGTCAGCAGGTACAGTACTTTATTTAGTCTTGCTCGGTTTTGATTTTTTCAGATAAAACTGGTTATTGTCCTTGGGGTTGTCCCAATAATACCAGGTTGATAAAAAGGCAATGATTGATAATTTTCGTCGTAACCTTTAATATAAAATAATTGTTATTTCTTGAAGCTAATTCTGCAATGCTATTTCATCTTAGTACAGAATTTACGAACCAGTTTTTTCTGGAAAATAATTTTTGAATGATTCTTGTTTAAAATAATTCATTATACAGGGTGTCCCGAAAAATGTAGGAAATCTCTCGGATTCAGATGCAAGATAAAAAAGTAAGATGATAAGTTCCCATAATTTTTTTCCTAGTTGCCTTCCTACGAAGATACCACCTCCTAAATGATGCCACTGGAAATTCATTTTAATGGAATAAATATCAATTACTTACTTTTTTTCAAAAACGGTTCATTTTATCGACACTGAACAAGAGTACCTTTTCTTTAACTTAATGTTCAAGGTATCCGAATTTGTTTTTTTAGCACCTTATCTTACAGGGTGTTGAAAATGTAAGCATAAAAATTTACAACCCAGTCCGCCCCTGGTAAACTGAACAAGCCAATTGAAATTTGATTGCGGTGATTTAAGAGGTCCTCAATGCTGTTAATCATATCAAATTTTCGTCCAAATTATATCGAGTAGTTTGAAACTTATTCCACTAAAATGGATTTCCAGTGGCGTCATTAGGGAGGGCCGCTAAGAAAAAAAATTATGGGAACTTGTCATCTTCATTTTTTATGTTTCATCTGAATCCGAGAGATTCCCACATTTTCCGGGACACCCTGTAGATCATTCAAAATTTCAGAGAATAATTGCTCTAGCGACCTTCGGAGGAAAAACGTTGGTACCTAATCCTGTTAATTCGTTAACATTAACATTGTTTCTTATGCAAAAATATCAACAACAAAATTGAACATGATGTTGAAATAGTTATTTGTACCAAGTGTAGAAATTATTGATATTCTTCCACGAGTTTTTGAATAAACGAGTTGATGAAGTAGGCGTATTGGGTCGAAATATTTGTCCTACAACAACCCATTTTTTATTCTTGTAAAATGAACTTCTATTTCGGTGTTACAAACCTCTGAATTTGGTCTCCCAGAATAGTTTATGTCAATATCTGGTACAGCCAAATGGAATAAATTCGATACGAATAAATGAGAGTGTTGGGAAAAAACGCTTAGACACGTCGATTTGTATTTTTAAATGCGCATGTTTTTCAAACAAAATAATTATATAGGGTGTGTCATGTGACAGTGGCCGATACCAACTTTTCTATTTTAAATACAACCCCCTGTATATTATTAGTTTTTGCAATCTTCAGAAAATTCTGGATATAATTCTAGTACAATGTCCCATACTACAAGTTACAACTGTTTCGGAAATATTAATTGTTTTCAATTGTATTACAGAAATCAACATCAAAAAAAAATATTTTATTTCACAAATAATGTGAAAATAAACAAAAAAATATTAATTCAATGTAAGAGATGTTCAAAAATATTCTCCGCGAACGTCTTGTGAAATAGAATATTTTTTTTAAGTTGATTTTTGTAATACATCTGAAAACACTCGATATTTCCAAAACAGTTGAATATAGCTAGGTATGGGACATTATACATGAATTAAGTCTAGAATTTTCTGAAGATTTTAAAAAACTAATGATATACAGGGGTTGTTTTTAAAATAATAAAGTAGGTATCGGCCACCGTCATATGACACCCCCTATATAATTATTTTGTTTGAAAAAAATGCGCATCTAAAATACAAATCGACGTGTCCAAGCGTTTTTCGCAACACGCTCTCATTTATTCGTTATCGAATTTATTCCCTTTGGCTGTTCCACACTGCATAACGTAACACTTTTCTGACCGATTGTTAACAAACGTGGCACCAATCTTGCGGTTAGTTTTCTCATAACAAAATCATTATGCAAAATTGAAACCACGGACCGAGTTGATATACCTGCCTACGACCTAAGCTATCTCACGCACTTTTTGTTGATCGTCTAATACAATATCATGGATTTTTTCGATCATTTCCTTGGTAGGCACCTATTTTGGAGGACCTGGTCGGTCTTTTTCGAAAATACTCGCGTACGACCACGTCTATATTCAGCTGCCCACCGTTTAACTGTCGCAATCGAAGGCGAAAGGTTACTATAAATAGAATCCAATTCGGATTTGGTTTCAACATTCAAAATGAAGGAACTTTATCACTGTCTGGTATTCAACGTTCTCCATTTTTCGAAAAATGTCAGGAGTGTTTCGCTTTGAGGTTGATGCTTGAGCGAGAGACGAAGCGTTTATACGAGTGATTTGCAACAAAAAATGTCATATATAACACATGAATCGATTTCAAGCTGATAACCAATAATAAACTGCGGTTATCATTAGTTCAGCCCTTAGTTATTCCCTTTTTCTCCTAGAACGAATAATATTTATCAATCTTGAAGAACTTCGGACAATTCTATTTAAATAATATTAACAAGTCAGAAGCTTTTGGATGCGTTAATTTCCGAACCTAACTCAGAGATTTTTCTAATTCCTAAATGAATGAAACTAAGCCGATAATTGAAATTGTTGAAATAGTTTTCTCAATATAAATCTAACGTGGCTAAGCTCAGGAATACCTAACACATGGGCTGAAAAGTCCAGGGCCTAACAAGAAAACACGGTTTTTTTGTTCAAAACTAGCTTTATTCATCAACGTTATCTCCATTAAGAGCAACACAATCGTTTCAGCGCCGCTCTAACATTTCAATACCATTTTTGTGAAACGATTTATCTTTTGCCTCAAAATAGGTCTCAGTTTCAGCGATAACCTCTTCATTCGTGCAAAATTTCTTACAGGCGAGCATTTTTTCAGGTCTGTGAGCAGCCAGTAGTCGCTGGGAGCCAAATCTGGCGAATAGGATGGATGTAGGAGCAATTCGAATTTCAATTCAGTGGCGCAGCAAGGATTTTGTTTTGAGGGGGGCTGAACTGAACAATTTTTGATGATGCAACAATTAACGAAAGTTGCAAAAAAAAAAGATGAAAGAAATAACGAAGAAATTAATCTTTGGGGGGGGGGCTGCAGCCCCAAAGCCCCCCCCTGGCTGCGCCAGTGTTTCAATTCACGTAGTTTTGCCATTGTTTTGATTGACTTGTGACACGGTGCGTTGTCTCGATGGAACAAATTTTTTTTTCTTTACCATATGCGGTCGTTTCTTTGCATTTTCGGCCTTCAAACGCTCCAAAAACGCTATATATATTCACTGTTGTTGGTATTTCCTTTCTCAAGATAGTCGATGAATATTACACACACGCACATCCCAAAATACAGAGGCCATAGCCTTTCGGGCGCTTTGGACGAGGTTCACCAGTTGCTGTACTCTCAGATGACGATCGTTTTGATTCCGGAGTGAAGTGATGCATCCATGTTTCATCCATTGTCACATATCGACGCAAAAGTTCCGGTTTGATACATTTAAACATGGCCAAACACTGCTCAGAAGCATCAAAACCGAGATCAAAACTTTCTTGTTTTTGGTCAACAGTGAGCAAACGCGGCACCCACTTCGAACAGAGCTTTCTCATATTCAAATGCTCATGTAATATAAGGCCAACACGCTCTTTTGATATCTCAACGATGTCAGCTAACTCACGCAAGTACACTTTTCAATCATTCAAGACGATTTTGTAGATTTTTTTGATGTTTTCTGGTGTTACCGCCTCATTTGGACGTCCACTACGTTCTGCGTAATCGGTGTCTCTACGACCGCGTTTGAAATCAGCAAACCAACGTTTTATTGTTGTTTCTGATTTAGCGGAGTCCTTAAACACTTTCCAAGCCATCGCTTCGCCTGAACGGTATTTCTTCCCACCAAGAAGCATTGTAAAATTAAACCACGAAACTATTTTATTTTACACTTCTTGATTTCGAGAGACATACTCTATGGAAGAATTCATTTGTAAAAATGTTTTTGATCCATTGTTTTGAAAATTAAAATGGAAAAAACTCTTAGCACAATAACTCACCAACTAATGAATAGATGGTCATAAAATTTTAGCAGCTATCTTTTGAAGGTTAGCATTAATTGAAAAAAGGTGACTGCGACAAAACTAGCGCCATCTATATGTTTCAGCCCATGTGATACATATCTTCTTCAAGTATGCTTTGTCAATCAACAACTTTTTAAATTTACCGTTAGAACCTTCTTTTCTAATAACCCATCTTTTGAGTCTGATGGTCATTTGAGGTTCAAATCAATGACGTCGAAGGCTAACTCATGACGTCATTACTTTGAACCAAAAATAACCAAAACCGCTTGAATTCAATTGGTTAACCAAAATGATAACCGGTTGACCACTTGAAATTGATTATTGTCTGAATGTTGATGCCCAGGTAAAAATATCCAAACATCAAGCCTTCTGATTGATTCAGAATAATTGAAAATATATTTCAGGTTTCCGACCCGATAGCCCTCAGTGCAGCAGCCACAGCAGGAGACCATGCATCATTCATACACTACACGCAAAGAGACTGTGTTCAGTGGAAGCCTAACGGTGATTTCCTCTTAGTGCCGATAGCCAAGCCAGAAAGTTCCGGTGTGGTTTCGGAAAGTGACTTGCCAAACATTATTCGTGATAACCCAAAATACTTATAACGTCCGAACCCCCAAGGAAGTTGAAGGGTTCCATGAGCATGGTAGAGAGCTTCGCCATTACCAGAGGTTCCGATATTCTGATCATCAAAGGACGAGGAATGCTGCACGGTGCCAGTATTATTTGAGAAGAGAAATGTGCGAGAGAAATATTTTTTCAAGGAATAAAAAGTGGATAGTTAGCAAAATATAAGCTAAAAGAATTTTGCTGCAGCAATGAAAAAATTCTACTCACTAAGTTTGAGTCCCAGATTACGAAAATGATAACAAGAACTCTGCAATCCTCTCAGTTTTTTCGAAAAAAAATTCCAAAGTTTCAGTCGGGTAGGTGAGGTTTATACAAAGTTCTTGTTTGATTTTCATTAAAATAGCGTGCGTGTCCATGTCATACTAGTTACTAGGGTGATTCGCTTAGACTATACATATATCCCTTACTTAGTCTAAGGTGATTCGTTAATATATGACAGTCAGTCGAAATACACCAATCAATTCATTAGAAGCTTTTCAATTTTCAATTCTAAAATAATCAGTTCTAAAAAAATATTCGTTGACTGACCAGGACCGACCTACATTATTGTCCAATTATTCGTTCGCTAATAAAATCCAGCAACACAAATATTTATGCGTTCATCTTACTGAATGGATGCAGTTCTATCCTGTTTTTCTCTATTTTTTCAACCAATACTTGTTGGAAATATTTTATTTATCAATTTCTGAGAGTATCCTGCAAAATAAAGCCTTCATTCAGTGGAAATCGACGGTTTTATTCATTGTTTATATTCGTTGCGGCATCCATGCCAAGTATGAATAAGGGTGGGAATCACTCAAAACACTTATTGTCCACTGAAAAAAGGCTCGTATTAAGAGAATGGCCATTGAATTATTAATGAAATTTTTTAAGTTCCATTCCTTTCAATACGAGCCAGATCTTTTCTGTTGGAAAATAAGTGTTTTTTTGTTAATCCCAATCTTATTAATAATTGGCACTGTTTCTATCTTAGCTTACCTAACGTATTCTAACTCAAGCTAGTCCATAATTCCTTTCATACTAATATTAATATCTTAATAGATATTCTTTTTCAATTTTCTCGGGATATATTAATTTACCGGTGTTCAAATTGAAATATTTCCCTAGGGTTTGTACAGCAAATTCATTCTTGCCGGGTGCTTCACCAAAAAAGGGGAGCGAAAGAAATCATTTCAAATGATAATACCTTCAATACGTCATTCTCGAAACAATATTCGAACTAGTCACCCTAAATTTGACTACAAGTTTGAAACATTGGCAACGTAGCACAATTCGAGACGGTTCACAGCCGATGGACAAACTATCATGGCTGGGCTGCCGTAACGAATATAAACAATGAATAAAATCGTCGGTGTCGACCAAATGAAGGCTTTATTTTGCATATTTTAATAATTAAAATATTTCCAACGAGTATTGATTGAGAAAATAGAGCAAAATTGGCTAGAATTATGTATAACCTCACCTACTTGACTGAAACTTTGGATTTTTTTTTGAAAAAACTAAGAGGATTGCAGACTTCTCGTTATCATTTTCGTAATCTGGGGCCCAAACTTGGTCAGTACAATTTTTTTCGCATCTCCAACACGATTGTTTTAGTTCTAAATAATTACCAAATATAAATGTGACTCAGTGTTGGTGTTACCTCATTTTGAGAGATTTGACTGAAGTTATTATTTACCATCGGTTACCTATAGTTTTTTCTTTGATCTCAATTTTATATACTTAGGTAGCAGTAATAGAATTCACCCATGTTTTGTCATAGTAAAACGCAAAGTATATTCTAAATTTGGTTACAATTAATTTGGTAGCGGAATAAAGCATGCATTTTCTGGGGCAACAATAATGCCCAAAAAATATTTTCAAACTCTGTTTAAATGTAGAGTTCCAATGAATAAGCATATCAGCTTTCCGTTGGAATCTTAATATACAAACTGGCATAGAAGCTGCAACACCCAGAAGGAGCTGTTTAATTTTTTTTTTCGGGAAACATTACGGAGCTACAGGGTGTTGAAATTTCCAAAAAAATTTGTTTTTTCTTCATAACTCCTGCAGTTTAGACATTCAGTCCAAATTTGGAAAGCGAGCTATTTTCAACATTCTCCATCATTGCACGTCCTGCATATCAACTAGAATCTACAGGGTGTTTTCTTTTCCGGAGCCATGTCTCCTTTTTCCCTCTCAAACTTTTTTGCGGTATGCCACTGGTCAGCGTAAAATCAATTTTTGATATCTTCGTTCAATTTGGAAACTTTTTTGATTCCTGTAATTTTTTCATATCGAGTAAAAATTATTGAACGATAGTTATTCGCTAAATAAAAAAAATAATAGAAATACTCGATAGGTATGCCCAAAATTTGCTTTTATTTGGATAGCTCGTTATCTGAGACTCATCTCAAGCTTTTTCGATATGAACATACAATCGTTCAATAATTTTTTACTCGAAAACGGTTAGTGGTACGAAAACATTACAGGAATCAAAAAAGTTTTTAAATTGAACGAAGATATCAAAAATTTATTTTACGCTGATCAGTAGCGTACCGCAAAAAAGTTTGAGAGGGACAAAGGAGACATATGGCTCCGTAAAAGAAAACACCCTGTAGTTTATAGTTAAGATTCAGGAAGTGCAATGATGGAGACTTTCGAAAATAGCTCGCATTCCAAATTTGAACTGAATATCTCAAAAACTGCAGGAGTTATGAAGAAAAAAAAACAATTTTTTTTGAAAATTGTAACACTCTGAAGCTCCGTAACGAAGCTTTTTCTACGGACCCATGTTTATAAAACTTTTCGTTTTAAAATTACAATAATTACATGTAGATTCACCTCCTCAAGTTGTGACATACACAACACCCTCTATTCCGCGTACACTTGCTCTAGGCGTTTCAACAACAGTGAATATGGACTTGGGATCTCCCCGAACAATTCAAAAAAATTGCGAAAACGACTACAATATTTAAGTAACAACAAATTTAATATGAAAAAGCTTTCACGATTTTTTCCTCCGAATTTTAATCATTTTAGGTATTCCTTGCTATACTTACTATTTACATTTTACCAAAAAAAGTTAATTTAAACAGCTTGTTGCAGTTTCTTTGTCAGTTAGTATATTAATCAGAAAATATGTCATTATTATGAAATTACAAGAATTTGATTATTATTTGTATTATCTCACTTTCCCTACTAAAATTTCTAGGAATAACTTTTTCAAGTGATGCAAAGCGAAGGATTCTCTATTACAATACATTTGTATTGTATAAGACATTCACACCTATCCATATTTTTCTTGTACAACACGCTTTTTACGAAACTGAAGCGTTTCTTTTCCTTTTCCATTCCTTGTTATGGATCATTTTTATAGCATTTTTGTTACAAAGGAAACATATTTTTTCTAAAAAGAAATGAAAGACAAAAAATAAACCAATCGCTATAAAATGCGAGAAAGTATAAAAGATTTGGCGTTCAGAACAGAATATATTCCCTATTCTATTCCGTTTCATAAATTAACTTTATATTATTATTGTGTATCAGCATCAGCTGACACTTTCAATATAACGTGCGTTCAAAAAATTCGTGGGCAAGTAGCTGTGGATTCTATTTTTCCCCTCATAGACTCTCAGGAAAAATAGAATCCACAGCTTACTTGACCACGAATTTTTTGAACGCACGATATTTGATTTGATTTCTATGAAAATAATAATGAAATGATGTGCAAGAAATATTATCGAATTTTGCGGAGAAGCTGAATTTTAATACGAAATAAATTTGAAGTATTGTCGAATTTATTGACTGTATAATTGAAATTTTAAATTATGGATTATATTTGTATTCTTATCATAATGATATAATGTATTTATTTCAAAGACCATAAAGTATTTTGAATACTGCAAAACAGTATAATGGAATAAATGAAGAGAGAAATTCTGAGATAAATATTTGGATTTATGAGAAACCGGAATATTTGGGATACCTACTTAAAAAGTATATTTCAGGATCATTGATAAGTTATTATTATAGGTCATTTCCTATTATCTTGTCGTACAATTTTAAAACTGTGTAAAAGTAATATAGGAAATATAATGTAGTAGGCTGTGATGACAGATTATGAAGGATAAACTTTTTTTATCAATTACCTCTGAATTATTCAAATCCCTTTCCGATCCATAAACTTTTGGACCCAGGCACGTAGCTAGGGGGGGCTAAGGGGCTGAAGCCCCCCTCCCGAAATTATTAAAATGTGTTCAGTTATACGTTGTGGCAATCATGAATTATTATTGTACTCAAGTTAGCCACCCCCGAAAAAATATTAGCCCCCCCTAAAAAAATTCCTGGCTACGGGCCTGTCTGGACCTTCTTATATTCGAGTTTTTTTTGTTCGCGTATCCTCAGATAAAGCTTTGAGTCATCTGCATAGACCGAGGAACTGAGAAAACCAAAGGATATCGTTGATAAAAATTATGAACAACATGAAATGAAAATTCATGCGTTTTAGCCCCATTTCGCACCAAGCCAGTCCAGTCCAGTCGAGTCAAGTCACTTCAGGATTGGAACTATTAACTTCGTTTAAAATCGTTTAAAACAAATGGAATGTGAAATCTAGTTTCACACTAGGGCCTAGTATGAAACTAGATTTCACATTCCATTTGTTTTAAACGAAGTTAATAGTTCTGACTTGACTCGACTGGCTTGGTGCGAAATGGGGCTAAGAGTAACGTAGGTATGAAATGAACTATGAAAGCAGAGAATACTATTAATTTAATTAAAATCATCCAATATTAAACCCATCCTTCGGAACTAATCCCGTCAACGCATAAAGAACATCTCGCGACGTTCAGGTTCATGCATCGGAGGTAGGTGTTCGTAAAGATCCCAGGAGATGGCGTTTTGTTTCTGTTATTCTTAGAGATTCCTTCAAATAAGAGACCCTAGAATGCCTTTCGGACGGAGCTCCTCCGTACTGAAGAGCCCCAAATAAGGAGAAATAGCTATCTATGGATGCTCTGTTTGATATTACCACTTTGCATGTTATTTGTGCGTTGACGGGATTAATTCCGAAGTATGGGTTTGATATTGGTTGATTTTAAATCTATTAATATTATTCTCTGCTTTCATTGTTTTTACAAGGTCCAAGATTAGACCCCTGCGGCCCACCAGATGACAGCCAAAATCTCAGATCGATAAAATAACAGGCAGGGCTTGTACGCCCCCGCCTTAGTTTGATAGTTTACAGAGGGGTTACAGTCCACTGCGACCTTAAGGTCTATTGTGCCCCCTTACAGAGCTGTTCTGGCCAAAAACCTTCACAGCTCGCCTTCCAGTTCCAGAGATCTAATGAAATCTAGTAACTGTGAAGACTTCAACGAGGCTAGTTCCTCACTCTTACAAGTTTCTTGCCCAAGGCATTTCCTCCTCAGGCTCGTAATGCCGAGGCATTCCGTGACTAGGTGAAAGGGGGTTTCTTCCTCCTCCCCACAGAACTACACTCGTCAGTGTCCGACAATCCCATCCTCAACAGGTGCTTCCTAAGGCGACAATGTCCTGTAAGAAAGCAGTGAGGAGGTGCAATTGCTTCTTACCAAGATCCAGATATCTTTTGGATCCCGCTGTCTCGAAGTTCCGAAGGAACTTAGTGGAATGATCCATCCCTGGGAGATTCCGCCAGAGCTTTTCCCTCTCGGCTTTCTCCTTCTCCAGAAACTCCTTCTTATAGGTACATTTAGATATACCACAGAGGGTTCTGGGCCAAAGAGGGACATTTGTGCGCCCTCTTTGGCGAGTGTATTGGCCTCCCGCCCCCGCCTTAGCCGCATATTCCTATTTTATGCATACAAAACCATTTTTTTAATTATGGAGTTTACAGAAGGAAGAAACAAAATATTGCTGATATTTATCGCTAAGGGTACTTGGGTAGATGGGGCTATACACATAAAAAAGACATTCGCTCAATAATTCATATATTACATTTACGATTTACACAAATAAAGTATAAATATTATAAAAATCGTTTTCACATAATAATAAACATAACAAGTGTATCAGTTTGAAAATTCTTGATATCTCAATACTCAATTCTAATATGAAGAGATTAGATCGTTCCAAAATCAAAAATAATATAATTTATTATTCAGTAAACCGTTTCAATCTACATTCAATTGTTTGCTCATTTCAAATCTTATCGTTTTATGATATTTCAATTAAATTATACGCCATTATAATATTGAGGTACATTCTTTCGTGAATTCTCTACATTCCAAATCTCGATTCCATTGAGAGTCATCTGTAAAACTATGAATTTTCCAAAAAATAGACCCATTTGTCATATCCAATATTATGATAATGATATTAAATCATGAAAAATCAAAATAAAACATTGTTTCATAGCTACATACTCTGGCATGACAATTTCTCTATAAAAGTGATCCAATAAAAACTTGGATAAACGGTACCATAACAACTGCCTGTATAAATCAAGAGTGAAGCTTTCTGTATTCAAATATTGAATACCTATCTGTCCAATTCAGGCTTTGAAATTTTATAATTACCAGATTAAATTAAATATAATAAACCACATCACTTTCTGTATCTATTAGCAGTCAAGAAAAATTTTACCGAAAGTACTATAAATTTTACCAATTAGTTAAGTTTCAATCAGAATTATCAGACCAATTCTCAGGATAACAAGGGTAAGAGGGTGAATTTGAACTAGACCACCTTGGAGATATAATTTCATTCTGAGGAACTGAATTATCACGAGAGTTTTGTATAACAGACTTTCTAGGTTGTTGACTTTGATAGTTATAGGAAGAATCGTTAGAATTTGTATGTGAAGTATTTTGTGTGGATAAATCAGTCCAATATTTGGTTGATCCCTCTGATTGATACTCTGAATATGATGGTTCACTTTTTAAAACACTGTTCGGCAAACTTTCATAATTGTAAGGTGTATAGCTTGTGGAAGGTAGCGGGAGACTGGGTGAACGTGGGCCATCATTTTCCAGAGCTTCGGCAGCACAACGACTATAATATCTAGGAGGTGAGGCTCTGTATTTCGCTCGAATCTCTGGTGGTACACATGCGACAGTCAAGGGGTTTTCATGCCTTATTCTAGATTTCACAGATAAGTCAATTAAGTCTGGAGAATTTACGGTATTATAAAATGAATAAGGCTGATAACTTTTACTGCTAGTTGGAATGTAAGCGCTTGAAGATGATGAAGTAGTTGAAGATGAGGCTTGATTGGCATTGTGTGACGGAAATAGTTTGCCGAGCCATGAGTTGCTGTCGATAACGATTCATCACCTCTTTCCTTGCATTTTATTGCACTTGCACTTAAATTTGAAAATCTCTGGCTAAAACTGGAAAAATTCGAATCTTCTATATAGCCCAGAGGTCGTATCTTCACTTGGCACTTGTAGAATTGGGGGATCAAGTGATGTTTTTTCTTCGGGGGACGTACAATCATTCCATTCCCTAACCTTTCAGCCAAATGATTTTCTGAAGCTGGAAGCAGATCTTGATGGAATGTTTTCTTCCATTCTAATTTAGGTATCGAAAGATTTATGCGTTTATGGTGTGACTTGGAAAACTACTTGTGATCCATCGTGATTTCTTCTGTTTCTAAAAGAATAAATTGCAAAAATGTTACAATTCATTGTATTCACATTTGAACAAAGTCAAGCTTCATCTCTGCTAGGTACCGCTATGCGCAAGTAAAAATGAAATAATAACATGACAATAAAATTACAATTCGAGATCGAGTTAACCTCAGAGTAAGAAGTAAACATAGTAATACCCCTACCCGTAAATAATAGTGCATTGTAATCAACCAAGCTCTAGAGTTAGATGGAAAGCATTTCACTGCCGCACTGGGGTGTAAACAATAGGTTAGATTTTCATTTCTACTTTTTCTGAATATACCTTGTACACATATCTACAGGGTGTTCTGATTTGTTTCCGACAAACTGAAATGGGTGATAGATCACATCATTTAAGTAGAAAAGTTCCTATGAACATGGGTCCGGAAATGCTTCGTTTCCGAGATACAGGGTGTTAAAGTTGAAAAAAAATTCCGTTTTCTTCAATATCTTTCGACTGATTCCACGTAAAAACAACACTTAAATAGCAACCACTTCTACTTATTAGTGGGCAATTGAAAATCCGCATGCATTTTGCCTTAGAAATTCTCAAAATGAATTTAGAATTAAAATATTTGAATGGGAATAATTTCGGAAGTTTTGGGATCCTTGGCTTTTAAATGCATTTTTCTCTGAAACGATTGCTCCTAGCGACTTCGATGAGGTATACCTTCTTTAAGTAAAAAGGCTAAGAGAATCGATTTTTTAAGTCCAAAACGGTGTACAGGGTTAGCACAAAGAAGTTGCAACGGTTTACACGGTTTGAAATGGTTGCCGGTGGCGCCCTCTAGAAAATACAACTAAGTCTACCACAAATTTGATTTTTCGCCCCAAAAAAACCCTGTATACGAAATTTCATGAAGGATTTCGAAGCAGTCGAAACATATTAAAGAAAACGCGAATAATTTTTTCACCTTCAACACACCATGTTTATAGGAATTTTTGCTTATTACTGATGTGATCTATCACCCATTTCAGTTGTCGGGAACAAATCAGAACACCCTGTATATAATAAAACAGGATCTATAGTTACTGTCAGAATGCCATATCTTTCAAACAACTGCACCAAATTGGATAATTTTTTTTGTTATGTTCATAATTGCCAGGGCAAGGTTAATACAACCTAACCTATCCTAACCTAACCCAATACAATATCTATATAAAACAAGATCTATGGTTACAGTCAAAATGCCATATCTTTCAAACGACTGCACCAAATTGGATAATTCTTTCTTGTTGTGTTCATAATGCCAGAGCAAGGTTTATACAACAAAATATCTCCAAAAAAAATTGTTCAGAAAAAAATAAAAGGCTTTCCTTTTTCTTACGACCAATCAAAGCAGTCATAGGATACTTATAGGTTATAATGATTTTGACATTTGGACAAAAAAGTGGAGTTACATCGAGTGAATCGAACATTTTAGAAATAACGTATGAACTAACATATACAGTGGAACTCCCCCTAACTCGAACTTCCCTATCTCGAAGAATTCCTTCAAGTCGAATTTCTTGAGAAGCAAAAACGTTTTGACAAACATCGCCATGTATTTCTTCCCTATAAGTCGAATTTCCATAACTCGAATATTTCTGAACTCGAACTGAAATTCAGCAGTAAACGAAGCCGCAACCAAGCATAACTCGAATTTTTTGGAGAAACGCTCACTGCACTTCGGGGAATTACCGAGCGGAGAGTCGCCGATAGATCCAAACTTGTTTTTCTTAGTTTCTTACGAACGTTGAATCCCGCAGGCGCTCTATAAAATATCAGTTCTGATTAGTTACGTTGTGAAATTTAAAAAGGCTTTGTGTTGGGGTATCAGTGGTGAACTAAAATGACATCGAAGCGAAACTTGAAGTGTTTTACGCTGAAGGAGAAATTAAAATTAATTGCTGAAGTAGAAGGGGCGAAAAGAAAAAGAAAGTTATTGCACAACAATTTGGGATTCCCCCAAACACGTTATCAACCATTTTGAAAAACAAAGATAAACTTTTAGAAAAACAAGTACAATTGTATAAAATTTCATTCATTTCTAAAGAAATTTTTTCATCGCTGTAGACAAAAAAATTTTGTGTTCGATTTATGAACAAATTTTTGCACAGAAATTCTTAGAAAATTGTGTTCATTCAGAAAATAAGAGTCAATTTGACAACCACAAAAAAAATTTGAAACATTGCAGGTCTTCCGCCATTTTGTCAATTTTTTTCGGAATTCGTTAACTTTTCTGAATAGAGAACCCAAAAATAATGAGATTTGACCCAAACCGTTACTTGAAGTTTTATACAAAACTGACCACACTCATAAGAATCTGCTCAAAAATGAAGTTTGACACCCTGTATCTCGCTTATGCTTCGAAAACGGGATATATTGTATGAGCCAAAATGATTCTCCTGATGTCCTCTACACAAAATCTATGTTTGTCCAGTTTATGATGAAACACCCTGTATACGTGTTTTTTTTAATTGGTCACCCTCAACTCAGTCCAGTTTTCCGTATTTCGAATTTTCCGTAACTCGAAGTGAAACTACTGGCCCTTGGAGATTCGAGTTAGGGAAGTTCCACTGTATTATTATACAACAATGTTTTACTTATAGGTACCATACGAGGTAGGTTCTAATTTATTCGAGTTGTGTAATATGATAAGCGGAACATGAATATGTATCATATTGTGCTACTATTGTTATTCAAGAAGAGGATATTGCATTTCAGATAAACTAGGTTTGCCAGGTCAGCTAGTTTAATATTTATAACTATAATGACTGGAATACCCTTAAGCAACAATTAACTGCCACCAAATCAGTAAAATAATTCAGTTTATGAACGTCAAATCGAAATGAAAATGCAAACACGATGCATCGAGTAACTAAACACTAACAGACGATGTTGCCAAACTGATAGAATTGTCTGTAACAGTCGCTAGCGGTTAGTATCATAGTAGGGGACCGGTAGACCAATTATCCCAATATATACAGGGTGTCCCGGAAAATGTGGGAAATCTCTCGGATTCAGATAGAACATAAAAAATAAGATGACAAGTTCACATAATTTTTTTTTCTAGCGGCCCTCCCTACGAAGATACGATCTCCTAAATGACGCCACTGGAAATTCATTTTAGTGGAATAATTTCAATTACTTACTTCTTTCATTATTTTTTTCACGAACGGCTCATTTTATCGACACTGAACACAGAGAAACCTTTCTTTAGCTTAATGTTCAAGGTATCCAATTTGTTTTTTTAGCACCTTATCATAAAAGGGTGTTAAAAATGTAAGCATTAAAATGTACACCCCAGTCCGCCCCTGGTAAACAGGACAAGCTATTGGAATTTGAGTGAGCGGTGATTTAAGAGGGTCCTTAATACTAATTATCATATCAAATTTTCATCAAATTATATCGAGTAGTTTGAAATTTATTCCACTAAAATGGATTTCCAGTGGCGTCATTTAGGAGGTCGTATCTTCGTAGGGAGGGCCACTAGAGAAAAAAATTATGGGAAATTGTCATTTTCATTCTTTAAGTTCTATCTGAATCCGAGAGATTTCCCACATTTTCCGGGACACCCTGTATATGAAGATACGGCACTAGTTCGCAACAATGGAATGTTGTTCGCGTTCATAGACAGATTCTTCTTGGCTGCGTCAACAAATGCGTGAAGGCAACTATACGTTTACTTTTCACTCTTAAGGGTTAACATTAATTGTTTTTTCCGCCGACCTCGAAATAAAAGTGCTTTTAATGTGTACGAATTGAGCATTAATGACCCATTTTAATGCTCAATTTTTTAGACATTTTAATGTGCAATCCTCATGGCAACCGTATACAAATTATTCAGAAGCACTACAAGAAATGTCAAAACTCTACTGGAACATAGATACAAAGAAATTTTATTATGTCGCATGTGAATTTTGTGCAGAATGGGAATGTTTTCAATCGGGAATTCATACACAATACATATTGAGATCGTCGGAAAAATCTTGTAGGTAATCAACTCGTTATTAATCAAGCGACTAATGGTCTCGAACTACACTGATCACAAATGCTAGGGATCACTTTTAAACTTCTCTTCATTTGTATTTTTTTTCAAGTTATCTCGTGAAGTACATTATATGTTCTCTAAGGAAATTGTAAGATGTTTTGAGTTGATTATATCAAAGTCTTCCTCACTTCATCGGCTCTTGTTCACAAAATCGATTATTATCTGTAGGCTGTTACAAGTGGAGTGAAAAGCAATGTGGTATTTTGTTATTAAAACTGTTTTTTTCTCTCGTTCAAAAACATAAGATGACAAAAATTGAAGAAATGAGAACAATATCAGCTTATCGGTCATGCCGAGAATACGTTTGGCTCCTGTGCAACTGGACCAAATCATACGGTAGATACATGACCAGCCAGAGATATCACGATATGATTATTGAACCCATAATTGTTCCGTTTTGCGGCTGCCGTGGGCGAGAATTTCATTTTAATTGACGATAATGCCCGTCCCCACCGTAGTCGTCTGGTTAATGAAGCGCTAGAAACTCATGCTATTGATAGGATGGACTGGCCAGCTCGCTCTCCAGACATGAATTGCATCGAACATGTCTGGTCTGAGATGTCTAGACAATTGTCAACCTTAGAATACCAATCAATAACCTGGAGGACCTTTCTAACGCTTTACGGATATTGGACGAATTTGCCCCAAAATTTTATAAATCGTTTTATCAAAAGTCATGCTTCGTAGGGTAGAATGCTTGAGACGAGCTCGTGGGGGACCAACTAGGTACTAGCTTAACCGAAACTTCAGCCTTCTTGTGGTTTCATCATAAATTTTTATGTTATTCAAACACAGAATTTTGGGTGTTCCTAATAAAGTCTTTTTTTCTCTCCAACTTTCCATTTTTTCATTCTTTTCTCAAGTGAACCATATTATCAACTGAAAAATTTGATATCTGACTAAATTTATACTTGGAGCGAATATTTCAGAAATAAATTTAGAACAAGTGAGTGATCCCTACCATTGTTGAGCAGTGTATTAACGCGTTCGCTCCGCTCACGCATTAAAATATCTTGACCATTAATCGCTGTCTTTTAATAACCTAGTTGATTAAATAACTATTAATGTCAATTTTACCTTGAATTGAAATCCCGACTGGCAGAAGAGGTCTACTTGAAACTACTGCTGGAACTTGAACTTCTGCTGCGGGGGTAATACTTCGAACATGAAGGTTTCGATAGGGAACTGGAAGCAGTGTCCAACACTTTAGCACTTTTGGAACTTTCTTCTTTCCTAGAAAGGTGTCTTTTTCTTCTTGTATGCCTCGAGCTGTTTTTAGCTTGATTATTTGCCAGGATTGAACTTCTTCTAGAGAGTTGCTTTCCAATCGATGCCTTGATTCTCATGTATTTGGCTAAAGGTACATCATCTAACACACTACTGCTGGAATCTTCGTCAGAATCAATATCAATTAACCTTGGCACACGTCTATTGTCCCTCTCTTCCCGGGTAACTCTTTTGCGTTTAGGTTTTCTTGTTCTCTCCGCTTTCCTTCTTTGGTCTTCGTTGCTTGAAGATGAAGATACCGACACCTTGAAGGAAAATATTATCAGATACAGTGATGGATAAGACTAGGCAGAATTTAGTCATTTTCACTGACCTGATAATTTTTGGTAATTGGTATAAAATAGGTTTAGACCACCAAAATCAACCAGTTGAGTTGTTTGGTAACTGATAATGTCTACATCATATTAATTGATAATCAATTTAAAAGCGAATAACAATAAAACTGCGGTTATCATTGGTTCAGCCCTTAGTTATTCCCTTTTCGTCCTAGAACAAATAACCGGCCGTCGACTCTCTTCGCTTGAATGCGGTTTCTGGTAATTTGTCAATTGTCAATATAGGTTACATTTATCTTTTTTTATTTTTTATACAATAAATACAAAATTCGATTTGCAAATGTAAATTATTATGCTTCAAGTTCAACTCCATGCGTCCCAAAAATTTAGTGTTTGAAACGTGGATTCGATGTAACGATGAAAATATTATGTTTTTCAGAATGTTCTGCTTGACAGAAAAAAATTTTCTTTGATCTGACAGAAATGATTCGAAGAGAAAAATTTGCAGAAATATATACAGGAGTATATCGCTGTGGTATTTGGCTACATCTCACATGTCACACAGTAAAGTTTACTATCAATAAAACTTTTTTTGGGAACTTGAACACAAATTCATATTTTTTTTTAACAGTCGAGAGCTATTAATTGTAACCCAAAGTTTTTCCCATTATCCAAGTGAAGAGTGAATGTTTTATTATACTCAAACACCATCAGCAATCTTTAAGAACTTTGGACAATCTATTTTAAATAATATTAACAAGTCAGAAGCTTTTGGATGCGTTAATTTCCGAACATAACTTAGAGATTTCAATAGATAAGTTCAATTTCTAAATGAATGAAACTAAGCCGTAATTGTTTCAAATAGTTTTCTCAATATAAATAATAACGTAGCTAAGGTCAGGAATACATTTCTTCTTCAAGTATGCTTCGTCAGTCAACAACTTTGAAATTTGCCTCGTAAAGGTTGACGCTCACTTGGACGAGACGAGACAAGCGAAGAGTTGTTTTCCGCAGGCACGATTTACACTGAATCAAACGATTCTGATCTTCGCTTCGCGCTCCCAAGTGAGCGTCTACCCATTTGATTTAGTGCAAATCAACCCTACTTTTCTAATGACCAGAAGTTAACCCTGCTCTTGAGTCCTGGTCATTTGCGGTTCAATCAATGACGTCGAAGGGCTAATTCATGACGTCATTACTTTGAACCAAAAATAACCAAAACCGCTTGAATGCAATTAGTTAACCAAATGATAACTGGTTATCCGCTTAAAATTAATTATTATCTGTCAATTGGGTACACACAGATTTGGCCTATTCATTCATATTTAATGATTCTGAAATACAGGGTGGCCGGACGATTGACGTCCAAACGAAAAAAACAGGTCCCCCGTCTCATGGGGTATTCGAATCACCCTCATGTACGTTATCGATTTTTCACGGTTTCCGAGTTATTGAATTTTTTATGGACTTTTGAGAATTTTCAACTTGACCATATTAAAAAAGGTACAAGAGGTTTCTGATATATTTTTTTGCAAATAAATCGCCATGAAATGTACTTTTATACATAAATAACCAGCATCATAAATTTGATAAGAATTATAGAAATGTTGGTCTCAAGTGAAAAAGTTACGTATTTTGGATCATAATCTAAATTTTCGAATTTAAATTAAAAATGTAAACAGGCTACTTCATGGTTCCTCAGTAGGCTTAAAAACTGCGCTCAACACTCAGCTTTCAGAATCATTAATAAAAAATGGTACTCAACAGTCTACTTCTGCTAGAATTAGCCTTCAAAGTCAGCGAGGTGGAAAAAATCAAAGAACTAGACATTTACTCAAGAATTATTTTTTGATTTTTAAGATTATTTTAAGATTTTCCTGATCAAGTTTATGATATAAAATGCTAAAAATTAGCATTAGAAGAAATTTTTTAGATAAGAAAAAGAAAAAGGTATGGCAATAAATCACACATCATGTAGATAAAAAGAAATTTAATTATAAAATTTACAATAGGTTTTTCAAAAAAGGCCACCTCAGCCACAATACACATTCTACACCTTGGCAAAATTTATTATTAATTTATTTTTTTTTATTGTAATTTTTATAAATAAATTTTTTTTATCTACATGAAGTGTGATTTATTGCCATACCTTTTCTTATCCAAAACTTTTCTCCTAAAGCAAATTTTCAGCATTTTCTATCATAACTTGATCGGAAAAATCTTAATAGCAAAAAATTATTTTTGAGTAAACGTCTAATTCTTTGATTTTTTCCACCTCGCTGACTTTGAAGGCTAATTCTATCAAAGTAGATTATTGAGTACCATTTTTATATTAATGATTCTGAAGCTGTGTGTTGAGCGCAGTTTTTAAGCCTACTGAGAAACCATGAAGTAGCCTTTTTCATTTTTAATTTAAATTCGAAAATTTAGATCATGACCCAAATACGTAACTTTTCACTTGTGACCAACATTTCTATAATTTTTATCAAATTTACGATGCTGGTTATTTTATGTATAAAAGAATATTTCATGGCGATTTATTTACAAGAAAAATATATCAGAAAACTCTTTTTAATATGGTCAAGTTGAAATTCTCAAAAGTTCATAAAAAAATTCATAACTCGGAAACCGTGAAAAATCGCATACATACATGGGGTGTGATTCGAATACCCCATGAGACAAGGACCTGTTTTTATCTTTTGGACGTCAATCGTCCGGCCACCCTGTATATTTAACCAATTCTAAATTACAGTTTCTCTTATTTCTAAATTACTATTTTTTTCTGAATCGCCATTACTTTTTCTGGATTATCATTTCCTTTCACAAGTACATATAACTATTCTGAAATTCAAATTACCGTCTCTGAATTTGAAGTTCTTTCACTGAATTTCAAATTCCCTATTTCTGAATATTAACTCACTATTCTGAATTACAATTTCCATTTTCAGAAATTTGCTTTTGAATTTTACGTTTTCTGATTAGAATTGGAAAAGTGTTAATGTTACATCCAATGAAAACAGAGTACTTACCCGTCTAGACCTCCTCGATGATGAACCTTCAGTTATGACCTTCGGTTTCGGAACAAAGGAAGAAGTCATAATAACATCATCATCGGAATCACTCTGACTTCGATCACTTCGGATTTTCTTCCACAATCATAACATCGCTACTATCATCTTCGGATATATCAATAAATGGAGTTGGAGTCGTTGGTCTCTCATAATAATTCACATTCTATCAATAGCCGATCATATCGAAAGGAGAGCGCATGAAAATTGTAGAATTCATGGACGAAATGGTCAGTTCTGTTACCACGATACGACCTCAACAAATTTCTGAAAGGTCTACTGCAAATGTTGTACCTCAGAAGGAAATCCATTATTGTGTCTACTACTTGCATCACATCTTGTTGTATTTTCGTGAAGTAGAGCATTCAATTCTCTCGATTCAACCAAGGGACTAAGCGAGCACGACTACTTGGGTTTGTTCTGAAATGATAAAAAATGATGAATTCTGAAACACAACAAATCATAAAAGGAGACAGTATTTTT